>CM060979.1:15000-615000 GCA_030765065.1 Deroplatys truncata
AACCTAACCTAACCTAACCTAACCTAACCTAACCTAACCTAACCTAACCTAACCTAACCTAACCTAACCTAACCTAACCTAACCTAACCTAACCTAACCTAACCTAACCTAACCTAACCTAACCTAACCTAACCTAACCTAACCTAACCTAACCTAACCTAACCTAACCTAACCTAACCTAACCTAACCTAACCTAACCTAACCTAACCTAACCTAACCTAACCTAACCTAACCTAACCTAACCTAACCTAACCTAACCTAACCTAACCTAACCTAACCTAACCTAACCTAACCTAACCTAACCTAACCTAACCTAACCTAACCTAACCTAACCTAACCTAACCTAACCTAACCTAACCTAACCTAACCTAACCTAACCTAACCTAACCTAACCTAACCTAACCTAACCTAACCTAACCTAACCTAACCTAACCTAACCTAACCTAACCTAACCTAACCTAACCTAACCTAACCTAACCTAACCTAACCTAACCTAACCTAACCTAACCTAACCTAACCTAACCTAACCTAACCTAACCTAACCTAACCTAACCTAACCTAACCTAACCTAACCTAACCTAACCTAACCTAACCTAACCTAACCTAACCTAACCTAACCTAACCTAACCTAACCTAACCTAACCTAACCTAACCTAACCTAACCTAACCTAACCTAACCTAACCTAACCTAACCTAACCTAACCTAACCTAACCTAACCTAACCTAACCTAACCTAACCTAACCTAACCTAACCTAACCTAACCTAACCTAACCTAACCTAACCTAACCTAACCTAACCTAACCTAACCTAACCTAACCTAACCTAACCTAACCTAACCTAACCTAACCTAACCTAACCTAACCTAACCTAACCTAACCTAACCTAACCTAACCTAACCTAACCTAACCTAACCTAACCTAACCTAACCTAACCTAACCTAACCTAACCTAACCTAACCTAACCTAACCTAACCTAACCTAACCTAACCTAACCTAACCTAACCTAACCTAACCTAACCTAACCTAACCTAACCTAACCTAACCTAACCTAACCTAACCTAACCTAACCTAACCTAACCTAACCTAACCTAACCTAACCTAACCTAACCTAACCTAACCTAACCTAACCTAACCTAACCTAACCTAACCTAACCTAACCTAACCTAACCTAACCTAACCTAACCTAACCTAACCTAACCTAACCTAACCTAACCTAACCTAACCTAACCTAACCTAACCTAACCTAACCTAACCTAACCTAACCTAACCTAACCTAACCTAACCTAACCTAACCTAACCTAACCTAACCTAACCTAACCTAACCTAACCTAACCTAACCTAACCTAACCTAACCTAACCTAACCTAACCTAACCTAACCTAACCTAACCTAACCTAACCTAACCTAACCTAACCTAACCTAACCTAACCTAACCTAACCTAACCTAACCTAACCTAACCTAACCTAACCTAACCTAACCTAACCTAACCTAACCTAACCTAACCTAACCTAACCTAACCTAACCTAACCTAACCTAACCTAACCTAACCTAACCTAACCTAACCTAACCTAACCTAACCTAACCTAACCTAACCTAACCTAACCTAACCTAACCTAACCTAACCTAACCTAACCTAACCTAACCTAACCTAACCTAACCTAACCTAACCTAACCTAACCTAACCTAACCTAACCTAACCTAACCTAACCTAACCTAACCTAACCTAACCTAACCTAACCTAACCTAACCTAACCTAACCTAACCTAACCTAACCTAACCTAACCTAACCTAACCTAACCTAACCTAACCTAACCTAACCTAACCTAACCTAACCTAACCTAACCTAACCTAACCTAACCTAACCTAACCTAACCTAACCTAACCTAACCTAACCTAACCTAACCTAACCTAACCTAACCTAACCTAACCTAACCTAACCTAACCTAACCTAACCTAACCTAACCTAACCTAACCTAACCTAACCTAACCTAACCTAACCTAACCTAACCTAACCTAACCTAACCTAACCTAACCTAACCTAACCTAACCTAACCTAACCTAACCTAACCTAACCTAACCTAACCTAACCTAACCTAACCTAACCTAACCTAACCTAACCTAACCTAACCTAACCTAACCTAACCTAACCTAACCTAACCTAACCTAACCTAACCTAACCTAACCTAACCTAACCTAACCTAACCTAACCTAACCTAACCTAACCTAACCTAACCTAACCTAACCTAACCTAACCTAACCTAACCTAACCTAACCTAACCTAACCTAACCTAACCTAACCTAACCTAACCTAACCTAACCTAACCTAACCTAACCTAACCTAACCTAACCTAACCTAACCTAACCTAACCTAACCTAACCTAACCTAACCTAACCTAACCTAACCTAACCTAACCTAACCTAACCTAACCTAACCTAACCTAACCTAACCTAACCTAACCTAACCTAACCTAACCTAACCTAACCTAACCTAACCTAACCTAACCTAACCTAACCTAACCTAACCTAACCTAACCTAACCTAACCTAACCTAACCTAACCTAACCTAACCTAACCTAACCTAACCTAACCTAACCTAACCTAACCTAACCTAACCTAACCTAACCTAACCTAACCTAACCTAACCTAACCTAACCTAACCTAACCTAACCTAACCTAACCTAACCTAACCTAACCTAACCTAACCTAACCTAACCTAACCTAACCTAACCTAACCTAACCTAACCTAACCTAACCTAACCTAACCTAACCTAACCTAACCTAACCTAACCTAACCTAACCTAACCTAACCTAACCTAACCTAACCTAACCTAACCTAACCTAACCTAACCTAACCTAACCTAACCTAACCTAACCTAACCTAACCTAACCTAACCTAACCTAACCTAACCTAACCTAACCTAACCTAACCTAACCTAACCTAACCTAACCTAACCTAACCTAACCTAACCTAACCTAACCTAACCTAACCTAACCTAACCTAACCTAACCTAACCTAACCTAACCTAACCTAACCTAACCTAACCTAACCTAACCTAACCTAACCTAACCTAACCTAACCTAACCTAACCTAACCTAACCTAACCTAACCTAACCTAACCTAACCTAACCTAACCTAACCTAACCTAACCTAACCTAACCTAACCTAACCTAACCTAACCTAACCTAACCTAACCTAACCTAACCTAACCTAACCTAACCTAACCTAACCTAACCTAACCTAACCTAACCTAACCTAACCTAACCTAACCTAACCTAACCTAACCTAACCTAACCTAACCTAACCTAACCTAACCTAACCTAACCTAACCTAACCTAACCTAACCTAACCTAACCTAACCTAACCTAACCTAACCTAACCTAACCTAACCTAACCTAACCTAACCTAACCTAACCTAACCTAACCTAACCTAACCTAACCTAACCTAACCTAACCTAACCTAACCTAACCTAACCTAACCTAACCTAACCTAACCTAACCTAACCTAACCTAACCTAACCTAACCTAACCTAACCTAACCTAACCTAACCTAACCTAACCTAACCTAACCTAACCTAACCTAACCTAACCTAACCTAACCTAACCTAACCTAACCTAACCTAACCTAACCTAACCTAACCTAACCTAACCTAACCTAACCTAACCTAACCTAACCTAACCTAACCTAACCTAACCTAACCTAACCTAACCTAACCTAACCTAACCTAACCTAACCTAACCTAACCTAACCTAACCTAACCTAACCTAACCTAACCTAACCTAACCTAACCTAACCTAACCTAACCTAACCTAACCTAACCTAACCTAACCTAACCTAACCTAACCTAACCTAACCTAACCTAACCTAACCTAACCTAACCTAACCTAACCTAACCTAACCTAACCTAACCTAACCTAACCTAACCTAACCTAACCTAACCTAACCTAACCTAACCTAACCTAACCTAACCTAACCTAACCTAACCTAACCTAACCTAACCTAACCTAACCTAACCTAACCTAACCTAACCTAACCTAACCTAACCTAACCTAACCTAACCTAACCTAACCTAACCTAACCTAACCTAACCTAACCTAACCTAACCTAACCTAACCTAACCTAACCTAACCTAACCTAACCTAACCTAACCTAACCTAACCTAACCTAACCTAACCTAACCTAACCTAACCTAACCTAACCTAACCTAACCTAACCTAACCTAACCTAACCTAACCTAACCTAACCTAACCTAACCTAACCTAACCTAACCTAACCTAACCTAACCTAACCTAACCTAACCTAACCTAACCTAACCTAACCTAACCTAACCTAACCTAACCTAACCTAACCTAACCTAACCTAACCTAACCTAACCTAACCTAACCTAACCTAACCTAACCTAACCTAACCTAACCTAACCTAACCTAACCTAACCTAACCTAACCTAACCTAACCTAACCTAACCTAACCTAACCTAACCTAACCTAACCTAACCTAACCTAACCTAACCTAACCTAACCTAACCTAACCTAACCTAACCTAACCTAACCTAACCTAACCTAACCTAACCTAACCTAACCTAACCTAACCTAACCTAACCTAACCTAACCTAACCTAACCTAACCTAACCTAACCTAACCTAACCTAACCTAACCTAACCTAACCTCGTTTGGTCTCCATCTGGATTATTCTCTGCCACCTGTAGCGATTTTGTGTAGCATTGCATTTCCAATCCTTATTTCACGTTATGCATTCTTTCGTGCACATCTGTTATTACACTTCCATGTGTGGTGCCGGGGGTCCTGTGAACTGCTGCAGAGCAATGTGGAGGATATTTTTGCATTGTGGCTGACTTGGGATACAATGCAAAGTGTGCTAGCTTTTGACCAATTGCTGTTTGTATTCTTATATGGTATGTGCAGAAACATTGCAAATGTTTTCGAGTGTTACTTGTTTTGTTATGAGAATTAATTGTTCCATGTACTGGTGTTTGTATTCTATTCATGCTAGAGATACATTTGTGCACATTATTAAACAACCATTTGTTTGTTTTTCGGTTACATTATTTCATTAGTCTTCTGGGGGAAATCACTACAGTTCTTTTTTTGGTACTCCATTTATCCTACAATCCATTCTGTTTATTGGTCCACTGGTGTACAATTTTTGAGTTGAGGTCTGGAATTGGCCATGTTGAGGATTTCAAATGGTTGATTCTGTAGCAAATGCTACTTAATGCACGACATGTGTGGCTTGATCCAGTTCATACAACAGTATCTCTGTTACCAATGGACTATTTCACCACATTCTTCACAGATTGCTTGGTTTGTACTAATTTGCTGCAGGAGCACCATATTCTCTGTTAGGATGGGACTAACTGTACTTAATTTAAACTTCTGGCCCTGGTTATTTTCATATACATCTACATTTTGTGGTTTGTAGTAGGTTTCAATCCTGAGTTAATTAATATGGAAGCATACTATTTTTACACAGACCCACAATGTCCTTTACACAAGATGTCTGACAAATGTTTTTCACACACTCCGTCCTACTGAGTTACTTTTCCTTTTTCTGGTGGATTTCATTAATCCCACATTAAGGTTGTGTCAAATACCCATATTATCTTGTATATTAGCATATGAAGACTGATTTTGTGGAGGCACAATGTCCTGTGCATTAGTTGACAACCTCAACTAGTGCATGGTTCCCACAGATTCATACAGCAATTCAGGTCACCAGTATAATCACCTCATACAAGACCTTGATAGCACTTTCAGAACCTTCTTCCATACACAATGACAAATGTAGGCATTTGCTACAAGTCAAACATGTAATCTGACTACAGTGATGCACTGGCTATAAAATAGGTGTAACCAATACAGTACAGTACCTCCACAAAACAGAACCTGTCTGGGCAATAGGACATCATGAATACTTAAATACATTACACCAAATTAATCTGGGCAGTACAGAGTACCTAGTTTACAGTGGTGCAATTCATGAATTGCACCACTGTAGAGTGCACTGTCAGCAGGACTAAGCTTTTAAACAACATAACAGTCACAAATCCCATGTAGGACATGGTTCTAACTAATGGATTTCTCCTCCATATTTATTACCCTATGACTCAACACTACTACACAACGCAAATTTTAGGCGTATACCAAATATTCAACCAGTACACACATTACCTGCAGTTCTATTCTCAAGATAGCCTTCTGAAGCAGATTAGTATTGTACTCCTCAATCTATATGTGAAGCATGTAATGATATTGCACTAACAGCAATACTGTTGCATGAACTGCATAAAACCAAAAATGTCCTATATAGCAATAGTTACAGAATCAACCATTGACATTCCACAACTTGGCCCACTCCAGACAGCAACCCAAAAACTGTACTCCAGTGGGAGTGACTAATAAATATTATGAGCTCTTAAGATACATACTGAGTACCACAAATTTTATTAATTCACCATTAGGCCTCTAAACTAATTTAACCTCAAAGACAAATGGGATTGCAATAATGAGCATACATATATCTCCAGCCTCAGCAGAACACAAAACCATTAACACATGTGCAATATTATTCCACAATTCAAACTACATTTTCATCACCACTTATACCATAATGATCACCTACAACCTTTGCTACAACTGCAATTCAATTTCTCTCCACATATCGCTCCACCAAATTTCCGTCACCTTGCACATACAACAAATCAACCAGATCACAAAACCTATTAAACAATACAATGTGCATTTAGGATTGCACATATTATTGCCTACATTGAAATCTCTATGCAAACGAACTCAGGACAGCTCATTTCAACTGCAATAACAGCCACTCAATGAATTGAACAGCAGAGGGATACACAAATAAGCCACACTACACATGACTAAAGCAGAACATCATACACCCTAAGGTAAACAAGCACAAAGCCAATACAAGTAATAATCACCATTATATACCTCTTTGTAATGTATTTACCCATACCACAAATTCAACTTATTTCCTCTACCATACTCCCCATTCCTTATATACTTACCACCACTTGCCCTCTTTCAATAACTGGGCTCCAATGCTTTACATCCAGACAATACCATTCCTAATCCTTCAAATGCCCAATCACGATTTATAATTTTGCAACTTTCACTTTCCTGTTTTGCTTCATCCCATTCTTCCTATATCAGAAACACCTTTAACTCTTCTTTTATATCACCATTTGCCCTTCTAAGTTTAAATGTCTCATCACTTTCTACATCCAAACTATTTTCCCTAACTGGATAGCAGTAAGGAAATGGTTTCAGTACAAATAAACCTCAACAGTTAACTTCCATTACTTTTATTTAACTCTCCTTTCACCACTTCACAATACATATTCATTTTCTACACAACTTTCACTTTTAATCCTGTCCTTTCATAATATTATCCACCTTCTTGATATAAACATCTTCTACACTCTCACAATCACTACATTCTTCCAGTTTCCTCTTCTATTCCCACTTTTCCTTTACAGTTCTTCATCCACAGCAACAGCCTCCAAATGTGTAAGCCACATGAAACATAACAAAATGCACATTATTAGTCATCGCTACAGCTAATTACATTCTAATGTATCATCTCATCTCCCTTTGCAAAATTACCTTTGGAACTATGTACAATCCTAAAATATATTTACTACCAACAATTTCCACTTGGCACATTCACAGAATTTCTCTCCAAATATTCTCATCTACCACAAACTCTTATCTTTTCTCTCTGTAGACACTTATATCTGAATTCAAATTTCCCTACACCAATTTATTGTTTCAACTTAGTAATAACACCTTTCTTTTTCCTCACTTTTCAATCCAAATGTACAATCCAGTCAGTTTTTTCACATCATATTGCAGATACCTTACATATAAAAATGTATAATCACAATTACTATAGCCACATAAAATCAGTATTTCCATCTTCAACACCTCCATTCGACACACTATCTTCCTCAAATATACACTAATCATTCTAAACAACCAAACTTCTTATTGTTACTACTATATTGCTACAAACCTTTCAGATAAAGTGAAACCTCTCAACATAGTCAGTTTCTTTTTAAGCAATTCAACCACACATTCTCCTTATTACTTCTGAATCCTAAAGATCTTTTAATTTTCCAATCCTTTACAAACTTAATTCCAAACACATGACCCTAAACCAGAGGTACAAGCTATATTCTCAACCTCTTAACTCCAATAACACATACTGCTTCAAACACCAAACCTAATCTCTCAGGTACTTCACATGTACATTAACTTCACTGTACTTTTACTTACCCAAAAACATCATTTCAACCTCTCATTTCACAAATTTTTTTTATACCTACCATTCCTTATTTTTCAATAGAGCAGGTTACACACAAATGCCACATATCCACTTTTTCACAATTTACATAAAGGTTATCAGAGCCATACATGACAATACAATTAAAATATTTTAAAATGACATCAAACTGCAGTCACCTTTTGTTTTAATCAACCAACAGTTCATCTCTGTGAAATTAGTCTACAATGCAAATATTCATTTAAAAGGTAATCTCAGGATGGACATTCTCCTTTCCATTGAACATTTTTGAAAGATTTTCAAAAGGCAACTATCTCTTTCATAATCACTTACATTCTATACTACACTGTGTTACCTATTTTTCACATTTTAGTACATTGTAACATTCTATATTATCATTACAAATGTTATAAACTGACTAATGCACCTTTACTTTTGCTTTAGAACTTTCAACAAACGCATAATAAAAAACATCATGAACAAAATATAAAATATACCAACAGCATCACCTACAGTCCCATGCACATTGATTGGAACAGAACAATGACACAACATTTTACTTGCTTTCATACATTTAATCATAAATTACGTCCAATCTACATTTCTTAATACTTAGTATGTCCTCCTTTGTGTTTTATAAGTTCCAATCCACAATTAGGCATCAACTCTACAAGATTGGAACACACATTTTTGAGATCATGAAACCGCACTTGAATTACAGTTAATATCAAACATTCTTTTGTGGAGCAGTCAAAGTTTGCAAGCCTCTTTTACCAAATAACCCACAAATATTCTATTGGATTAATATCAGGCACATTCCCAGGCCAGTCAAGCACACAAACATTGTTATCTTTGATGAATTTCTTCACTTTCTTAGGGGTGTAGCAGGTAGTTAAATCTTGCTGAAAACTTTTGTCACCTTCTAGAAACCTTTTCTGGGGTTCACAAATAACTCTCGCCAGTATGGCTTCAACTGAAATTAAAGGTCCTAGTCATTCATAGGTGAAATGGCCCCAAAACATTTTCTTCTCAGGGTGTTTTACACTCTGTAGAAATTGTCCTAAATTTGCAGCTTCATTATTTGATTGATGCATACATACCCAATCCTCTGACCTTGCACTTCAGAATAAGCCTCATCAGAGAAAATACTTTTTTACAGTTTTGTACTGTCCAATTCCAAAGAGCACGCACCCCATGAGAGGTGTTTGTCACACATTCTTTGTGCAAACAGTTCCTTCTTCACAGCTTTTCAGACTTTTCTTCAAACTGCTAAACGTCTACAACAGACATTACATACATATAGATTCATTCCCCTATCCATCAGATCACAAGCCAAGTCCACACAGCACAGGGCCTACAGTCTGTTCTCCTTTTCCTAAGGAGAAACCAGTCCATCAGTTAATGGAGCTCTTTTTCCAACCATATTTCCCTCTTTTCTTTGATGTAATGCAGTAGGGATTTTTGTACTCGTGAATGATTCTATGTATAGTGACTACATCTAACTTTGTAGCCATCTCTGTGTCATAGAAATTGTCTGCTAATACTGGAATTGCACTTCACTTGCTGGAAGTCAGATCCATCAAATGGAAGTCAAATCCAAAATATATAATATTACACATGAACTATAAAACTCCACCACATACAAACAAATACCCATCTGAATGAACACCAACTATCAAACACTGGCCAGAGAACATTTGATTTCAATGTAAGCACACTGCTGACAATTTACCTTATTTCAATTAATTTACATGGAACTGCATAATTACAAACGTTTTTCAGATCACACCTTTAAGCATATACACCACAATTACAGATAACTTCAACTTGCTCCATGATGCACAATTTAGGTGTACAATCCAGAATGTCCATTGCACAGTTTTAACTCTTATCTTACCATACTAACTACTCTTGATTATGCCAATCTTCTCCAAAAATGGTTTTCAGTAAACTGTTGAAATACAGAATAGCTGCATACTCTCAGAGGTTGTAAATCAGTTAAGGAACACAAATTTGCAGAACAATGCATTTATTCACAATCACTTATAAAAACCATTACAAGCTACGACACCATGCATGGCCCTCAACCAACATATTCCTACTGCTCTCTCTATCGCTCAATCACACCCCTTCACACATCTATATATAGATGTCACTACTTACTTGGTAAAATAAATTTACCTGTATTCCAACATACCTTCTTAAATACATATTACACTCCAAATTTTACTATTATCAATTACTTTACATTTAACATATCTCTAAACTTTTCAACTTGATTTTGACCTAAAGCCATATCCATATCCACAATGTTTTCTTCAGACTTTACTTTCACAATATTAGTTTCACCAATAATACAACTTTAATTTACAAAGTGGTAATGAGTTTCTATATATTTAGCTTTATTTGTAAAATTACCAAAATTGGGCAAATACCAATGTTTCCTGTATCTATTGCATGAAGCTGTATTAATGTTGTATTTATTGTAACATTATTTTAGCTCCACGTTTGGGAGCCAATTTGCAATAGCAAATTTGTATATATGTTTATAGCACCACGTTGTGGGCCAATTTGCGGCGGTATTAATGTTGTATTTGTGTTTTTGTAGCCCCACGTTGTGGAAGCCAATATGCGACGGAATTAGTTACCATGTTTGTTTACCTCAGTGTTGGTGGAAGCCATTCTTGTGACGTCATACGTTGGTTGGTTCATTTGTTCTGTTTGTAGTTCCCTCTGGCGTAGCAATTTGTATCAATTAGTTTCTGAAAGAATTTAAGGTTATGTATATTGTCCTCCGGCTAGCTATTTAGGTAGACATTTAACTCTTGCAGGGTGTGAAGCGGAAAGGAATCTTTTATCCAGAAATGATATTGACGAAGAAATTGGTTTTATAATCTTTATTGCAGAACACGTTCACGAACACTTTTACATATTAATCTGAATACTCGCCCAAACTGAAACTGTTTGTAATAACTGCTTATCACTTTTAACTCACGTACTTCAACTTTATATATTTAACTGTATAATATTTTATAAGATTTCTCGTACTTCTGCTGCGCGTAACTTTACGAATTGAGAGACCGACATGAGAATCTTGTTGAACTGGGAGCTGACGTGTTATGTGTTGAGAATCTTGTTGCACACTGGGGGACCCGCTAACTCGACCTGGCTTATTTATAGGCTTGCCTTAAGATACGCCTAAAGATTATAAATGAAATGCTATTGGCTAATAAAACGCGCCAACATTAGCGTCTATTTTAATACCCAATAAAAACCACTAATACATATTACTTTTAGAGAACATTCTGGAAGCTTTTTTTTTTTGAAAAGGCGCGAAACATTACGTAACTTCCTGGTTCCCGGTAACGATAAACAACTAACCCCTTCATTGCATTATTGCGTTATTATTGACAGTTTCAGTAGAGCCGTATATTATTATTTACCAATAATAATGACAATTCATAAACCTCTGAAATCAATGTCACATAAAAATACATATTTATATTAAAATAATTATTTACATTTGAGTAATTTGTGATACAAATTACCGTATCATGCACCAGACTTATCTTCATCATACGATCAAAACTTTTAATATTAACATCAGGCAAAATATCTTTTCAAACTTTTAATTCACTCACACAATGCGGCATTCAACTGATGTGGAGGATTTTGTTACACTGTTCAGTTTCTTTGATTTCCAATACATTAGATTTCCATATAATTTAATTACATAACCTGTTATTGATTTTCTATCAATAATATTGCCTGCCCAATCATCATCTACGTAACAATCTAAACTTTCACCTTTTGTATTTTTATTAAAGGTTAACTAACTCTTTGGTTAAAGCTAAATCCTTTGAAAGTCTCAAAACATACTTATGACTACTACCATAACAATTTGAAATCGACTTAACTAATTTCCACTAAAACTTATATCAGGTCTTTTTCTTGAACTAATATACAAGAGAGCTCCAATTCAATTTTTTATTCAATATCATCACATGCTCATTGCTCAGATTTAAACTTCAAATTTTGTTCCATGGGAATAAAATCAAATTAGACTTTACAATATCACACTTCTTTTATAATAGCAAGATGAGAAGACCTTTCATCTAGGGCTATTTTTCCTTGATTACAATTATGATTAAAATTAATATCTAAATAGGTTATATTATTTTACCCAAATCTCTCATTTGACATCTTAAATAATACATTTTAACAAACTACCTTTATATTATCTTTATAACATATGAGTAAATAAACAAATAGAATTAGAAAAACATTGTTTTTATTCTCCATATCACTTAATAAATATATATATATTATTGACAACATTCATTTTCACTTATATCAAAGCCTAAGCTTCTCACATACATATCAAAGCATTCATTCCAAGCTCTCAGGCTCTCTCCATCCATACAATTCTTTGTTCAATTTTAATACTCTATCTGTATCATCTTCATAGCCTTGTGGCTATTTCACATAAACTTCTCATTTAGTTTCACCATTCACAAAGACTGTCTCTACATCCATTTGTTCAATTTTTAAACCATTTTGACATCAATATAACATTAAAATGTTTAAGGTTTGCATTCTTGCTACCAGAGAATAAATTTCAGCAATTAAAGGATATCCTCTTACCTTTTTTGTATAGACCCATTTTACATCTGAAATCTTTTTAACATTTGGCTTATTTACAAATATCCAGATTCTATTTTTATTTAAACAACTCATTTCCTTATCCTTGTATTTTCCCAATTTTCAGAATACTTATTATTAACAGCATCATAAGCAATAGTATTTTCAACATTAACATAATTTACATAAACATTATATACAAACTTCATCTTGCAGGTTTTCTTTTTTGCCTGATTCATCTTTCAACCTTAAATCTTCAAATTCATCATTTACGTTTTCATCAATATTATCATGCTCATTCTCATTTTCACTTCCTTTTTTAACACAAGCCCCTCTTGACTCATCTTTAAAACCTATACAACTTCTACCATCTTCAATTATATTACATGTCTTGCTAAAACTACTCTGATATTAATAAACAAACTCTACAACCTAACATTTTCATAACCTAACAAAATACCTAAATCTGTTTGTCTATGCCATTTTGAATTTCTTCCCTGTTCAGGAACTCTGACAAATACTCTTTACTTTCATATAGTTTTAATGTTCTATATTAGCTTTTTCTCAAAACATTATTTCATAGGGTGTTTTGTCCTTTACTACCATATTATTAATAACTATATTTCTTAAATAAGCTAATGTTTTAACACTTTCAGGCCAGAACCTCTATCATCTACTTTAGCCTCTGGCAATAAACATTTAGACATGTCCATAATGTCTCAATTGTATTTTTCTGCTGTGCCATTCATTTACATGTGGAAGACAAGGTTCAATACAAGCATTACAAGATGGCGGCGGTGAATGTTTCGTCTCTTCGCATGTCCTCGGTTTTCTGTACTCTACACGATAAATCCAGCCCTGATAGCGCATTTTTAAACACAGATCAATCAAATAGGATCAGTAATACAAGAGGAAATAAAGACTGGCAATTACCTGCAACAGAAACGGAGATAAATGACAAAGAAGTGTGCTGCAGTAAACACCGCGAGCAGATAGCGTCGCTTCACATGGTCATGGAGACCCTGTACAAAGACATTAAGGACTACAAGGAAATTATTGACAAACTTCGCCAGGAGAACAAACTTTTGAAGCTACATGATGCCAGCATGAAGGACACGAAAAAAAGTAACATCACAACCACTGCACGAGGCGCAATTGGCAAAGATCAAGCGAAAAAATGCGAAGAATGGACGACCGCAAACAAGAAGCTAACGGCACCAAGAATTCAAAAGATCAGTGAAAACAATATTCCGCTGCGAAATCGTTTTGAAGTACTGCAAGACTTGGATGACAGCGGAATGAAGAATATGTACAATGAAGATGAGAAGGAACAACTAACTCAAAGCGACGACACGGTAAACGAATTCAAATATGAAAGGACCAAAGCCATTATAATAGGTGATTCGATGGTACGCCATACTAGCAATTACGTCGATGAAAACATTAAAGTTTATTGTTATCCCGGAGCTCAGCTTGAACACATAAGAAACCAGCTAGTAATGAACACAGATGATCCAGATATTGTGGTGATACACGCGGGGACTAACAACATCAACACGGCGGGCACACCTGAGGACATCATGCGGGAACTGACCGAAGTTGTGACGGTCGGAAAGAAGCTGTTTCCACGGGCGAAATTCTGCGTCAGCGGTATTATACGTCGTCGGGATGAGGATCTCCGTTACATCGATGGGATCAATTCTACTTTCGACTGGGTATGTAAAGAATACGATTGTTCCTTTGTAGATAGCAATGCATGGTTAGGGGACATTGATCTAGGCAGGGATGGCCTGCATTTGAACAGGAAAGGTGTAGCAAAGTTTGCAAATCTCTTGAACAGAGTAATAACCCACCTGGATTCAAAAAACTAGACAAATGTGATAGCGATGGGTCTGTTAGAACAAACTTAGTATCTAAGATTACTTTATCTAAATATGCTAGTCAAAATCACATAAAATCAGAACACCCTAATGAAATAGAAATACATAAAATGGATAAAAGTGAAAACTGCAAGCGAATAGAAAACATTTCTTTAAGTACTTACTCCTTCGATCACAACTTGGGGAAGGAAAACGAAAACAACAAAAAAATTCAAAACTTGCCTACTTTGCGCGTTCTTCACCAAAACATTCAATGTATCCGAAATAAGTCTCTTGAACTCGAATTACTAATAGAGGGGGAGTTAAAACACGTAGACATAATGTGCATTACTGAGCACTGGCTAACCCAATGTGAATTAACTGAATTGAGAATAACAGGCTTTAAATTAATACAGGGTTACAGTAGGTCAATTAAAAGAAATGGCGGGTCATTAATCTTAATAAAAAAGCATATAAAGGCTAAACCTATAAAAACATTTCAAGCACTGAATGTAGAAGAACATTTTGAAGCCAGCACTATAGAAGTTGCAAAGAAGCTGATAATAATATGCATCTATAGGAATCCTACGAGTAACATAAACCTTCTAATTGAAAGTTTGGATATTATTCTTAATCACTTCCTTAAGCTAAAGAAAAGCGTAATTCTGCTGGGGGACTTTAACATCAATTTTTTAGAACACGGCAGTGAAAGATCAAAATTCCTTACTTTGCTAAACCTTTATGGCCTTCAAACCACAATAAATGTGCCAACAAGGGTCACGAATACTTCTAAAACATCAATTGATCAGATAGCTATAAGTAGTGATTTAAACAATTGTGTTAGAAACATTGAGGTTTTTGATACCTGTCTATCAGATCATTTTGCCCAATCTATAGTTATAAACTGGCCAAACAGGAAGAAACTAAGGGAGCCAAGCACTATGTTTAAAAAGGTCAGACTACAGAAGGCTGAAAATATAGATTACTTTAATTATTTACTAGAAAACGAAACTTGGGAAGATGTTTACGAGGAAAATTCAGTTGATATCACTTACTCTAAATTCCTAAACACTTTCAAACACTACCATGAGACAGCCTTTCCCCTGATTAATCTAAAAATCAAAGAACAGCATTCAACATGGGTAACTAAAGGTATAAGAACTTCTGGCAAGAAATTAAAACTTCTCAGTAATGCAATTAAAAATGGAAGCAGCTCTGAGGAGTTCAAAAATTACTACAAGAAATATAAATCAATCTACAAAATGGTAATTCAAGCAGCTAAAATATTAGAGAATTCTAGAAAAATAAATAAATCAGGAAACAGTCAAAAAACTATATGGGACATTATAAAAAAAGAAACTAACTCAAATTCCCCATTGAAAGAAAACATCAAATTGAAATATAAAGACAATATTATAACAAACCCTAAGGAAATTGCTAGTATATTTAACAAATACTTTGTTGAAATTGCAATAAACCTGCAAAGTAAAAGCTGTCCAAAAAATATCGATAACTCAGCCCCAAGCTTTATCAATGACAAGTCGTTATTCCTAACTCCTGTATGTGAAACTGAACTGCTTCACATAATATGTAAACTAAAAAATAAAAAATCTGAAGCTATGGATGGAATTTCGAGCTATTTAGTTAAAAAATGCAGCAAGCATATTTTAAAACCATTATGCCACATCGTTAATAAATCACTTCAAAGTGGCACTTTTCCACTTGAGCTAAAAACTGCTAAAATTAAACCAATATTCAAAAAAGGAGAACCTCAAGACCCCAACAACTATAGGCCGATAGCGTTACTTTCAGTCTTCTCAAAAATATTAGAAAAAATTATGTACAAGAGATTAATGGGATTCCTTACCAAAAATAATATAATTAATAACTACCAATATGGATTCCAAAGCAATAAATCAACTAGCTTGGCTGTAATAAACTTCGTTGATAATATTTATGACATAATGGACAGAACCGAATTAGGGGTTGGATTATTCTTGGATTTATCAAAAGCCTTCGACATGGTGGATCACAAAATTCTGCTAAATAAGTTGTATAAATATGGTGTAAGGGGAGTGGCCTTCAAATGGTTTAAATCATACTTAGAAATGAGAGATCAAATAGTTGAAATTGATTTTATAGAAACAGGATACAATGAAATTAGAAAGAACCTATCTGAAAAAAGAACTGTAACATCGGGGGTTCCACAGGGTTCTATTCTGGGTCCTTTGCTGTTCTTGTTGTACATAAATGACTTACCGTTATGTCTTGAAAACACAACACAAGCCAAAATAACTATTTGCAGACGATACAAGCATTTTCATTACAGGGAAGGATAATAGTAGCCTACAGCAAATGCAAACAGTGGTCGTGAAAAAAATAATTGATTGGTTTAAAGTCAATAAACTGCTTGTAAATGAAGAGAAAACTGTAGCTCTAAATTTTCAACATAAAGCTTGTAGAAAATCAGGGAATCCCAGCATCAAAATTGGTTCTAAATTGGTCAGCTTTGCAAGTGAAACGAAATTTCTAGGGCTGTGGCTGGATAATAACTTAAGTTGGGACTTTCACATTGAAAAACTATTAGGCAAGCTTAGCAGCACCTGTTTTATTCTTCGTCAACTAAAGCCTCGTGTATCAGCTAAAGTTCTCAAAATTTGTTACTTTGCCTACTTTCACTCGCGACTGCTCTATGGTCTACTCTTATGGGGAAATACTACAAATAGTATCAAAATATTTAAACTTCAAAAAAGAGCACTAAGAATACTAGCGGGGATCCCAAAAACGGAAAGCTGCAGAGAATATTTCCACAGCTTGAACATTTTGACCTTACCCAGTTTGTATATGAAAGAATTGCTAATATACACCAAGAAGAATATTTCAAATTATGTCACAAATGGTGAAATTCACTCACACGATACAAGAAATAAGGACAAATTACACTCGATCACTCACAAAACCAAATTGTTTGAAACATCCTTTAAGTATAACGGCTTAAAATTATATAACTATTTACCCAGGTACTTTAAAAATATAACCTTGTCAAATAAATATAAGGTAGAATTACATAAGTTCTTTGGAAAAAATCAGTTTTACTCTTTAGACGAATATGTGGAATACTGTACGAGCAAAACTTAAATATTTACATATGTTGTGAACTCATTTGTTTCATGGGTCCTTTTTCATCTGAGGGAGCCACTTCAGCCAAGAGGATGTCTGCCTTCGAAACCATTGTAAATTGCTGTTCTCTTCAAGATTACCTTAAATGATGACATACATGGATTGACAAGAGCTTATCTACCTGCATATTGTTTTTCTTAATACAACTTGTAGATATGTTTTATTGTATATACTTGTGGACGAAACCAATAACTCTGTATGATTTCTTATGGTGAATAAATATGTATGTATGTATGTATGTATGTATACCCTTTTCCCTAGAAAAATTATATATGTGCCTTACCATTATTGCACCTCAACCCTTTACTCTTTTTTCTGACTCACTTTCAACTCAATTTACATAGTCAACAAACAATTACATACCTCACTCTATTTCATAAGATACACTTCAGATACTTTAATCAACAAACGTTAAACAATATTTTTCTCTATTTAAGCCAGCAGTCCATTCAAATCAGTATGTACTATCTCTAATATATCCTTTGCTCCTGTTCTTTCATTATTATATGGCAAATTATGCATTTTATTATCCAATCTTATCCCACACTTAAAATAATGACTCCAATTCCTTTGGCAAACCCTTAAACATTGGCTTATCACACATTAATTTATTTTCAAATAATTAGAATTTACATGCCCCACTGTACTATGTAGTTTTCTTTTTTGGGCAATTTACCATTTATCAAATTTGATTCACTTACTATAATTTAACTTTTCATGTGATACAAAGAATTATTTTTAATAACCAAATCAACTGAATCTCCATTTGGATCATCAACTCCTCAGCTGAAGGCCAGTGTTAATAATGTTGCTTGCACACGCCTCCTTGCTGCTGAATGCCACCTCTCAACTTCCATACATTTTCACTTAGCCTCATGCTCATTACATTGCACCTTAAAATGCCCAAACTTGAAGCACACTTCATCTTTTTTTCTTTCAGTCTTAAATGCACTCACACGAATTTTGCTTTCTTCTACTTTTTCTTTTAATTCATCTATTTTTATTTTACTTTTCCCATGTCAAACAGGCTCATCACTTTCTTTCAACACATCAATTTGGTCCACCAAATATAACTTAATGAACTTGAAAGCATCTTAATCATATAACTTTATTTTTCCTTTTCACTAACATTTGCACCTGCACTTTTCAAATCATTAATTAGCTTTTCAAACTCGGTAAAAATGCCATTTGAATCTTCAGTATCCTTCAACTTCAATTTTTCCAATTTACTTCTTATACACATTTTCAGTAGGGTAGATTCATTTAAATACTTTTCATCAAGCTTTTTTTTATTACCTTCATACACCGTCTTTGTCTTTCACAAACTGTGGCTGATCATTCAAAATACCACACTATATATGACATTTATAGCTTTCAATCTTTTTCCGTCCAATTGGGCTCTATCGATCATCCCTTTTTCTCTCATTGCTACTTCCTCACATTCCTTTAGATTTAAAATCATTCTGACTCCCTTTTCCAGCACTCATAGTCCTTGCCATCAAAAACAGGAATTGTAATTTCATCCACCATCTTGTCTACTTTTCCTTTCCTTATGCTTTTCTTCACAATTACACCATTTTAAAGAACTATGTCCATTATTTTTCTTGCAATGGGTTTCACTTTTTGCTTAGCACTTTCCAAGAAGCAACTATTTAACACTTTTCACATGTTTTGCTATTCCCATGGCACCCAAAAGCCCATGTGCAGATAAGTAGTAAAAAAACAGACAAAACCACAGATCTCCATTACCATGTCAGAATAGAGAATAGCTATATCCTCTCAGAGGTTGTAGATCAATTAAGGAACAAATTTATGGAACAACACATTCATTCACAATCACTAGTAACATTTTTAGAAACCATTCATTACAAGATCTGCACCACAGCCTGCCAGCTATACCATTCAAAATTAAATTACATGGTTTACCACTTTCACAATGACAATCCACAAACTGTAAAAACTGCAATGAAATACTTTTTAAACAAAGTCTCTAGCAATAGTTGGACCTATCACAGCTCAAAACACTGAGTCACTGTCTGGTCATTCTCTTCCCACAGACATTCATACTTGCTCTCTTTTTGATAACCCTTTTCTGTGTGTTAAATGTCACCTTTTCCTTCTTTCAAACCACCTTCATTTGCTCCTCACTTCTTACATAGAAACTGCAAATCTCTGAAGCAGACCTTTTAAACCCAATTTTATATTCATTTGCAGATATTCTGCATAATGTAAATGCAGACACTTTGTTGTCACTAGTCAAAGTTGTTATACAGTACAATTAGTTGTTTTATACTTAAATCACTATGCAGGTACAGCCATTGCAATTTTTATCTATTCTAATGACTATCAGTGCATGCAAGTTGCCTATCCATTGTTGTTGTTCTTGTTTACATTTTTGTGACTGATGCAATCTCCACCTCTGTATTCTTTTATCACTTTGCCTTCTTATTTTGTTTACTACACTTCAGACATATATATTTCATCACAGTAATACGCATGAAACATTCTTACACACTAAATGTAGATTTGCATTTTGTGCAGGAAAATTTAGTTAACATTAAACTTGCAAGATTTACTTTCACCTTCATTATTTCAAGTTCACTTTCATTGCACACTTTTAAGCAACATCCTTCATGCAATCATCCTTTCTTGAACTGCTTTATCTTGCACAGCATAAATTAACTGTCTCATGTGCAGTGCATCTTTCATTTCCCAACAACACAATTGTTTGTTTTGGTGCAAACATGCAAGAAAATAATGAAAAGCTATACCATTGCCTTTTATCCTTTTCACATTCCAATTCATTCTTCTTCCTCTCTCTGCTACCATGGTTTGCAGTCTTCACAAAACACATTCTTCATCCATTTCATTCACTAACTACAACACTACCCTAATACTTTTCAATTTGTAAATATTAATATATAATATTACACAACAGCACAGAAGCACAAGAATGATACCAGCTGCTCTACACAAGAACACCTGCCCTTGACTAACATGTAAATCACACGATTTAAATCAAAGCAACTATCTATCCACAGAATGCAACTATTTAGGACAATAATTACTTTACAATTAAACCTTGTAAGATAAGTTTATCATATTATCCTTACTACTTTTCAACAACTCCATCTTCCCTGTGAGACTAAAATATTTCCTAATAACATTTACCAAATCTCAATATTCTTTCTTCAATACCCAAATAAGCATGTTCACACAAAATACATCTTCATGTTTTTTCCTGTGATTTATAAGCAGGTATATGTTATGTTTCTTTCATTTATACAAAAAACAATCAAAGAATTCACGAATATCACAGTAATTCCAGGTCAACGTTTATTGCATTCATTTTCTATGCCCTACTTTCTCATTATCCCTTAAATACTAATGACAAATTTACAATTATGACATCTGTCAACATTCCACTGATCAATAGTTTAGGTGAAGCCCACAATGCCCTTCTAAGTACACAGTCCACAATCTCAATGATTTGTGTTCAATAAGCTTATTCTTACAAAACCTTAGGTTATTATAGCAGTGTTTAAAAGACATGGAATATGCAGAGAAATATAAAACAGAGAAAGAAGTTGTTGTCTAGACAAGAAAAGATAATGTAGATTTGAGCAGGCAATAAATGCCCTTATTCTTTAAGTCACACGTTATTTTACTACTAAGTTAAGCAGCATGATATTGGTGACCCTGATGTGAATACAGATTTATTTATTCCTATTTGGAGAGTACATATAATCCACACTGAAAACGCCAACATCAGAAATTCGCAAAGGAAATTGCAGACACAAATGTGATGCCAATAAACTAAGCATAAAGATTTCTATGTTTTGGTCAGAGAGGTCCAATGATTGCTTCTATCAGTGGATGTAGAACCAGCTCACTATTAATAGGATCACTTTAGGAGAAACTAACTTCAATGACATTATTTCCCAATTAGAACCAAAGTACATTGAGCATATTTGGGATATTATTACCGGATCTAGTACAACAAAGTATACCTCTGCTGAACCACAACTCCTCAATATCTTCAAGGACATCAAGGATATGAAGCTTAAAAGACTACTCATAGGTATTGAGTTGGGCAATTATAAACCTAGCCAACTTCTAAGATAAATTCACTCTTTTAACTGGTAACGATGTGCCCAACAAACTCCTTAGAAACCTTTGGTTGAAGAAGTTTCCCAATTCAGTGATGAATATCCTTATCATGCGTGAGGAGTGCCTGGAGCAAGTTGCAGTAATAGCATATAAATCCCCATAATCAAATATGTTTCTGTGGATAGTCAAGTAACAAAATGTGTGAGGATTAATGAACTCATGGTAGAAATTTCACAACTGGAAAAACAAATTGCAGCTTTTGGGTTAGGTTAAGATTAACAGTCCAAGCAGAAGGCCTTACAGTCAAAGCCCAACCTCAGGTCATTCATAGTCACAGCAAAAGAACATATCATCCTAAAGGTAAATATTATTATTATTACCAGTTCCAGTTCAAACATCAATGTATTCCAGAGAAACATGAGCAGTCTTGCTCCTGAGAAATACCAGTATCAGAAGTCTCTAATAGCAGTAAGATTACCAACAAGTTCAGTTGCCCAGGCACACAATAGAAGCTGCAAACATCAGTTTTTCTTAACAGAAGAAAACACAGGTCTACAGGTTCTAGTGGATAAAACAGCAGACATTTCCATAATTCAAACAACCAAAAGGCGACCAAGTTCATACTGCATTTAAATTTTGCAGCTAATGGGACAGGAACTCCAGTTCAGAAGATTTTATTAGCCATTTGTGGTTGCCAAGATTGAAAAGGGAATTTTAGGAGCAGACCTCTTAAATGAACTTAATTTACACATTGATATCCACAAAAAGTGATTATTTGCTGTATGATCAAACTTGGAAGCAAAGGTGACATATTAATTTCAGAGGAGGAGGTTTTAAGTGCACTGAGCAACACTATTCAATTTCCTGACTTGTTTAGCTCCTATCCTGAAATCACATCACCAAATTTCGTACCTGAGAAATTCTCACGCAATGTTAAATATCATATAAATACCCAAGGAACTTCAGTTTATTCAGGAGCAAGATATTTAGCACCCCATCAGTTACAACGGGCAAAGCAAGAATTCCAGTTTATGCTGAATCATGGAATCAGACCATCACATTCAGAGTGGGCCAATCCACTTCATTTGCTGAATAGGGAAGATGTTCTCTTTGCCCTTTTGGGGACTATAGAAGGTTAAATAAAACAAACAATTCTGAACAGGTGTCCAATTCCCAGAATTGAGTACTTTCATACTATTCTGGAAGGTACAAATGGTGTTCTCTAAAAACCAACCTTCATAGAGATTATTTTCAAATTCCAATACGAGAGGAAAACAAGCCTAAAACACCCATAATTACACCTTTCGGATCATTTCAATTCATCATGGGTTTTTGTCTCCAAAATGCTCCATCCATGTTCAACCATTAAATGCACTCAATTTTGTATTCCCTTAGCTGGATAACATATTAATCACTTTAAAATCTGTTGAGCACTGCCATCATCTAAAACTGATTTTAGAGATGTTATCCAAGTATGATCTTCATGTTAACACAACCTACAACCTATAATAGACACAGCAGAACTACATTTTCTAGGCTATCTGATAACACCAAGAGCCTCCACACCACTTCCCAGGAAGGTACAAATAACACAATGCAACAGCAAAAAAGCTTTTTGAAAATGTAAGTTCTCTTTATATATTTCAACCTCCTGGATTAAAGAAATGATGCTTAAAACAGACCATCGCCCACAGTTTTTGCATAAATCTCATATTTCACAATAATGATATCACTTTTAAACTTGTATACTTCTGTACGATTCGTGTACCATATATATGTACTAGTTTATAACAACATATTGAAATATACACACAGTGAACAGATGCATATACAGAATGTGCTACAAAACATGCACACTAACATAATTAATTCTATGCTTTCTTAGTTATCAAGGTGTGTGGCCCATGCTTTTCCTCTTATGGGGAATACCCCATATACTCGCAAAGCATCTAGCAGTAGTCACCCCATCATCCGAACATTCCCAGTTCCCTGGTATCATCGTTCCATGTCTGTGATATCCTGGTGGAATCTTTCACCCTGTTTCTCACTTACATCACCCAGGAATGTAGCAAAAAAGTTGAGGTGTGAATTTAAAAATGCAACTTTAAACTCATTGAGCATCCCAGCATTTTGAATTTCGTCAGCATGTTCTCAACTATGTTGATATACTCTGAGCTATGATTGTTTCCCAAAAACTCTTGAACCACACACTTAAAATTAGTCCCAACTTCTCACTCCACATTCATTGTATGAAGGAAATCCTCCTCATGCATTGATTTCCGAATATCGGCACTAGTGAATAGTCTCTCTCAACTTCGCATCCGACACATTGAGGAACTTTTAACATAGATATTTGAAACAGTTAAACTTAGGTACTGTCTTGAGAAACTGCTTTATTATGCCCAGTTTGATGTGCAGAGGTGGCAGACAAGTATTCTGCCTCTTTACACTAGAGGATCACATTTAATATTTATGTATCCTGGAAACAATTCCAACCATCAGGGCCAATGTTTTTGCTCCCAATGTTTGTCTAAAGCCCGACTGTCTCATTCACAGATGAAACAAGGGAACTTAGTATCTCCTGATTGTTGTCTTAGAACCAAACCCAACACTTTCAAATCACCACACATCATCCAATTGTAATTCTCATAATGGATAGTAGTAAGAAGTGCACAGAATGGCCAAAAGGTATTGAGGCATACATAAAACTATTATGCAGCAGCAGAACTGTCTTCAGGCTTCTTTTAGATGAGTCAATAAAAATGAGTCACCTGGCATATACAAAAAGTTGAGCTGACCCATCAAACCTAGTACATCATTGCAATACACTAACACATATTTTGAGCACAATATTGTGTAAATATCAAGTCTCTTTTTCTGTAAAATGTAAAGGACATATCAGCTGTCAACATATGTCTTCCATGCAGTCTTTGCCCTAGGAGTTCTGCTTTATCCTTTGCCAGTCCCAGATCATGGACTAAATCATTTAAGTCATCTGTACCTACTTCAAATTCAGTATCACCCATCTCCTGCATGGTACCTGATGCTTTCACTGCTGTCCATATATATATATAATGTCTGCAGAGGCTGTGAAATAGGTATATCATGCCACGTGGGAATCAAATGAATTGCTGAGCAAATGTTGTTTGGGTACTCAATGCTCTTGTTTTTCCTTGTTGAATGCCTGTAACCTTACAAAAGGATAAGTATCAGTCATTCGTATGATTCTGTTGCTCCCAAAACCATAGGAATGCCAAATTATAATGACTTCTTTCCTGTTGCCTACCATTGTAAATCTTCTACACACACAACCTGTGGAGCCATGCTTTATTGATGTTGCCTACTTTCACTCTGAAATACACATGGTAGACCTTTTTCAACAAGGCAGCAATGTTTCTTTGGTCTTTTTCCACCACAAATATACAAAACGGTTAAGAGTTTACACAGCCTCAGTAGACATTGTATACTAACACATGCAGAAACACAACACAGTGATGGACAAGCAAAGTCATTTGCAATGTGACGGTTCCAACCTCAGTTCCAGGTTATGCTTACCCCATGCTCCTGATCATAATGCTGATCAGAGACAAGTAAAGAAATTCCAAGAGTGGACAGGTTAAAACTTCTAAGAGAGAAAGACTTATTAGATTTCCTGCTAATACATTGATAACAGTTCATTTCATTGATTAATCATTGGTGATTAATTCTTATTATTGCATTGTTTATCTTATTATTTCTATGTATATTAATAATTTGTTTTTATATGCCTGTATAGGATACTAAATATAACTTAGTTACTGGCAGGGGGTGATATAACAATGCTTACAAGGCAGTAAATAGCAGACATACATACAATATAGAGAAACAAGTGGTTGCCAAGGCAAGAAAAGATAGTGTTGATTTGAAGAACATATAAAGGCCTCTTTTCTTAAAGTAAGAAGTTGTTTAACTATTAAGTTACTACTTAACAGTTATCATTAAGATATTCTTTAACAAGTGACTTATACCAACCTTATTGTAACAATACCTCAACTCTTATTTCATTTTTCAAACTACCCACAATTATAATCCACATAACTCAGATTCAATTAATTATAACTGTCATATTCACCAGAAGAAATTAACATTTGAAACTAAATTGGTTTTTAAAATAGGAAACAATGAGTCACATGTGTGACTAAAGAATACATATTTTATATTACTATATAACATTTTATTAGTCTGTCACACTCTTCCACATTTAAATGAAATCTCATTTTGCATTTTCTTAACCTATTGAAGCTTTGGCACACTGTATACATGATTGGATAAAGTAGCTTTCTACCTCCTAGTGGTAGTCCCAGTGGAATTTACCATTATATCACTTTCCAGATAGAAACTTTTAGAACAATGTGGCTTCATGCAACTTAAAAGAATGTCATGTGTTTCTAGAAAAATCCTAGAAACCCAAGCAAATTCAGGGTAGTAGAATACCATATAGAGTGAAAGTCACCATACAATACAGAGATCCCCATAGAGAATCACCTCCTACTAACCAGGCACTCAGCTCTTGCTCAGGGGACTGAGTAAGCTGTCTGCTACTGACCACATCAGCTCACCCACCTGACCTTCTGGCTATGACTATTCATCAGGCTAGTCACCTCATCTATGCCAGCTATAGTATTCCTGAATCAACACTCCTCAGCACATCATGGCAAATCCTTGAAGGTACCCCATAGGGTAAGAGTTACTGAACCATGCAAGTTGAACTAATCAATTCATTCAGTCCCATATTATTCACCCAGCACTGACTTAATTTGAGTTCTGCCACTATCAAAAATGTCATTCAGGCCAAGCTTTAAGTTGTCTCTACCCTTTCTTTATTACAAACTATTCCCCCCAGTCAGTTATGGTTGTGACAAATGCAAACACCACAGTTCGTTGCTCATCTGACAAAGTGGCGTAAGCGCCAAAATCGAAAAAATTGAGATATTTCGCCTGTACACTCCATTTGGCTATATCCATATTCTGACAAACTGGCGTACCTCCACCTCTAATGGTTACTTTGCAGTGAACATCGTGTTACCGTTATAAATGCCATTGTTCACTCATTCTTTTTCAGACAAACAGGCATATGAGCCTCGCAAGTCACTTACTACCATTATTAACATTGGTCAATACATCTATGTGCTCAGTGTAATGCTAGCCACTCTAGAACAATTAACATGTGTTTATAAATTTGGACAAGAAAAACCTGCTTCAACAAGATTGATTGGTCTGAATACACCTGCAACAAACTAATGCAGTCTCAGTAATGCAGCAGTCTGATATGAACATGGACTTACTAGTAAAGCAGAGAGATGGATCTAGGAATATAGTAAAAAACAACGAAATTTAATACATTGACAGTGATGCGTTAAAGGTAGGTGCTGAAATTAAGTATAGTGGTTATCAAACAAGAAGTATTATTATGGGAAAATGATTCTGATGGATCGTTCAAAGGAAAATAGGAACGAAATATCAGAAGCGGAGTCTATGGATGTTGCTCTCAGCGTTTTAAAGATCCACACACAAGACAGTTTTGAAAATGTAAATGCTACATCTGCAGACAGTACTAATATAAAAGAACAGTTTTGACATAAAGAAGAGGAAATATGCCAGTTATCAAAAACTTCTCCAGATTATACAAATCAATGAGTCTATCATTCCAGTATCCTAAGGAGGACTAGTACAGTTTGTGTGCAACTTAGCGTGTAACTGTAGATGCTTGTTTGCGTGATAAGTTTTTGTGTATGTGTAGCCCCACGTTGTGGAGGCCAATTTGTAACGGTATTAATGTTACAATGTATTTAACATTATTATAGCACCACGTTTGGAAGCCAATTATGCGACGGAAATGTTGCTTACGTAATATTTATAGCGTAAGTTATTAGAACTTGTAGATCATATGTTGTGCTGCTTTACTTCACGCGTTGCCATCTTGTGACGTCATTCGTTTGGTTCGTAGCTCCCTCGGGCGTAGCAATTTGCATCAGTTTTGAAATAATTCACTTTAAATGTTCTCCGGCTAGCTATTTAGGTCGACATTTAACTCTTGCAGGGTGTGAATCGGAAAGGAATCTTTTATCCAGAAATTATACTGACGAAGAAATTGGTTTTATAATTTTTATTGCCAAACACGTTCACAAACACTTTTACATATTAATCTGGATACTTGCCAAACTGAAACTGTTTGTAATAACTTCTTATTTATCACATTTAACTCGCATACTTCAACTTTATGTAATTTTTTAAATGTATAATACTTTATAATAATTCTCGTAATTCTGCTGCGTGTAACTTGGCGAAATAAATGAACTAAGAGACCGACGTGTAGTGTGTTGAGAATTCTGTTGAACTGGGAGACAAGCTACCTCGAACCTACACTATTTATAGGCCTGCATCAAGATACGCCTAAAGATTATAAATGAACTGCTATTGGCTAATAAAACGCGCCAACATTAGCGTCTATTTTAATATCCAATGAAAACCACTAATACATATTGCTTTAGGAAATGTTCTAGAAGCTTCTATCGAAACCGCGCGAAATATTACGTAACTTCCTGGTTCCCGGTAATGATAAACAACTCACCCCATCGCTGCATTATTGCGTTATTGTTGACAGTTTCAGTAAAGCCGTATATTATTATTTACCAATAATAATTACAATTAATAAACCTCTGAAATCAATGTCACATAAAAATACATATTTATATTACAATCATTATTTACCTTTAAGTAATTTGTGATACAAATTACCGTATCAAGCGCCATGTGATGTTGGGAAGAAAATGGAGTTGCTGGATATGTACAACAAACACACTGAAGAAAAGAATACTATAAGAAAGAAGAAAAACAATGCTAAAATAGCTGCCAAAGAAAACCCAAGATAATATTCCTCTGTGGTATTTGATCTTCAGAAAGTGATTCAGCTGCCCCTTTCCAAAGAAATTGCTGTATTCTATCGAATGCGTTAGTCAGCACATAATTTCACGGTTTACATTTGAATCAAAGTGTCTTTGCTTTCTGTGAAGCAAGACTATCAGCAAAACGGTATCATCTGACATTGCAACCTGTGTGGGAATTTACCTTCAAAATCTTGATGTCTGCTGATGCCTGCAGTAGCCAGAATACCACCACAGTGACCAGTTTTATACATTCTAAGCAACTCAAAAGAATTCACATACTATCAACTTGTGCTTCTTCGAACCTAACCATGGTCAAAACGAAGGTGATTCTAGCCATAGCACTATATCAAGAGCCCTGACTCAGGCATGGAACATCTTCATACCTTGCCAGCTAGTACCTATTGCAAGACTTCCTCCAGTGCTGCTCCGTATGAAACACATTCTATGAGGGTAGAAGATTTCTTGGGTTACAAAAGCATTTCAGAGAGGCTACGCATCCGATCGCCGAGGATTTCAATCTGGAAACAAAGTGGATTGGACTGCAATCAGAGAAGTCAAAGTGACCACAGATGATGGCGCTCGCATCTTTGTAAAAAACAGTCATTTGGCCAAACATTATGAGCGGCTATCTCTGCAATCTAGGAACACTTCACGAGTTTTCAAGCTTCCTCTGCCTCGACTTAATGTAACCTCTCCAAAGCCTTCGGCTGATAAGTACAGTGATCTACAGGAGTTATGCAAAGAGCTAAAGAGATGCTGTTTACAAAACGTTCTACAAGGAACTGCCACACTTCTAAGTTGTATTAACCCATAGACATTTTCAATACTTGTTTGCATTTCCTAAAAGCATTTGTAAACAAAACAAAACGTTATTGTATGTAATTTAAAAACAAAACAATAGCATACATATTAATACTTGATATTGCTATGGTTAAAGAGAATTTCCTATCTGTTTGTTTTCAGAAAGCATTTGTAAACATATTATTGTACATTAGTCATCAAACTATTGTCATTCAAAATAGCACACCTGTACGCTTGATCTTGCTATTGTTAAAATAAGTTCAGAATTTGTGTTTCTTTAAAGATGTGTAAACAAACAAATATATTATTAGCTAAATTATTGCAGGTAATTAAAATGAATAAAAAAGGAAAATTGATAGTTCAATACCTTTAGAATGCAAATCAAGTATTATTATTAACCATAGCCCTAAATGTATATATTAAGCTGCCTATTCACACTTAAATACTTGGTATTGTTGTTGTTAAATAGGTAGGTAGGTAGGTACCTCTATTTTATTCACTTTTGACGCTTTACACTGTATTATGTATTTTGAATAGAAATGTATACATGAAAAATACACATAAGAAAAATCAGTAATGATACAGCCCAAAACAAGAGCATATATCAGCATAAAATATTGGTCATGTGTATGGTGTAAGTGCCTTACTATCATGGATGAAATCTTTCAAACAGACATATCTCCAATTTAGGCCTTTTTGGCCTATATGGCATCAAAATTCCAGAGCCTAACATTAGTCCTTATTAAGAACAACTATTAAAGATTTGAATCATTGCATTATATTTGATGTATCATTTTATGCTTTTGAGCCGTAGTTCCCTAAGTAAACACACTTTTCTTTAAACTGCTCTCCTGTAAAATTACACTTATGTCACTTACGTCTTTTCATCTTTTAAGCGATGAGTTAAAGCATGCTACCCTCAACCAGGACGGCTTCAATAAACCATGTGGAGATGTTTCTTTGTCTTATTACATAAATAAGCTAAACTATAACCTTACCATTTACAGCACACTTATTTCAAACAGTCACTACTAGGTTTGCAACAAATATGCAGCAAACAATAAATGAAATTGCAAGTTCGGCTTTATCTATAGCAACACTGTATAAAAAACCAATTGTTTTCTATTCCAAAAACTGTAATCAGGAGGCTCTGCTTATGTGCAAACATAGGAACAAACACCTTCTATTCAAGTAACATTCCTCTTAACTAAGAGGAGATAGTATGCCTTCAAACTATTAGCAGCGAACAGCAAAGTTTTCTTAATTCCAGACCAAGTAATATACTCCAACATCATTCACTCCAATTCTGAGACTGACAGGGCAGGAAGGAATAATTTATGTCAAAGAAATCGGTAACACACAATTATATGCACAATCTTGTCAAACTACACTGTTGTCCTTGTTTGCGAAATAGTCCCTATATCCACTATTCTTTCACACCACCTACTCCTAAACACAATTCAAGTAAATGAATGTAAGGAGGCAACATAATGACCATTACAACCTTACAAAGAAGTTCCCAAATTTCCAGTTAAACTGCTAGGGACCATATTGCACTTTACAAACAGAACAAACTTCCATCATTTCACCAGCAATTCTGTCTTAACATCAGAGGATAAATAAACACACAGTATGACACATAAATAAACCATTAAAAGCTTTTACCTTATCTAACAACCACTAGAAATAGCTAACATTTTCAGACATTCAGAAACACTATTTACATATCATATTCCTTTTCACATTAACCCCAACAAACCCATGAAAAATTTGAACTTCCTTCAGGAAATGATTCCAACCGAGTTCCGCAGAAATGCACCCCAACTGGCGAATTAAGCAAAGGAGTTTATAACCTTGGGACCCAGCATAATGGAACCAAATGCACTTAAGGAAATCCAAACATTAACATACATCTCAAATTCAAGACAATTAACCTTTCATCAATTATACATCCAACGCCATACATTAATTCTTTAACCACATCTATTAAAGCTAACAGTGCCAGACTATTACTATACATCTCAGAAACCTACTACTATTAACATTTACGACTTCACATGCAAAATTAAAGCATTTCATAACATACCTAAGACCAATGCCCATTCTTATTGTCCAAAAGCTATTTCATCCTCAAAGCATATCCAACAGCTCTATTTGCAACTCAAATTCATAATGGTTTAACTGCCCAAAGAAACAAACACAAATATTACTATACTGCAAATCAATTTTCTACTATAAACCTTCATGTAATTACACAATGCAATCTGATTTCTGTTACTTACCAGGTTCATTCAACACTGCTATTTCAGGACCCATTCTCCTGTTCTTTGTAGAAATTTGTCCCAACTAATTATTTCAACCACAGTCTTCACTCATTTGAGGACAGACATTCCAAACCAAACATTCACAAGTAACTCTTGTGTGACAACTATTTACTACAGCAACTTGCATGCACTGCTTATTAAAGTACCAAATCCCAACTGTGTATCCATTGGATGTCGCCCACTACCAATGCAATATTTAACATCACTAGACATTAAACAAGTATGGAACACAGTCTTACATTGAAATACACATTTTGAATAAGAGAACAAGCTAGAAAGGCAAATAGATTGAATACATAAGTAATGTGTGTTCTCTATGAGAGGAAATAAAAGTGAAATACGCATAAACATGGGAGTAACACACATTAAATGAGCCGATTGCATGCAAAAACACAAAATCAAAAGCAATAACACCATAAAACAAAATACGTAGCTCAAGCCAAACATAAATAATGTTTAAAACAAAGCATACATTAATTACACAATAATTATGCAAAGGATCATTGGGAAAGCATTAAGTATATATTACGTTTGACAAACAAATACAAAAATTAAAAACTATATTAAAAAATATTTGTTTCTATCACATACATAGTAGGTAGAAGATTGATACCAACATTTCACCAGAAATTGCAAAGAATATCCACTACCCTTTACATAGAACAGTTTTCAACATAACTAATTCCTGTAACAATTTTCATTAATACACCATATATTAAAGATATTTACATGACAAATAAAATGTATGGCTTGAATATTTTGGAAATAGCCCTTCAAGTCCTCTTCATTCAGAAGGAATTTTGTATAATCTTCAACTAGTAAACGTTAAGCAATAGATGAAACCATAGTACACAAGAAATATAGATCTCTTTAAAACACACAATTTATTTCAAACAGGTTTTTTTGTGACATAAGCCATTCCTGAGATACCCATTATTAAAGGTTCACATTTTTCATTGCTTGGCCATTCTCTTGAACTCCTGTCAACATTTAAGTGTTTCTCACAAATGTTTCTCACCATATAAAATCTTAAAGCACTATATACGTCCAAATCCAAAACATAAGGAACCTCGGTAGTGGTATTGATATGTTGGCAAAGTTTAAGTTAAGCAAAGTTCACACATTCTAAATCAGACATTCATGACATATTCATGACTCGCCAGAGATTCTCAACTCTGTGACTTGCTCTTGTGTATAAGTTTTCAATTCTGTACCACACATAAACACACTGGTGTTAGGAAGGTTTATCAGCTATTGAGACGGATTTTCTGAAGTAACATTTTTGCAACTGATGCTTTGCTAATTCTTGTTATAGAAGTACGTAATTCATAAATTCAACAGTCCACAACTATTCTCAAACTGAGCATTTTAATCAATATTAGAATTTATCAGCTAACTAAACTGATGTTGTCATTTCATAATACACTCGTGAATACCCTGATATAAAGAACTTATAGATATACCACTCTTGAAGTCAAAATGTGAACCTCCATCTCCAATTGAAGGCGATTCAATTTTAATCAATTATGCATGTAATCAACAAATTTCTTTAAACAAATCTACTTCAACTATCAGTGTCCAAACTATTCCCATATACCAAACATCTCCCTAAATTAAGCCTTTATCTTACCATTACCACTTTCTTCAAAATTCTACATCTTATTCTAGCTCTCAAATAAAAGAAACAAACACTACATTTAACACCTCCTACTTTACTTACAACTAGTACTAAAGCAATTTCATCCTCCAAATGCATTCAGCACTTCTACCTCAAATTTGGGACGATCTTACTATATACCAAAAACAAAAATACCTATAATTATAACATAAACAACTTTTCCCACTATAAATATCAACATAATTTCACTGTTACTTAAGTTCTATTACTTACAATCTTTATTCTAGACTGCCCAGTCAGGATCCATCATACCATCCTGGTTAACAATTCTCCCAGCTAATTCTCTCCATCACACTCGTCATAATTAGATATTCTTCATACTTCATTAAGGATCCTTGTCTTGAACAGACATCCACATTCCATTCATTTACATGCAACAACAAACACCTATTATAATATATTATTTTGGAACATTTCTGACGAACACCATTTTCAACAACACAAAAACTACATCCAAGCATTATCATTTTTAAACAGAAACCCAATCTTTTCTTCAATAAAAATACAAACACACAATACTGCACAACTCAACCTAAAACCATTTCCCTCACTTAATAACCAACAACAAATGGCTAATATTTTGAGAGCCACAATAATACTATTCACATATCATATCCCTTTTCACATTAACCACAATAAACCCACAAAAAATTTGAACTTCCTTCAGGAAATGATTCCAACAGAGTTCCGCAAAAATGCACCCCAACTGGCTAATTAAGCAAAGGAGTTTATAAACTTGGGAACCAGCATAATGTAACCAAATGCACTTAAGAAAATCGAAAAATTAACATGCATCTCCAATTCAAGACAATTAACCTTTATCAATTATACATCCAACACCATACATTAATTCTTTAACCACATCTATTAAAGCTAACCCTATACTTCAAATGCATCTATCTATCCTAGGGCATTTTATCTTTCAATTAACAATTTCTTCCAAATACCAAGTCTTGCTACATTTCTCTAAAAAACATTACTACTATTAAACTTATTACCTTACATACACAAAGCATTTCATAACAGTACTGGGGATCATTTTGCAATCACGTTGTCCATAAGCAATTTTGTTCTTCAAGCACAACCAAAACATATTTGCAGCTCAAAATCATGATAGTTTACTTGCCAATAAAAAAAGCAAATCAAATACTATACTGCAAATCCATTTTCCACAATACATATTCATGTAATTACACTGTGTAATCTAATTTCCTTACTTACCATGTTCATTCAAGATTGCTCATCAGGGCCCATTCTCCCATTCTGTGTAGAAATTTCTCCCTGTTAGTTCTCACGCATGATATTCTTCATAAATAGTCAATCTCCAGTGTTCTTTTGAGGACCACATCTTAGACATTCCATTCCGTACATTAACATGCAACAGAAAACCAGAAACATCTATTATAATATTTTATTTTGGAAGCTTTCAGAACACTATGCCCTAAAGCTACCTCCAAAACCTATCATTTCTGAACACAAAACCAATGTTTTCTTCAATAAAACCTCAAACACAGTATACCAAACAACTAAGCCATTAAAACCTTCTTCCTCACTTAAGAACCAACACCAAACTGCTAATATCTTGAGAACCAGAGCAAACACCATTTACGTTTCATATCGCTTTTCACATTAACTCCAATAAACCCAAAAACAATTCAAACCTCCTTCCGGCATTGATTCCAACTGAGTTCCGCAGAAATGCACCCCAACTGGCCAATTAAGCAAAGGAGTTTATAACCTTGGAACCCAGCATATAGGAACCAAATACTCTTAAGGAAATTCGAATGTTAACCTATGCCTCCAAATTCAAAACAATTCACCTTTTATCAGATATGCATCTAACACCATACATTAACTCTAACCACATTCATTTCAGCTATCCCCATACTATCTATATGGGCTTTTTATCTTCTCATTCACAAGTTTTTCAAAATAACCAGTCTTGCTATAGCTCTCAAAAAACAACTACAACAGACACCTGTTAATTTCCATGCACAATAATAGTACTTCATATCTTGCCTGGATATTATTCCAGTTTCTGTTCTCCTAAAGCAATGTCATGCATTCAACAGGTAAAATTATAGTTCTAAATCACAATGGTTTAGCTGCCCATGAAAAACAAACATATTATACTGCAAATCACTTTCCCACTATAAATAATGTAATTCCACTCTGTAATGCGATTTTTATTACTTACCACTTTCATTCAAGACTGCTAATTTGGAGCCCATTCCCCCGTTCTACAAAGAAATTTTACCTGCTTAATCTTTCAACCACAGTTTTAATATACAGTCAAATTGCAATTTTAGTTTGAAGACCACATCTTAGACATTCCATTCCATACAATTATATACAACATAAGTTCACAAATATCTACTATAGTTTTTCATTTTGGAAGTTTCAGGCTCTAACAATGTACTAAAAGCTACCTCCAATAATTTATTTCCAAAAACACAAAGGTTGCGACACACCTTAGCAAAAAAGCCTTCTCCCTTACCTAAAAACCAACATCAAACAACATTTATGTTTTATATCCCTTTTCACATTAACTTCCATAAACCCCAAAACAATTCAAACCTCCTTCCGGCATTGATTCCAACTGAGTTCCGCAGAAATGCACCCCAACTGGCCAATTAAGCAAAGGAGTTTATAACCTTGGGACCCAGCATATAGGAACCAAATACACTTGAGGAAATCTGAAATGTCAACCTCCATCTCAAATTAAAGGCAATTCTGTTTCAATCAATTACACAGCTAACCATCATAGATTTCTTTATACAAATGTATTTCAGCTATCAATGCCCCAACTACTCCCATATTCCAAACACATACATCCTAGGCCTCTATCTCAACATAAGTTCTTCAAAGTCCCAAGTATCGCTCTAGCTCTCAAAAGAAAAAGCAAACAAATATCTCAATTAATACCTCCTACTTTATTTGCAACATTGCTGACAGCACTTACATCAATTGTGCATTTATTCCTCATTCTGATGATAGTAAGGCAACTTGGTCCTCCAAGCACATCCAGTCATTCCATTTGTAACTCAAAATCATAATAGTCCACCTGCACATCTGAAAGAAAACAAATACTACTAATATTACCGTGCAAATCTATCTATTGCTGTTTAATATCAAACCAACATAGTCATTTCACCTCTACTACATATCACATTCATTCAACAATACTAATTCAGGGCCCATTATCACCTTCTGGAAAACATTTCTACTGCATAAATGATCAATCTCCAGTATTTGTTTCAGGACCACATCCTAGACATTATACACTAACATTTACATGCAACAGAAGATAAATACCGAATATAATTTCATTTTGAAATCCTTCAGAGTAATGCCATATACCTAAATCCAAACCATATAATTTATAATCAGAAATGATATTTTTTCTTCAATATCACCACACAATTGACCCATAAATTCCTTTTCTCTCAACTAACAATCAATAGCTAATATTTATACAGCTACAGCAACACTTTTTATTTTGCATATCCCTTTTTAAATTAACCACAACAAACACAGAAACAATTTGAAATTACTTCCAGAAATGATTCCAACTAAGTTTCACAGAAATGTACTCCAACTGGCCAATTAAGCAAAGGAGTTCATAACCTTGGGACCCAGCAGAAAATAACCAAATACACACAAATCTTAACCTACACCTTTAATTCAAGCTGACTCACCTTTAACAAAATGCAATTCTTTAAACCAAATCTATTTCAGGTATCAATACCCAAAATTTTCCCATATTTCAGTCATATCTTGCTATCCTAAAGCAAAATGACTTTGAATTGTCATGTCTTGCTGTAACTCTCATAAAAATTTACTATAAATAACACTTGCTATTTTGCATGCAGAATTAATGTATTTTATAATACACATAATAGCTTATGACCCAATTTTATTTTCTAAAGGCAAATTCATATTCAAAGTGCATTCAAAACTTTTATCACCCAAAATCATGACTAACTATATATCTAAAACTAACAATTATGATCACAATACAAATCACTTTCCCAATATAATATCAATGTAAGAATACCATCATTTGATTTATATTATATTTACCATATTCATTCAAGACTGCAATTACAGAATATCATCCCTTTCTAGATAGCAACTAGTTCAAACTACTTTTCTCAATCACACTATTTACAGTCACTTTCCAGCCTTCTGTTGAGGAATGCTTTGGGCAGTCCCTCCATATTTGACTGATTTACATGCAATAGAATTTCAGAAAAATGTGTTATCAGCTTAAAGCTTTTAAACACTAACAGCAACAAATTTGTATCAACCCAAAAAAGATCAAAAGTTAATTTCTAACATGAAAATAACTTATTCTACCTTATAAACTTGTTTGCAATGCTTCTAAACAACTGTTCAAATACATTTCTGATACAATAATCACAGAAATTAACAAATCTTATACCTTTAAACTGGAACTTTTCAAACCTAACTTATGCTGGTTAAATTCAATAGTAGACAAGTTTTGAGGTTCATGTAAATACATTTAATACTTTGCAGAAAACTTTTATTTTACTAATACTCTACAAAAAAATTCACCATTCCACATGATATGCAAATCCCTATTTTTATTAAAATACAGATAAATTATTAGTCCACTACTTTTAAAACAAAGGATTACAACTCTATTCAGTGTGCTGATTATTTCAAAGAAAACTAACTGTTAAAATAAACTTTCTCTTCAGAATTTACACTTGGTAAGTTATACTTTGGGCACTTTCAAAGTGTAACACTAACATTTGATATTTTGAAAGTTTGAACAATATCCAGTACTAAATAAATGAAGTGGAACATTTCTCATTTCCAAAGCATAAGATAAGTAATTTGAGTAACAGCATTGCATCTAAATACACTCTATCACCTCTGTTTTTAAGTACTTTAATTTTGAGGTGATTAAACCTCCAACAACTATAACAAGGTGCATACTATACAATTCAAGTTAATATTCAGAGAACACTTAGACACATTAACAATTCAAACTCAGTTCTTAACTTCGACAAAATTTCAAATACGTGTGCCAATTATATATCAAGACAATTACACTGTCTTTGGATTTCTATTACTTACCATGTTCACCAAGTTCCGCTAAAAGAAATGAAGGATTTACAGCCACCATTGACTTCCAACTGTAATTTTATACTCCAGGCAAATCCAAAAGATCCATTTATAGCTAATAAACAGAATGGCTTCACTGGCCATGTGAAACAAGTATTATTATAAACCAAATCAGTTTTAATATTCAGGATAGCCATAGGTGAAATTAGTGACAATTTTTCTTCTTTAACTAGATATTTTAAGAACTCTAGCATGCTGCTTAAATGCAAATAAAGGGGCACTTTGGGCTCCAGAAGGCAAATTACATGTGTTTGAGAGAAGTTATACTTTCTGATATTAAACTAAGTAATATGGGATCCCATATGACACACACCTTTTTATAAAAGAACAATTACAAAATTTCAAATTGTAATTTTAAGTTTGTCAATTGGAAATTTATCCACTCTTCTGGTTGTGCGAGATAAAGTTCTTAAACATGACTCTTCTTTGCAATTTATTCTCTGATGTAGAGTTCAATATGTAATTTTTTTAATAAGTAGTTTAAAACTGTAGCATTCACTTTTGCCAACTTTTAAGTTGTTCTTTCCCAATTGTTTCTTAAATCTTGAACAAGATTGAACAGAAGTTACAACAAATGAAGCATTTTAACTCACAAACGTTTGAGACAAACAGTGTGGGACTAAGTTCATTTCATTACCATTGAGAAGTGTTTGTTATACATTCTTTGTGCAAACAGTTCCTTCTTCACAGCTTTTCAGACTTTTCTTCAAACTGCTAAAAGTCTACAACAGACATTACATACATCCAGATTCATTCCCCTGTTCATCAGGTCACAAGCCAAGTCTGCACAGCACAGGGCCTACAGTTTCTCCTTTTCCTAAGGAGAAACCAGTCCATCAGTTGGTGAAGCTCTTTTTCCAACCATATTTCCCTCTTTTCTTTAATGTAATGGGGTAGGGATTTTTGTACTCAAATGATTCCATGTACAGTGACTACACCTAACTTTGTAGCCATCTCTGTTTGCGTCATAGAAATTGTGTGCTAATACTGGAATTGCACTTCACTTGCTGGAACTCAGATCCATCAAAGACCCGAAATATATAATATTACACATGATCTATAAAGCTCAACCACATACAAATAAATACCCATCTCAATGAACACCAACTATCACAACACTGGCCAGAGAACATTTGATTTCAATGTAAGCACAGTGCTGATAATTGTTTGGGAACATGCAGCACAATTTACCTTGTTCCAATTAATCTACATGGAACTGTATTATTACAAAGATTTTTCAGATCACACTTTAAGCATATATACCACAATTACAAATAACTTTATCTTGCTCCATGATGCACAATGTAGGTTTACAATCCAGAATATCCATTGCACAGCTTTAACTCTTATCTTACCATACTAACTACTCTTGATTTTGCCAACCTTCTCACAAAATGGTTTTCAGTAAACTGTTGTAATACAGAATAGCTGCATACTCTCAGAGGTTTTAAATCAGTTCAGGAACACAAATTTGCAGAACAATACATTTATTCACAATCACCTATAGAAACCATTACAGCTACGACACCATGCATGGCCCTCAACCAACATATTCCTACTGCTCTCTCTCTATCGCTCAATCACACCCCTTCACACATCTATATATAGATGTCACTACTTACTCGGTAAAATAAATTTACCTGTATTCCAACATACCTTCTTAAATTCATATTACACTCCAAATTGTGGAGCCATACTTTATTGATTGGTGTTGCCTACTTTCACTCTAAAATACACATGGTAGACATTTTTCAAGAAGTCAGCAATATTTCTTTGGTGTTTTTCCACCACAAATATAATAAAACAGTTAGGAGAGTTTACACGGCCTCAGGTAGACATTGTATTTTAACACATGCAGAAACACAACACAGTGATGGACAGGCCAAGTCATTTGCAATACGACAGTTTGCTGTGTGCCACTAGGGGCAGGCACAAGTGCTGAACAGCTATAAGTGATGCACTGCTTCCAAGTACATCATTATTGCAAAATATGTGATTGTATAAAAACTGTGGGTGACACAATGTTTTGAGTATCACTTTCAAATTCACGAGCTCAAAATACATATAGAACGCCTACATTTTCAAAGAAGGTTTTTGCAATTTGTTGCATTGTGTAATCAAAGATGAAGTTGCCAGAGACAGTGAAGGAATTCCACACAATCCTTTATCTCAAGAATGCTGCTCATGATCAAGCTGTTCTCATAAACATTTAAAAGCAACTATGAAGAATGACACAAGAAAAATCCCATGGACAGCTGAAGCAAAGAACCAATTCATGAAATGCAAAGAGGATTGCCAAATACTGCACTTTTAACACTTTCAAACCCAGATTTTCACCTCATCAGTTAAGACGATTGCAATTTACCTCACAATTTACAACTCACATACAACATATAAGTGGCCAAGATAATATAATAGGTGATACAAATTGAAGCATAGTAATTTCATTAAGTCTTGACAATGGACTTATTTCCAAACACCAAGAAGACAAACTTAAAGAGTTGTAATGGGAAAACACATCTTTGAAGTTACACCATGCCAGTTAAGAGCACAACAATTGTGGAACGACGTATCCATTAATAATATTTGACCTTACATCAAACCCATTTTGCACTCAAGTCTTTAATCAAATTCATAATTTGGCACTTCCGGTTATTAAAACTACAGCAAAACATATTACCTCCAAGTTTATATAGCCAGATATTCAGGGGGATTGTTTGCAAATGGACTCAAACTTGCATATCAGTTGTGAATAAAACAGAATAACAAGGCATACTACATTTCACCTTAGACAATTGCAACAGCCAGATAACAGATTTTCTATATTACACGTGGACATAACTGGACCAATACCACCATTCAAGGATAATATTTACTGTCTTACCTTATTGACCATTATAATGGCCATTATATAACAGTTGACTGACACTGTATTAAGCAACTTTTACCAATACTGGACTATTACATTCAGAATGCCAGTTGCAGTCATCACAGATCAAGGAAAGCAATTTGAATCTGAATAATTTAAAAGCCTGGCAAAGCTTTGTGGAGCAAATGTTCACCATACCACTTCATATAAAAATAGAGCACTTGCATCAAATGCTTAAGACAGTGATAAGAGCTCGCATCAGCTTCCAAATGAACTGAAACTCAGCAAACAGTGTTATTAGGCCTGTGAGCAGCTCTGATGGAAGATTCCAAGTATACAATTACCAAGATGATTTATGGGAAAACTAGCACACTTCCTGGTGAATTTTTTGAACAATCAGCACACTGAAAATAGAAAAAGATAATTTTCTCTCTCACTTGTGAAAGAACATGGAACTAAAACCTCAGTAAATCAAGAAAGCTCTATTATTCCCAGCATTTATCCACAATGACTTTGGTTCTACCTCACATGTATTTCTAAGCAGAGACAGGATAGAGAAAGCCTTAGAACCCCCCATATGAAGGACCATTCCTTGTTCTAAATAGGCATGATAAATACTTCACCATTGGTATCAGACGTAGAAATGTTAGAGTGTGTATATACATATACTCAACACAACAGCACACCACACCTTCTAGCAGATAAAACAACAGTTCCAACCTCAGTTCCAGGTTATGTTTACCCCCATGCTCCTTATCATAATACTGACCAGAGGCAAGTAAAGAAATTGCAAGAGTGAACAGGTTAGAACTTCTAAGAGAGGAAGACTTATTAGATTTTCTGCTAGATGCATTGATACACGTTCATTTCATTGGTGATTAATTCTTATTATTGCATTGTTTATCTTATTATTTCTATGTATATTAATTATTTGTTTTCATGTGCCTGCATAAGATACTAAATGTAACTTTGTGACCAGTAGGAGGTGATATAGCAATGCTTACAAGGCAGTAAATAGTAGACATACATAAAATATAGAGAAAAAAGTGCTTGTCAAGGCAAGAAAAGATAGTGTTGATTTGAAGAAGATATAAAGGCCTCTTTTCTTAAACTAAGAAGTTGTTTAACTATTAAGTTAAGTAGTAACAGTTATCATTAACATATTCCTTAACAAGTGAGTTATACCAACCTTATTGTAACAATACCTCAACTCTTATTTCTTTTCTCAAACTACCCACAATTATAATCCACATAACTCAGGTTCAATTACAACTGTCATATTCACCAGAAAAAATTAACTTTTGGTTTTTAAAATAAGAAACAATGTGTCACATGTGTGACTAAAGAATACATATTTTATATTACTATATAACACTTTATTAGTCTGTCACAATCTTCCAAATTTATATGGAATCTCATTTTGGAGTTTAACCTGCTGAAGCTTTAGCAAACTGTATACATGATTGCAAGAAGTGGCTTACTACATCCTAATGGTAGTCCCAGTGGAATTTACCATTAGATCACTTTCCAGATAGAAACTTTTACAACAAAGTGGCTTCAGGCAACTTAAAAGAATGTTATGTGTTTCTAGATAATCCTAAAAACCCACGCAAATCCAGGGTGGTAGAATACCATATACAGTAAAAGTCACCATACAATAGAAGATCCCCATAGAGAATCACCTCCTACTAACCAGGCACTCAGCTCTTGCTCAGGAGACTGAGTAAGCTGTCTGCTACTGACCACATCAGCTCACCCACCTGACCTTCCGGCTATGACTATTCATCAAGCTAGTCACCTCATCTACGCCAGCTATAGTATTCCTGAATCAACACTCCTCAGCACATCATGGCAAATCCTTGAAGGTAAGCCCCCATAGGGTAAGAGTTACTAAACCATGTAATTTGAACTTATCAATTGATTCAGTCCTATATTATTCACCCAGCACTGGCTTAATTTGAGTTCTGCCACTATCAAAAATAGAACAGGGTCATTCAAGCCAAGCTTTAAGTTGTCTCTACCCTTTCTTTATTACAAACTATTCTCCCCAGTCAGTTGCGACAAATGCAAACACCACAGTTAAAGCATGCTACCCCCAACCAGGATGCCTTCAATAATCCATGTGGAGATGCTTCTTCGTCTTATTACATAAATAACCTAAACTGTAACCTTACCATTTACAATATTATTTAAAACAGTCACTGCTATGTTTGCAACAAATACGAAATTGCAAGTTCGGTTTTATCTGTAGCAGCACTGTATAAAACACAATTTTTTCTATTCCAAAAACTGTAATCAGGAGGATCTGCTTATGTGCAAACATCATCTATTCAACCAACAGCAAAGTTTTCTTAATTCCAGACCAAGTAATATACTCCAACATCATTCACTCCAATTCTGAGACTGGCAGGGTAGGAAGGAATAATTTATGTCAAAGAAAACAGTAATACACAATTATATGCACAATCTTATCAAACTAAACTGTTGTCCATGTTTAGGAAATAGTCCCTACATCCCCTATTCTTTCACACCACCTACAACTAAACACAATTCAAGCAAATGAATGTAAGGAAGCAACATAGATGACCATTACAACCTTACAAAGAAGTTCCCAAATTTCCAGTTAAACTGCTAGGGACCATATTGCACTTTACAAACAGAACAAACTTCTATCATTTCACCAGCAATTCTGTCTTAACATCACAGGATAAATAAACACACAGTATGGCACATAAATAAGCCATTATAAGCTTTTACCTTATCTAACAACCACTACAAATTGCTAACATTTTCAGACCTTCAGAAACACTATTTACATATCATATTCCTTTTCACATTAACCCCAACAAACCCATGAAACATTTGAACTTCCTTCCGGAAATGATTCCAACTGAGTTCCGCAGAAATGCACCCCAACTGGCCAATTAAGCAAAGCAGTTTATAACCTTGGGACCCAGCATAATGGAACCAAATGCACTTAAGGAAATCCAAACATTAACGTGCATCTCCATTTCAAGACAATTAACCTTTTATCAATTATACATCCAACACCACACATTAATTCTTTAACCACATCTATTTCAACTATCCCTATACTTCAAATGCATCTACTTATCCAGGCATTTTATCTTTCAATTAACAATTTCTTCCAAACACCAAGTCTTGCTACATTTCTCTAAAGAACATTACTATTAACACTTATTACCTTACAATACACAAAGCATTTCATAACAGTACTGGGGATCATTTCGCATTCACATTGTCCATAAGCGATTTTGTTCAAGCACATCCAAAACATATTTGCAGCTCAAAATCATGATAATAATCATGATGATGACGATGATGATAATAATAATAATAATAATAATAATAATAATAATAATAATAATAATAATAATAATAATAATAATAATAATAATAATAATAATACTTTATTTCATCCAGTTTATCATACATCTGATTTTGGACATGTCAAAACAAATGCATCTTTACAAATCCTTTAAATCATACAGACATTTGTTTATTAGATACACCCTCAATTTCCTTTTGAATTGCTGTTTAGAAACATCAACTACAGATTTGATTTCCAGTGGTAATTTATTAAATAGCGTGATTCCAGAAATATATAAATCCTTTAAAGATACACTTTTTTTTACACTATGCCTAAAGTAGTCCAACTTTCCTCTTGTATTATGTTCATGGATTTGGTTCTTCTTAATTGGTTTGTACTTGTCTATAACATACATTATTGTTCTATATGCATAGAGAGAGTAAATAGTAAGCAATTTATTGTTAACAAAGGTTTCCCTACACGATTCCCTTGGTTTTAGGTTAAACATTATTCTGATGCATTTCTTTTGGTATATAAGTAATTTATCCATATGCATTTTTGCAGCAGCACCCCAGATTTCAATCCCATAGAGTATGTGTGGATAAAAACATCCATAGTATATTAGTTTCAATATGTTACCATCACTATGATTGTTGAAATATCTGAGTAGATAAACTGTTTTACTAATTTTAGCACATATATGTTCAATATGCTCAGCCCATGTTAGCTTGTTATCAACAATAAGACCTAAAAATTTATGTGATTTTACATCCAGAATATTATTATTATTATTATTATCGACTTTTAGTGATATTTTACCATCATTTCTATTGAATTGCATCACTTTAGTTTTTTGCATGTTGCAGTGTAGATTTATCGATTTGAAGTAATTCAGCAAAGAGAAGGTGGTATTGTTTATGGTAGTATTTAATCCTTCTGTTTTATTCCAGCATACAGCTGTGGTGTCATCTGCATAAGTTATCACTGAAGTATTTGGTGGATTTTTAATGTCATTAATGTAGATAATAAATAATAATGGTCCCAGCACAGTGCCTTGTGGTACGCCATATTTCACAGATCCCAAATGTGATGTGATTTGATTTGTTGTACACATTGCCCTTTTTTGTATGTTATTTCCGTAATTTGTTTTCTTCCAACCAGATAACTACGGATTAGGTCCAGGGGTAATCCTCTTATGCCGTAGTTTTCCAATTTACTAATTAATATATTATGGTTGACGCAGTCAAAAGCCTTAGATAAATCAAAAACTAATGTACTGACCTTCTCATTGTTTTCTAAATTCCCAATTATTTCATGTACAGACTGGTTAATGGCAGAAATGGTGGATTTCCCTTTTCTAAACCCATGTTGAAACTTCCTTAATATATTGAATTTACTTAGATAATTATCCAGTCTTAACAGCAGGATCCTTTCAAACAATTTAGCTATCTCTGATGTTAAGGCTATAGCTCTATAATTGTCAATATTTAGTTCATCCCCTTTTTTGAATACTGGTCTGATTATCGCTAGTTTCATCATTTCTGGAAATTGTCCCTGTTCAATGGAGAAATTAATCAGATAGATTAATGGTTTTACAATAACATATTTACATACTTTTAATAGAAATGAGCTGATTTCATCCCACCCACTGCTTTTTTTACTCGGCAGGTTGTTGATTATTTTAATTATCTCATCTTCTGTAACTGGTCTGAGAAAGAAAGAAGTATTTGTCATGGTATTAATATTAGCATTTACAGACTTTGGTCTACTAGCTATCCATGTAGGTGCATTTATGAAATAATCATTAAATTGTTTACTTATAGTGACCGGATCATGAACCACTTCCCCATTTATGTTCAGTTTTATGTTTTTATATAATTCAGGATATATTCTCGCTTCATTTATTAAGCCCCAGGCTGTTTTACTGACATTTTTGGATTTTCTCATGCTTTCTCTATATGCATTTATTTTAACAGCTTTCAAATTACTGAGATACTCATGTCTCATAGTTTTATATTTATTTTTATAATACTCCAGTGAGGAACTTTTATACAGTACATACATATCTTTCAGTTTCATTGTTGTTAATGGTAATTTTACTTTTTTCTTTGCAGTGTTATTTACATTCACATTTATTTTTGGACATGTAGCATCATGATTCAATTTAAATACATTATAAAACTAGTTCCATTTATCATTTACATTACCAGTATTATATAATGCACATTCCCAGTCTATTACAGCTAAACTATTTATTAAGTTATTTAAATTTTCACTACTTAAGTGTCTTACTGTTCTACTTACTTTACTCACTATTTCATATTTGGATACATTAAAGTTAGTCAGTTGGGCATAGTGATCGGAGATATAGGTTTCTAAAACTGCAGAGGATATTTCTGTTACATCAGATGCAATATGGTCAATGGTAGATGAAGTACTATCAGTTACTCTAGTGGGTTCTTGAATTAAATCTTTTATATTATATGAATTAAAAACCTCTTTTAGGTGTTTGTATGATTTATCATTAGGGTCTATGTTAATATTAAGATCTCCTGTTAGGATAGCTTTAGCATCTCTTTAAATATTGTTGGAGCACACTTTCTAGTTGTAATATAAATTCATTAACCTTCTCTATGCATAAGTCTTTTATACTTAGTTCCATGAACTTTATTTCTCGCTTTATATAAATCATAACCCCACCACCTTTATGTGTGAACCTACAGAATTTAGAAGCTATTTTATAATTTTCAATATTACAAATTTCATCCCTCTTTGCACCATGCTCGGTTATAACACAGATATCAGCATCTACTTCATTGAGTATTTCTGTCAATGCTAACAGCTTAGATTGTATGTATTGTATGTTTAAATGAAATACTTTAAGCATATTACAATTTTGTTTTTGACCATTAATTTGGCATGGTTGGTTTGCCTTGGTTAAACTGACTAAGTCTGCTACCACAGGCTTTGACTTAACATCCTCACTACCTACCTTCAATTTCCCTTGCACATGACAGAAGAGATAGTGTTACAGAGTAAATTACCAAATATAAAAACACCTCTTTTGTTTAGGTGCACATCGTCCTTAGCAAAGTCATTGTCACTTAGCCACCAGTTACCATCCACTATTTGACAGTCTTTCACTTTGCACAACCAATCTATCGCACTGTTGATCCTAAATGTCCTTCTGTTACTCACACCTTTTCTTCGCAGTACCCCACTTACTACCACTTGTGTTTCTGGAAGCTGCTGCTTGATATATTGAACTATGTCCGTAATTTCTCCCATACTTTCTTCAGCACAAACTCCATTTCTCACGTTATTTGTTCCCAGTTATTTTTCATAGTTTACTTGCCAATAAAAAAAGCAACTCAAATATTATACTGCAAATCCATTTTCCACAATACATATTCATGTAATTACACTGTGTAATCTAATTTCCTTACTTACCATGTTCATTCAAGACTGCTCATCAGGGCCCATTCTCCCATTCTGTGTAGAAATTTCTCCCTGCTAGTTCTCACGCACGATATTCTTCATAAATAGTCAATCTCCAGTGTTCTTTTGAGGACCGCATCTTAGACATTCCATTCCATACATTAACATACAACAGAAAATCAGAAACATCTATTATAATATTTTATTTTGGAAGCTTTCAGAACACTATGCCCTAAACCCAAAACCTATCATTTCTGAACACAAAACCAATGTTTTCTTCAATAAAACCTCAAACACAGTATACCGAACAACTAAGCCATTAAAACCTTCTTGCTCACTTAAGAACCAACACCAAACAGCTAACATCTTGAGAACCACAGCAAACACCATTTACATTTCATATTGCTTTTCACATTAACTCCAATACACCCAAAAACAATTCGAACCTCCTTCGGTCATTGATTCAAACTGAGTTCCGCAGAAATGCACCCCAACTGGCCAATTAAGCAAAGGAGTTTATAACCTTGGAACCCAGCATATAGGAACCAAATACTCTTAAGGAAATTTGAATGTTAACCTATGCCTCAAAATTCAAAACAATTCACCTTTTATCAGATATGCATCTAACACCATACATTAACTCTTTAACCACATTCATTCCAGCTATCCCCATACTTTAAGTACTTTATCTTCTCATTCACAAGTTTTTCAAAATAACCAGTCTTGCTATAGCTCTCAAGAAACAACTACAATTAACACTTGCTAATTTCTATGCACAATAAAAGTACTTCATATCTCGCCTGAATATTATTCCCATTCCTGTTGTCCTAAAGCAATGTCATGCATGCACATTCAACAGGTCGAATTATAGTCCTAAATCACAATGGTTTAGCTGCCCATGAAAAACAAACATATTATACTGCAAATCACTTTCCCACTATAAATAATGTAATTCCACTCTGTAATGCGATTTTTATTACTTACCACTTTCATTCAAGACTGCTAATTTGGAGCCCATTCCCCCGTTCTACAAAGAAATTTTACCTGCTTAATCTTTCAACCACAGTTTTAATATACAGTCAAATTGCAATTTTAGTTTGAAGACCACATCTTAGACATTCCATTCCATACATTTACATACAGCGTAAGTTCACAAATATCTACTATAGTTATTAATTTTGGCAAGTTTCAGGCTGTAACAGTGTGCTAAAACCAAAAGCTACCTGCAATAATTTATTTCCATAAAACACAAAGTTCGCGAGACACCTTTACAAAAAAGCCTTCTCCCTTGCCTAAGAACCAACATCAAACAACTATTATTTTGAGAGCCACAGCAAACACCATTTATGTTTTGTATCCCTTTTCACATTAACTTCTATAAACCCCAAAACAATTCAAACCTCCTTCTGGCATAGATTCCAACTGAGTTCCGCAGAAATGCATCCCAACTGGCCAATTAAGCAAAGGAGTTTATAACCTTGGGACCCAGCATATAGGAACCAAATACACTTAAGGTCATCTGAAATGTCAACCTCCATCTCAAATTAAAGGCAATTCTGTTTCAATCAATTACACTTCCAACCATCATAAATTTCTTTATACAAATGTATTTCAGCTATCAATGCCCCAACGACTCCCATATTCCAAACACATCTATTCTACCTACCCTAGGCCTCTATCTTATCAACTTCTTCAAAGTCCCAAGTATTGCTCTAACTCTCAAAAGAAAAAGAAAAAGCAAACACATATCTCAATACCACCTACTTAACTTGCAACATTAAGGCATTTCATTACTGACAGCACTTGCATTTATTCCTCATTCTGATGGCAGTAAGGCAACTTGATCCTCCAAGCACAACCAGTAGTTACATTTGTAACTCAAAATCATGATAGTCCACCTGCACACTTGAAAGAAAACAAATACTACTCATATTACAGTGCCAATCTATTTATTGCTATTTAATATCAAACCAACAGTCATTTCACCTCTATTATGTACCACATTCATTCAACAATACTAATTCAAGGCCCATTATCCCCTACTGCAAAATATTTCTAGTGCATATTTTTCTCAATTGCAGACTGCATAAATGATCAATCTCCAGTATTTGTTTCAGGACCACATCTTAGACATTATACACTCCTAACATTTACATCTAACATTCACATGCAACAGAAGAAAACAACCGAACATAATTTCATTTTGAAAACCTTCAGAGCAATGTCATGTATCTAAACCCAAACACTACATCCAAAACATATAATTTATAATCAGAAATTCAATTTTTTCTTCAATATCGTCACACAAACCACACAATGGATCCATAAATTCCTTTTGTCTCAACTAAGGACAAATAGCTAATATTTGGAGACCTACAGCAACACTATTTATTTTGCATATGCCTTTGTACATTTACAACAAACAAAAAATAAAATTGAAATTATTTCCAGAAATGATTCCAACTGAGTTCCACAGAAATGTACCCCAACTGGCCATTTAAGCAAAGGAGTTCATAACCTTGGGACCCAGCAAAAAATAACCAAATACACTTAAAGAAATTCAAATGTGAACCAAAACCCTCAATTCAAGGTAATTCACCTTAAACCAAATGCAATTCTTTAAACCAAATCTATTTCAGCTATTAATACCCAAACTTTTCCCATATTTCAAGCACATCTTGCTATCTGAAAGCAAAATGACTTTGAATTTCATGTCTTGCTGCAACTAGCATAAAAATTTCCTATAAATAACACTTGCTACTTTGCATGCAGAATTAAAGTATTTTCTATTACACATAATACATTAGGCCCCAATTTTATTTTCTAAAAGCAATTCATATTCAAAGTGCATTCAAAACTATTATCACCCAAAATCAAAACTAACAATTATGATCACAATACAAATCACTTTTCCATTATAATATCAATGTAAGAATACCATCATTTGATTTCTATTAGTCACCATATTCATTCAAGACTGCAATTATACAATACCAACCCTTTCTAGATAGCGATTAGTTAAAACTACTTTTCTCAATCGCAATATTTGCAGTTGCTCTCCAGCCTTCTGTTGAGGAATGCTTTGGGCAGTCCCTCCACATTTGACTTATTTACATGCAACAGAATTTCAGAAAAATGTATTATCAGCTTGAACCTTTTAAACATTAACAGCAACAAATTTGTATAAAGCCAAAAGCTTTACAAACAAGATCAAACACTAAATTTCTAATAGGAAAATAATTTATTCTACCTTATAAACTTGTTTGCAATGCTTCCAACAAATTGTTGAAATACCTTTTTGAAACAATAATCACACAAATTAACAACTCTTTTACCTTTAAACTGGATATTTTCAAAAGTAACTTATGCTGACTAAATTCCATAATAGGTGTGTTTTAAAGCTAATGTAAATACATTTAAAACTTTTCAAAATACTTTTATTTTGCTAATACTCTACAAAAAAACTTAAACATTCCACAAGATATGCAAATCCCCATTTTTATAGAAATACAAATAACAAATTATTAGTACACTACTTTTACAACAAAGGAATGCAACTTTATTCAGTGTGCTGGTTATTTCAGAGCAAACGTTAACCCTTAAAATAAAATTTCTCTTCAGAATTTACAGTTGGTATGATATACTTTGGGCACTTTCAAATTCTAACACTAACACTTGCTTTTGATTGAAGTTCTTTCATTCCAGGCTATTTTGAAAATTTGAACAATATCCATTACTAAATAAATGCAGTAGAACATTTCTCATTTTCAAAGTATAAGAAAAATAACGTTGAGTAACAACATTGGATCTAAATACAGCCTATAACCTCTGTGTTTTAAGTAGTTTAATTTTCAGGTGATTAAACCTCAAACAACTATAACAGCAAGGTACATAATACAAAATTCCAACTAATATTCAGAGAAAACTTAAACACATTAACCATTCAAACTTAGTTCTTAACTTCAACGAAATATGAAATATGCATGCCAATGATATCAAGACAATTATACTGTCTTTAGATTTGCATTACTTACCATATTCTGCCGAAATAAATGAAGCATTTACAGCCACTATTGACATCCACAAGTAATTATGTACTCCAGGCACATCCAAAAGTTCCATTTATAGCTCAGAAACAGAATGGCTTCCCTGCTATCTGAAACAAGTATTGTTACAACCCAAATCAATTTTCATATTAAGAAAAGCCATAGGTGAAATTACTGAATGCTATGCTTATTCTACTAGAAACATTCAAAACTCTCTCATGCTGCTTAAAACCAATTAAAGGGGCACTTTGGACTGAAAGTACTTAAGTCTCATGTGTTTGAGACAAGCTATATTTCCAAATATTAAACTAAGTAAAATGTGATCCCATAGGACACACACATCCCTTTTTTTATAAAAGAAAACTACAAATTGAAATTTTAAGTCAGTCAACTGGAAATTTATCCAGTCTTCTGGTTGTGTGAGATAAAGTTGTTAAACATGACACTTCTTAGCAATTTATTCTTTGATGTAGAGTTGAATATGTAATTTTTTTAATACTTTAGCATTACCCTTTGTCAACTTTCAAGTTATTTCCCAATTATTTCTTAAATCTTGAACAAGATTGAACAGAAGCTAAAAAAGGGAACCATTTTTATTCACAAACATTTGAGAAAAAATACGTAGAACTAAGTACATTTCATTACCATTATGTTTATCTTCTCAGGCAAGCAAAACTCAAACCCCTACGAACAAATCAATAATATACCAAATTGGAATTAAATTTTGAAGTACGTTTAGCTATTAAACCTATTCAAACATAGTTTTAACTTTGATAGAACTTTAGTTCTGTCTACTGATCACATGAACATACACTGTATTTTGAATTCAATTACTTAACAAGTCTTTTGCAGTACTGCTAATCTTGGAACCTTCTCTCTCTACATACCCATTCTTCATGGGTTATTCCATTAATCAGTCTTCACAGACAGCTATTCAACAGTCTTCGTATGATGACCAAGCTTTGAGCAGACATTCCGCACACGGTTCATTCACATGCAACAGAACATCAGGAATGTGTAGTATGTTCCCAGTACTTTAAACACTCACACCAACACCATTTACCTAAACCTACATTAATTTTGGACTACATCAAATCTGAATTTCTAACACAAAAAGAATTTTCTACACTTCACACTCCATTTCCGATGTACAAACACATTACTACTTATATTATCCAAAACAAACACTCCCTTACCCACAAACTCAATACAAAGAACACATATTTTGAGAGAAACAGCAACACATCTTACGCATCCTATTTCATTTGACGTTAATCCCAAAAACCACCCTCATCCTTAACCCAACCTGTCCCCAGGACGCGAAAAAAATTTCAAATTTCCTTACATTATTTATTCCCAAGGACATCCCAGGTTATAAATTGGCTCTGGCCAGTTAAGCAAACCAATGTTTCTCCCTGGGACCCAGCATACAGGAATAAATGTTTGTAAGGAAATTTGAATGTGAACTTTAATCAGTTCACTCCTAAGTAATGCGCATCTAAAAACCAACATCTTACTTAACCCAAACCAATCCAGAAATTTCAACGCATTTAAATATCCTAACCTACATTTTCCCATTAATATTTTCTTCGCAATCTAAGCTGCTGCTGTAGCGCTCAGAATACAAACAATTACTACACTCAATTGATATTATTACATTACGTAGAAAACTAAAGCATTTCATAACACACCTAACGGTTTTGCAGCATTGTTGACGTACAAAAGCAACTTCAGAATCCAAGCACACCCAACCAATCGTTTGTACCTTAGAAACACAACTGCTTTGCTGATCAACTGTAACAAGCGATAAAACAATGCAAATCAATTTTCATTATCAAGGCCACATATTACAGAAATTAGTAATCCTTATACTACATATTTTTAAAAGTAGCTTACATTGCTTACACTGAATTGTAGATGACTTTTTGGTTCATGTAGATATGTTTAATAATTATGACAAACAATACTAAATGATTGGATATTCCACATGGCACACAAGTCCTTAGTTTTAAAAAATAGGGAATACAACATAATTAATTTACTGTCTTTCCAACACACAATAGCAACTTAATGCACTGTTCTGGTTGGTTTAGGGAGAGCTTTTATTTTAATACAATGTTTCTTAGGAATTTCAACTCTGTTAGTTACACTTGAAACACATTGAAAGTGTAGCATTAACATTTGCCACATTTGAGGTTCTCTCATTCCAGATTCTTTTGAAAATTTGAACAACATTCAGCACTGAATATATCAATCAAATAAACTCTCATTTACAAACTTTAAAAAAAAGAAAGTTGATTAACGCCATTGAGCTAAAAACAGTCTATCATTTCTGTGTATTAGGGTGTTTAATTCTCAGGTAATTAAGCCTCAAACAATGGGAGCAAATGGCACTGAAGAAAAGTAATTTAATATTCAAAAGATTCCGAGACACCTTAACAATTTAAAGTTAAGTTTTTACTTTGACCAAACTTCAGTATATGTGTCAATTATATCAGACAATTGCACTGTCTTTGAATTTCTATTACTTACCATGTTCACATAGTTCTGCTAAAAGAAGTGAAGGATTCACAGCCACTGTTGACATCCAACAGTAATTACATACTCCAGACGCATCCAAAAGGTCCACTTATAGCTCAGAAACAGAACGGCTTCCCTGCCCATCTGAAACAAGTATTGTTACAACGCAAATCAATTTTAATATTAAAGATAGCCATAGGTGAATTTACTGAATGCTATGCTTATTCAACTAGAAACTTTCAAAACTCTCTCATGCTGCTTAAAACCAATTAAAAGGACACTTTGGACTGAAAGTAGTTAAGTCTCATGTGTTTGAACCAAGTTATATTTCCAGATATTAAACTAAGTAAATGGTGATCCCATAGGACATGCACATCCCTTTTTTTTATAAAAGAAAGGTTCAAATTGTAATTTTAAGTGAGTCACCTGGAAATTTATCCACTCTTCTGGTTGTCTGAGATAAAGTTCTTAAACATGACACTTCTTAGCAATTTATTCTTTGATGTAGAGTTCAGTTAGTAATTTTTTTAATACTTTAGCATTACCCTTTGAAAACATTCAAGTTATTTCCAATTATTTCTTAAATCTTAAACAAGATTGAACAGAAGCTAAGAAAGGGAACCATTTTTTATTCACAAACATTTGAGAAAAAATGTGTAGAACTAAGTACATTTCATTACCATTATGTTTATTTTCTCAGGCAAGCAAAACTCAAACCCCCATGAACAAATCAATAATATACCAAATTGGAATTAAATTTTGAAGTAAGTTTAGCTATTAAACCTATTCAAACATAGTTTTAACTTTGATAGAACTTTAGTTCTGTCTACTGATCACATGAACATACACTGTATTTTGAATTCTATTACTTACCAAGTCTTTTGCAGTACTGCTAATCTTGGAACCCTCTCTCTCTGCATACCCATTCTTCGTGGGTTATTCCGTTAATCAGTCTTCACAGACAGCTGTTCAACAGTCTTCATATGAGAACCAAGCTTTAAGCAGACATCCCGCAATTGGTTTATCCATATGGAACAAAACATCAGGAATGTGTAGTATGTTCCCAGTACTTTAAACATTCACACCAACACCATTTACCTAAACCTACATTAATTTTGGACTACATCAAACGTGAATTTCTAACTAAAAAAGAATTTTCTACACTTCACACTCCATTGCCGATGTACAAACACATTACTACTTATATTACCCAAAACAAACTTTCCCTTACCCACAAAATCAATACTAGGAACACGCATTTTGAGAGAAACAGCAACATATCTTATGCATCCTATTTCATTTGACGTTAATCCCAAAAACCACCCTTATCCTTAACCCAACCTGTCCCCAGGACACGAAAAAAATTTCAAATTCCTTACATTATTTATTCCCAAGGACATACCAGGTTATAAATTGGCTCTGGCCAGTTAAACAAACCAATGTATCTCCCTGGGACCCAGCATACAGGAATAAATGTTTGTAAGGAAATTTGAATGTGAACTTTAAGCAGTTCACACCTAAGTAATGCGCATCTAAAAACCAACATTTTAATTAACCCAAACCAATCCAGAAATTTCAACGCATTTAAATATCCTAACCTACATTTTCCCATTAATATTTTCTTCGCAATCTAAGCTGTTGCTGTAGCGCTCAGAATACAAACAATTACTACAATCAATTGATATTATTACATTACGTAGAAAACTAAAGCATTTCATAACACACCTAATGGTTTTGCAGCATTGTTGACGTCCAAATGCAACTTCAGAATCCAAGCACACCCAACCGATCGTTTGTACGTTAGAAACACAACTGCTTTGCTGATCAACTGTAACAAGCGATAAAACAATGCAAATCAATTTTCAATATCAAGGCCACATATTAGAGAAATTAGTAAACCTTATACTACATATTTTTAAAAGTAGCTTACGTTGCTTACACTGAATTGTAGATGACTTTTTGGTTCATGCAGATATGTTTAATAATTATGACAAACAATATTTGTACAAACAATACTAAATGATTGGATATTCCACATGGCACACAAGTCCTTAGTTTTAAAAAATAAGGAATACAACATTATTAATTTACTGTCTTTCCAACACACAATAGCAACTTAATGCACTGTTCTGGTTGTTTTAGGGAGAGCTTTTATTTCAATACAATGTTTCTTAGGAATTTCAACTCTGTTAGTTACACTTCAAACACTTTGAAAGTGTAGCATTAACATTTGCCACATTTGCGGTTGTCTCATTCCAGATTCTTTTGAAAATTTGAACCACATTCAGCGCTGAATATATCAATCAAATAAACTCTCATTTACAAACCTTAAAAAAAAGAAAGTCGATTAACGCCATTGAGCTAAAAACAGTCTATCATCTCTGTGTATTAGGGTGTTTAATTCTCAGGTAATTAAGCCTCAAACAACAATGGGAGCAAATGGCACTGAACAAAAGTAAGTTAATATTCCAAAGATTCTGAGACACCTTAACAATTTAAAGTTCAGTTTTTACTTTGACCAAACTTCAGTATATGCGTCAATTATATCAGACAATTCCACTGTCTTTGAATTTCTGTTACTTACCATGTTCACGTAGTTCTGCTAAAAGAAGTGAAGGATTCACAGTCACTGTTGACATCCAACAGTAATTACATACTCCAGACGCATCCAAAAGGTGCACTTATAGCTCAGAAACAGAACGGCTTCCCTGCCCATCTGAAACAAGTATTGTTACAAACCAAATCAATTTTAATATTAAAGATAGCCATAGGTGAAATTACTGAATGCTATGCTTATTCAACTAGAAACTTTCAAAACTCTCTCATGCTGCTTAAAACCAATTAAAAGGACACTTTGGACTGAAAGTAGTTAAGTCTCATGCGTTTGAGACAAGTTATATTTCCTGATATAAAACTAAGTAAAATGTGATCCCATAGGACACACACATCCCTTCTTTATAAAAGAAAAGTACCAATTTTAATTTTAAGTCAGTCAACTGGAAATTTATCCACTCATCTGGTTGCTTGAGATAAAGTTCTTAAACATGACACTTCTTAGCAGTTTATTCTTTTATGTAGAGTTCAATATGTAATATTTTTAATACTATAGCATTACCCTTTGTCAACTTTCAAGTTATTTCCCAATTATTTCTTAAATCTTAAACAAGATTGAACAGAAGCTAAAAAAGGGAACCATTTTTTATTCACAAACATTTGAGAAAAATTGCGTAGAACTAAGTACATTTCATTACCATTATGTTTATTTTCTCAGGCAAGCAAACCTCAAATCCCTATGAACAAATCAATAATATACCAAATTGGAATTAAATTTTGAAGTACGTTTAGCTATTACACCTATTCAAACATAGTTTTAACTTTGATAGAACTTTAGTTCTGTCTACTGATCACATCAACATACACTGTATTTTGAATTCTATTACTTACCAAGTCTTTTGCTGTACTGCTAATCTTTGAACCCTCTCTCTCTGCATACCCATTCTTCGTGGCTTATTCCGGTAATCAGTCTTCACAGACAGCTGTTCAACAGTCTTCGTGTGACGACCAAGCTTTGAGCAGACATTCCGCAATCGGTTCATTCACATGCAACAGAACATCAGGAATGTGTAGTATGTTCCCAGTACTTTAAACATTCACACCAACACTATTTACCTAAACCTACATTAATTTTGGACTACATCAAACGTGAATTTCTAACACAAAAAGAATTTTCTACACTTCACACTCCATTTCCGATGTACAAACACATTACTACTTATATTATCCAAACCAAACACTCCCTTACCCACAAAATCAATACAAAGAACACATATTTTGAGAGAAATAGCAACACATCTTACGCATCCTATTTGATTTGACGTTAATCCCAAAAACCACCCTCATCCTTAACCCAACCTGTCCCCAGGACGCGAAAAAAATTTCAAATTTCCTTACATTATTTATTCCCAAGGACATCCCAGGTTATAAATTGGCTCTGGCCAGTTAAGCAAACCAATGTATCTCCTAGGCACCCAGCATACGGGAATAAATGTTCGTAAGAAAATTCGAATATGAACTTTAGGCAGTTCACTCCTAAGTAATACGCATCTAAAAACCAACATTTTAATTAACCCAAATTAATCCAGACATTTCAACGCGTTTAAATATCCTAACCTACATCTTCCCATTAATATTTTATTCGCAATCCAAGCTGTAGCGCTCAGAATACAAACAATTACCACAATCAATTCATATTATTACATTACGTAGAAAACTAAAGCATTTCATAACACACCTAACGGTTTTGCAGCATTGTTGATGTACAAAAGCAACTTCAGAATCCAAGCACACCCAACCGATCGTTTGTACCTTAGAAACACAACTGCTTTACTGATCAACTGTAACAAGCGATAAAACAATGCAAATCAATTTTCAATATCAAGGCCACATATTAGAGAAATTAGTAAACTTTATACTACATATTTTTAAAAGTAGCTTATGTTGCTTACACTGAATTATAGATGTCTTTTGTGTTTCATGTAGATATGTTTTCACAAAGTATATTTGTACATACAATAGTATATGATTGGATATTCCACATGGCACACAAGTCCGTAGTTTTAAAAAATAAGGAATACAACATTATTAATTTACTGTCTTTCCAACACACAATAGCAACTTAATGCACTGTTCTGGTTGTTTTAGGGAGAGCTTTTATTTTAATACAATGTTTCTTAGGAATTTCAACTCTGTTAGTTACACTTCAAACACTTTGAAAGTGTAGCATTAACATTTGCCACATTTGAGGTTCTCTCATTCCAGATTCTTTTGAAAATTTAAACAACATTCAGCACTGAATATATCAATCAAATAAACTCTCATTTACATACTTTAAAAAAAAGAAAGTTGATTAACGCCATTGAGCTAAAAACAGTCTATCACCTCTGTGTATTAGGGTGTTTAATTTTCAGGTAATTAAGCCTCAAACAACAATGGGAGCAAATGGCACTGAACAAAAGTAAGTTAATATTCAAAAGATTCTGAGACACCTTAACAATTTAAAGTTCAGTTTTTACTTTGACCAAACTTCAGTATATGCGTCAATTATATCACACAATTGCACAGTCTTTGAATTTCTATTACTTACCAAGTTCACGTAGTTCTGCTAAAAGAAGTGAAGGATTCATAGCCACTGTTGACATCCAACAGTAATTACATACTCCAGACGCATCCAAAAGGTCCATTTATAGCTCAGAAACAGAACGGCTTCCCTGTCCATCTGAAACAACTATTGTTACAACCCAAATCAATTTTAATATTAAAGATAGCCATAAATGAAATTACTGAATGCTATGCTTATTCAACTAGAAACTTTCAAAACCCTCTCAGGCTGCTTAAAAGCTATTAAAAGGACACTTTGGACTGAAAGTAGTTAAGTCTCATGTGTTTGAGACAAGTTATATTTCCAGATATTAAACTAAGTAAATGGTGATCCCATAGGACATGCACATCCCTTTTTTTATAAAAGAAAGGTTCAAATTGTAATTTTAAGTCAGTCAACTTTAAATTTATCCACTCTTCTGGTTGCGTGAGATAAAGCTCTTAAACATGACACTTCTTAGCAGTTTATTCTTTTATGTAGAGTTCAAATTGTAATATTTTTAATACTATAGCATTACCCTTTGTCAACTTTCAAGTTATTTCCCAATTATTTCTTAAATCTTAAACAAGATTGAACAGAAGCTAAAAAAGGGAACCATTTTTTATTCACAAACATTTGAGAAAAAATGTGGAGAACTAAGTACATTGCATTACCATTATGTTTATTTTCTCAGGCAAGCAAACCTCAAATCCCTATGAACAAATCAATAATATACCAAATTGGATTTAAATTTTGAGGAACGTTTAGCTATTAAACCTACTCAAATATAGTTTTAACTTTGATAGAACTTTAGTTCTGTCTACTGATCACATGAACATACACTGTATTTTGAATTCTATTACTTACCAAGTGTTTTGCTGTATTGCTAATCTTGGAACCCTCTCTCTCTGCATACCCATTCTTCGTTGGTTATTCCGTTAATCAGTCTTCACAGACAGCTATTCAACAGTCTTCATATGACGACCAAGCTTTGAGCAGACATCCCGGAATTGGTTCATCCATATGCAACAGAACATCAGGAATGTGTAGTATGTTCCCAGTACTTTAAACATTCACACCAACACCATTTACCTAAACCTACATTAATTTTGGACTACATCAAATGTGAATTTGTAACACCAAAAGAATTTTCTACACTTCGTCTCCATTTCCGATGTACAAACACATTACTACTTATATTATCCTAAACAAACCTTCCCTTGCCCACTAAATCAATACATATTCTGAGAGAAACAGCAACACATCTTGCGCATCCTATTTCATTTGACGTTAATCCCAAAAACCACCCTCATCCTTAACCCAACCTGTCGCCAGGACGCGAAAAAAATTTCAAATTTCCTTACATTATTTATTCCCAAGGACATCCCAGGTTATAAATTGGCTCTGGCCAGTTAAGCAAACCAATGCATCTCCTAGGGACCCAGCATACAGGAATCAATGTTCGTAAGCAAATTCGAATATGAACTTTAGGCAGTTCACTCCTAAGTAATACGCATCTAAAAACCAACATTTTAATTAACCCAAACCAATCCAGAAATTTCAACGCATTTAAATATCCTAACCTGCATCTTCCTATTAATATTTTCTTCACATCCCAAGCTGTTGCTGTAGCGCTCAGAATACAAACAATTACCACAATCAATTCATATTACTACATTACGTACAAAACTAAAGCATTTCATAACAGACCTAACGGTTTTGCAGCATTATTGACGTACAAAAGCAACTTCAGAATCCAAGCACACCCAACCGATCGTTTGTACCTCAGAAACACAACTGCTTTGCTGATCAACTGTAAATAGCAATAAAACAATGCAAATCAATTTTCAATATCAAGGCCACGTATTAGAGAAATTAGTAACCCTTATACTACATATTTTTAAAAGTAGCTTACGTTGCTTACACTGAATTATAGATGACTTTTTGGTTCATGTAGATATGTTTAATAATTATGACAAACAATATTTGTACAAACAATACTAAATGATTGGATATTCCACATGGCACACAAGTCCTTAGTTTTAAAAAATAAGGAACACAACATTATTAATTTACTGTCTTTCCAACACACAATAGCAACTTAATGCACTGTTCTGGTTGTTTTAGGGAGAGCTTTTATTTCAATACAATGTTTCTTAGGAATTTCAACTCTGTTTGTTACACTTGAAACACTTTGAAAGTGTAGCATTAACATTTGCCACATTTGAGGTTCTCTCATTCCAGATTCTTTTGAAAATTTGAACAACATTCAGCACTGAATATATCAATCAAATAAACTCTCATTTACAAACTTTAAAAAAAGAAAGTTGATTAGCGCCATTGAGATAAATACAGTCTATCACCTCTGTGTATTAGGGTGTTTACTTTTCAGGTAATTAAGCCTCAAACAACAATGGCAGCAAATGGCACTGAATAAAAGTAAAGTTAATATTCATAAGATTCCGAGACACCTTAACAATTTACAGTTAAGTTTTTACTTTGACCAAATTTCAGTATATGTGTCAATTATATCAAACAACTGTACTGTCTTTGAATTTCTATTACTTGCCATGTTCACATAGTTCTGTTAAAATAAGTGAAGGATTTACAGACAATGTTACCATCGAACATATTTTACATACTCCAGACGCATCCAAAAGGTCCATTTATACCTCAGAAACAGAATGGCTTCCCTGCCAATCTGAACCAAATATTGTTATAACCTAAATCAATTTTAACATTAAAGATAGCCATAGGTGAAATAACTGAATGCTATGCTTATTCAACTAGAAACTTTCAAAACTCTCTCATGCTGCTTCAAACCAATTAAAGGGACACTTTGGACTGAAAGTAGTTAAGTCTCATGTGTTTGAGACAAGTTATATTTCATGATAATAAACTAAGTAAAATGTGATCCCATAGGACACACACATCCCTTTTTTATAAAAGAAAAGTACAAATTGTAATTTTAAGTCAGTCAACTGGAAATTTATCCACTCTTCTGGTTGCATGAGATAAAGTTCTTAAACATGACACTTCTTAGCAATTTATACTTTGATGTAGAGTTCAATATGTAATATTTTTAATACCTTAGCATTACCATTGTCAACTTTCAAGTTACTTCCCAATTATTTCTTAAATCTTGAACAAGATTGAACAGAAGCTAAAAAAGGGAACCATTTTTTTATTCAGAAACATTTGAGAAAAAATGTGTAGAACTAAGTACAAATTCATTACCATTATGTTTATTTTCTCAGGCAAGCAAACCTCAAATCCCTATGAACAAATCAATAATATACCAAATTGGAATTAAATTTTGAAGTACGTTTAGCTATTAAACCTATTCAAACATAGTCTTAACTTTGATAGAACTTTAGTTCTGTCTACTGATCACATGAACATACACTGTATTTTGAATTCTGTTACTTACCAAGTCTTTTGCAGTACTGCTAATCTTGGATCCCTCATTCTCTTCATGGCTTATTCCGATAATCAGTCTTCACAGACAGCTATTCAACAGTCTTCGTGTGACGACCAAGTTTTGAGCAGACACTCCGCAATCGGTTCATTCACATGCAACAGAACATCAGGAATGTGTAGTCTGTTCCCAGTACTTTAAACATTCACACCAACACTATTTACCTAAACGTACATTAATTTTGAACTACATCAAATGTGAATTTCTAACACAAAAAGAATTTTCTACACATCACACTCCATTTCCGATGTACAAACACATTACTACTTATATTATCCAAAACAAACCTTCCCTTACACACAAAATCAATACTAGGAACACGCATTTTGAGAGAAACAGCAACACATCTTACGCATCCTATTTCATTTGACGTTAATCCCAAAAACCACCCTTATCCTTAACCTAATCTGTCCCCAGGACGCGAAAAAAATTTCAAATTTCCTTACATTATTTATTCCCAAGGACATCCCAGGTTATAAATTGGCTTTGGCCAGTTAAGCAAACCAATGTTTCTCCCTTGGACCCAGGATACAGGAATAAATGTTTGTAAGGAAATTTGAATGTGAACTTTAATCAGTTCACTCCTAAGTAATGCGCATCTAAAAACCAACATTTTAATTAACCCAAACCAATGCAGAAATTTCAACGCATTTAAATATCCTAACCTACATTTTCCCATTAATATTTTCTTCGCAATCTAAGCTGTTGCTATAGCGCTCAGAATACAAACAATTACTACAATCAATTGATATTATTACATTACGTATAAAACTAAAGCATTTCATAACACACCTAACGGTTTTGCAGCATTGTTGACGTACAAAAGCAACTTCAGAATCCAAGCACACCCAACCAATCGTTTGTACCTTAGAAACACAACTGCTTTGCTGATCAACTGTAACAAGCGATAAAACAATGCAAATCAATTTTCAATATCAAGGCCACATATTAGAGAAATTAGTAATCCTTATACTACATATTTTTAAAAGTAGCTTACGTTGCTTACACTGAATTGTAGATGACTTTTTGGTTCATGTAGATATGTTTAATAATTATGACAAACAATATTTGTACAAACAATACTAAATGATTGGATATTCCACATGGCACACAAGTCCTTAGTTTTAAAAAATAAGGAATACAACGTAATTAATTTACTGTCTTTCCAACACACAATAGCAACTTAATGCACTGTTCTGGTTGTTTTAGGGAGAGCTTTTATTTTAATACAATGTTTCTTAGGAATTTCAACTCTGTTAGTTACACTTCAAACACTTTGAAAGTGTAGCATTAACATTTGCCACATTTGAGGTTCTCTCATTCCAGATTCTTTTGAAAATTTGAACAGCATTCAGCACTGAATATATCAATCAAATAAACTGTCATTTACAAACTTTAAAAAAAAAAAAGTTGATTAACGCCATTGAGCTAAAAACAGTCTATCATCTCTGTGTATTAGGGTGTTTAATTCTCAGGTAATTAAGCCTCAAACAACAATGGGAGCAAATGGCACTGAACAAAAGTAAGTTAATATTCACAAGATTCCGAGACACCTTAACAATTTAAAGTTCAGTTTTTACTTTGACCAAACTTCAGTATATGCGTCAATTATATCAGACAATTGCACTGTCTTTGAATTTCTATTACTTACCATGTTCACATAGTTCTGCTAAAAGAAGTGAAGGATTCACAGCCACTGTTGACATCCAACAGTAATTACATACTCCAGACGCATCCAAAAGGTCCATTTATAGCTCAGAAACAGAGCGGCTTCCCTGCCCATCGGAAACAAGTATTGTTACAAACCAAATCAATTTTAATATTAAAGATAGCCATAGGTGAAATTACTGAATGCTATGCTTATTCAACTAGAAACTTTCAAAACTCTCTCATGCTGCTGAAAACCAATTAAAAGGACACTTTGGACTGAAAGTAGTTAAGTCTGATGTGTTTGAGACAAGTTATATTTCCTGATATTAAACTAAGTAAAATGTGATCCCATAGGACACACACATCCCTTCTTTATAAAAGAAAAGTACTAATTTTAATTTTAAGTCAGTCAACTGGAAATTTATCCACTCTTCTGGTTGCTTGAGATAAAGCTCTTAAACATGAAACTTCTTAGCAGTTTATTCTTTTATGTAGAGTTCAATATGAAATATTTTTAATACTTTAGCATTACCTTTGTCAACTTTCAAGTTATTTCCCAATTATTTCTTAAATCTTAAACAAGATTGAACAGAAGCTAAAAAAGGGAACCATTTTTTATTCACAAACATTTGAGAAAAATTGCGTAGAACTAAGTACATTTCATTACCATTATGTTTATTTTCTCAGGCAAGCAAACCTCAAATTCCTATGAACAAATCAATAATATACCAAATTGGAATTAAATTTTGAAGTACGTTTAGCTATTACACCTATTCAAACATAGTTTTAACTTTGATAGAACTTTAGTTCTGTCTACTGATCACATCAACATACACTGTATTTTGAATTCTATTACTTACCAAGTCTTTTGCTGTACTGCTAATCTTGGAACCCTCTCTCTCTGCATACCCATTCTTCGTGGCTTATTCCGTTAATCAGTCTTCACAGACAGCTGTTCAACAGTCTTCGTGTGACGACCAAGCTTTGAGCAGACATCCCGCAATCGGTTCATTCACATGCAACAGAACATCAGGAATGTGTAGTATGTTCCCAGTACTTTAAACATTCACACCAACACTATTTACCTAACCCTACATTAATTTTGGACTACATCAAACGTGAATTTCTAACACAAAAAGAATTTTCTATACTTCACACTCCATTTCCGATGTACAAACACATTACTACTTATATTATCCAAACCAAACACTCCCTTACCCACAAAATCAATACAAAGAACACATATTTTGAGAGAAACAGCAACACATCTTACGCATCCTATTTCATTTGACGTTAATCCCTAAAACCACCCTCATCCTTAACCCAACCTGTCCCCAGGACGCGAAAAAAATTTCAAATTTCCTTACATTATTTATTCCCAAGGACATCCCAGGTTATAAATTGGCTCTGGCCAGTTAAGCAAACCAATGTATCTCCTAGGCACCCAGCATACGGGAATAAATGTTCGTAAGCAAATTCGAATATGAACTTTATGCAGTTCACTCCTAAGTAATACGCATCTAAAAACCAACATTTTAATTAACCCAAACTAATCCAGAAATTTCAACGCGTTTAAATATCCTAACCTACATCTTCCCATTAATATTTTATTCGCAATCCAAGCTGTAGCGCTCAGAATACAAACAATTACCACAATCAATTCATATTATTACATTACGTAGAAAACTAAAGCATTTCATAACACACCTAACGGTTTTGCAGCATTGTGGATGTACAAAAGCAACTTCAGAATCCAAGCACACCCAACCGATCGTTTGTACCTTAGAAATACAACTGCTTTGCTGATCAACTGTAACAAGCGATAAAACAATGCAAATCAATTTTCAATATCAAGGCCACATATTAGAGAAATTAGTAAACTTTATACTACATATTTTTAAAAGTAGCTTATGTTGCTTACACTGAATTATAGATGTCTTTTGTGTTTCATTTAGATATGTTTTCACAAAGTATATTTGTACATACAATAGTATATGATTGGATATTCCACATGGCACACATGTCCGTAGTTTTAAAAAATAAGGAATACAACATTATTAATTTACTGTCTTTCCAACACACAATAGCAACTTAATGCACTGTTCTGGTTGTTTTAGGGAGAGCTTTTATTTTAATACAATGTTTCTTAGGAATTTCAACTCTGTTAGTTACACTTCAAACACTTTGAAAGTGTAGCATTAACATTTGCCACATTTGAGGTTCTCTCATTCCAGATTCTTTTGAAAATTTGAACAACATTCAGCACTGAATATATCAATCAAATAAACTCTCATTTACAAACTTTAAAAAAAAGAAAGTTGATTAACGCCATTGAGCTAAAAACAGTCTATCACCTCTGTGTATTAGGGTGTTTAATTTTCAGGTAATTAAGCCTCAGACAACAATCGGAGCAAATGGCACTGAATAAAAGTAAGTTAATATTCAAAAGATTCCGAGACAGCTTAAAAATTTAAAGTTAAGTTTTTACTTTGACCAAACTTCAGTATATGTGTCAATTATATCAGACAATTCCACTGTCTTTGAATTTCTATTACTTACTATGTTCACATAGTTCTGCTAAAAGAAGTGAGGGATTTACAGCCACTGTTGACATCCAACATTAATTACACACTCCAGACGCATCCCAAAGGTCCATTTATAGCTCAGAAACAGAATGGCTTCCCTGCCCACCTGAAACAAGTATTGTTACAACCCAAATCAATTTTAATATTAAAGATAGCCATAGGTGAAATTACTGAATGCTATGCTTATTCAACTAGAAACTTTCAAAACTCTCTCATGCTGCTTAAAACCAATTAAAGGGACACTTTCGACTGAAAGTAGTTAAGTCTCATGTGTTTGAGAAAAGTTGTATTTCCTGATATTAAACTAAGTAAAATGTGATCCCATAGGACACACACATCCCTTTTTTATAAAAGAAAAGTACCAATTTTAATTTTAAGTCAGTCAACTGGAAATTTATCCACTCTTCTGGTTGCTTGAGATAAAGTTCTTAAACATGACATTTCTTAGCAATTTATTCTTTTATGTAGAGTTCAAAATGTAATATTTTTAATACTATAACATTACCCTTTGTCAACTTTTAAGTTATTTCCCAATTATTTCTTAAATCTTAAACAAGATTGAACAGAAGCTAAAAAAAGGAACCATTTTTTATTCACAAACATTTGAGAAAAAATGTGCAGAACTAAGTACATTGGATTACCATTATGTTTATTTTCTCAGGCAAGCAAACCCCAAATCCCTATGAACAAATCAATAATATACCAAATTCGAATTAAATTTTGAAGTAAGTTTAGCTATTAAACCTATTCAAACATAGTTTTAACTTTGATAGAACTTTAGTTCTGTCTACTGATCACATGAACATACACTGTATTTTGAATTCTATTACTTACCAAGTCTTTTGCAGTACTGCTAATCTTGGAACCCTTTCTCTCTGCATACCCATTCTTCGTGGGTTATTCCGTTAATCAGTCTTCACAGACAGCTGTTCAACAGTCTTCATATGATGACCAAGCTTTGAGCAGACATCCCGCAATTGGTTCATCCATATGGAACAAAACATCAGGAATGTGTAGTATGTTCCCAGTACTTTAAACATTCACACCAACACCATTTACCTAAACCTACATTAATTTTGGACTACATCAAACGTGAATTTCTGACTAAAAAAGAATTGTCTACACTTCACACTCCATTTCCGATGTACAAACACATTACTACTTATATTACCCAAAACAAACTTTCCCTTACCCACAAAATCAATAATAGGAACATGCATTTTGAGAGAAACAGCAACATATCTTACGCATCCTATTTCATTTGACGTTAATCCCAAAAACCACCCTTATCCTTAACCCAACCTGTCCCCAGGACACGAAAAAAATTTCAAATTCCTTACATTATTTATTCCCAAGGACATCCCAGGTCATAAATTGGCTCTGGCCAGTTAAGCAAACCAATGTATCTCCCTGGGACCCAGCATACAGGAATAAATGTTTGTAAGGAAATTTGAATGTGAACTTTAAGCAGTTCACACCTAAGTAATGCGCATCTAAAAACCAACATTTTAATTAACCCAAACCAATCCAGAAATTTCAACGCATTTAAATATCCTAACCTACAATTTACCATTAATATTTTCTTCGCAATCTAAGCTGTTGCTGTAGCGCTCAGAATACAAACAATTACTACAATCAATTGATATTATTACATTACGTAGAAAACTAAAGCATTTCATAACACACCTAATGGTTTTGCAGCATTGTTGACGTCCAAATGCAACTTCAGAATCCAAGCACATCCAACCGATCGTTTGTACGTTAGAAACACAACTGCTTTGCTGATCAACTGTAACAAGCGATAAAACAATGCAAATCAATTTCCAATATCAAGGCCACATATTAGAGAAATTCGTAACCCTTATACTACATATTTTTAAAAGTAGCTTACGTTGCTTACACTGAATTATAGATGACTTTTTGGTTCATGTAGATATGTTTAATAATTATGACAAACAATATTTGTACAAACAATACTAAATGATTGGATATTCCACATGGCACACAAGTTCTTAGTTTTAAAAAATAAGGAACACAACATTATTAATTTACTGTCTTTCCAACACACAATAGCAACTTAATGCACTGTTCTGGTTGTTTTAGGGAGAGCTTTTATTTCAATACAATGTTAATTAGGAATTTCAACTCTGTTACACTTGAAACACTTTGAAAGTGTAGCATTAACGTTTGCCACATTTGAGGTTCTCTCATTCCAGATTCTTTTGAAAATTTGAACAACATTCAGCACTGAATATATCAATCAAATAAACTCTCATTTACAAACTTTAAAAAAAGAAAGTTGATTAGCGCCATTGAGATAAATACAGTCTATCACCTCTGTGTATTAGGGTGTTTACTTTTCAGGTAATTAAGCCTCAAACAACAATGGCAGCAAATGGCACTGAATAAAAGTAAAGTTAATATTCATAAGATTCCGAGACACCTTAACAATTTACAGTTAAGTTTTTACTTTGACCAAATTTCAGTATATATGTCAATTATATCAAACAACTGTACTGTCTTTGAATTTCTATTACTTGCCATGTTCACATAGTTCTGTTAAAATAAGTGAAGGATTTACAGACAATGTTACCATCGAACATAGTTTACATACTCCAGACGCATCCAAAAGGTCCATTTATACCTCAGAAACAGAATGGCTTCCCTGCCAATCTGAACCAAATATTGTTATAACCTAAATCAATTTTAACATTAAAGATAGCCATAGGTGAAATAACTGAATGCTATGCTTATTCAACTAGAAACTTTCAAAACTCTCTCAGGCTGCTTAAAACCAATTAAAGGGACACTTTGGACTGAAAGTAGTTAAGTCTCATGTGTTTGAGACAAGTTATATTTCATGATAATAAACTGTGATCCCATAGGACACACACATCCCTTTTTTATAAAAGAAAAATACAAATTGTAACTTTAAGTCAGTCAACTGGAAATTTATCCACTCTTCTGGTTGCATGAGATAAAGTTCTTAAACATGACACTTCTTAGCAATTTATACTTTGATGTAGAGTTCAATATGTAACATTTTTAATACCTTAGCATTACCATTGTCAACTTTCAAGTTATTTCCCAATTATTTCTTAAATCTTGAACAAGATTGAACAGAAGCTAAAAAAGGGAACCATTTTTTTATTCAGAAACATTTGAGAAAAAATGTGTAGAACTAAGTACAAATTCATTACCATTATGTTCATTTTCTCAGGCAAGCAAACCTCAAACCCCTATGAACAAATCAATAATATACCAAATTGGAATTAAATTTTGAAGTACGTTTAGCTATTAAACCTATTCAAACATAGTCTTAACTTTGATAGAACTTTAGTTCTGTCTACTGATCACATGAACATACACTGTATTTTGAATTCTGTTACTTACCAAGTCTTTTGCAGTACTGCTAATCTTGGATCCCTCATTCTCTGCATACCCATTCTTCATGGCTTATTCCGTTAATCAGTCTTCACAGACAGCTATTCAACAGTCTTCGTGTGACGACCAAGTTTTGAGCAGACACTCCGCAATCGGTTCATTCACATGCAACAGAACATCAGGAATGTGTAGTATGTTCCCAGTACTTTAAACATTCACACCAACACCATTTACCTAAACCTACATTAATTTTGGACTACATCAAATGTGAATTTCTAACACCAAAAGAATTTTCTACACTTCACACTCCATTTCCGATGTACAAACACATTACTACTTATATTATCCTAAACAAACCTTCCCTTACCCACTAAATCAATACATATTCTGAGAGAAACAGCAACACATCTTGCGCATCCTATTTCATTTGACGTTAATCCCAAAAACCACCCTCATTCTTAACCCAACCTCTCGCCAGGACGCGAAAAAAATTTCAAATTTCCTTACATTATTTTTTCCCAAGGACATCCCAGGTCATAAATTGGCTCTGGCCAGTTAAGCAAACCAATGTATCTCCTAGGCACCCAGCATACGGGAATAAATGTTCGTAAGCAAATATGAATATGAACTTTAGGCAGTTCACTCCTAAGTAATACGCATCTAAAAACCAACATTTTATTTAACCCAAACCAATCCAGAAATTTCAACGCATTTAAATATCCTAACCAACATCTTCCCATTAATATTTTCTTCGCAATCCAAGCTGTTGCTGTAGCGCTCAGAATACAAACAATTACCACAATCAATTGATATTATTACATTACGTACAAAACTACAGCATTTCATAACACACCTAACCCTTTTGCAGCATTGTTGATGTCCAGAAGCAACTTCAGAATCCAAGCACACCCAACCGATCGTTTGTACCTTAGAAACACAACTGCTTTGCTGATCAACTATAACAAGCGATAAAACAATGCAAATCAATTTGCAATATCAAGGCCACAAATTGGAGAAATTAGTAAACCTTATATTATATATTTTTAAAAGTAGCTTATGTTGCTTACACTGAATTATAGATGTCTTTTGTGTTTCACGTAGATATGTTTTGACAAACAATATTTGTACATACAATAGTATATGATTGGATATTCCACATAGCACACAAGTCTTTAGCTTTAAAAATTAAGGAATACAACATTATTAATTTACTGTCTTTCCAACACACAATAGCAACTTAATGCACTGTTCTGGTTGTTTTAGGGAGAGCTTTTATTTCAATACAATGTTTCTTAGGAATTTCAACTCTGTTAGTTACACTTGAAACACTTTGAAAGTGTAGCATTAACATATGCCACATATGAGGTTCTCTCATTCGAGATTCTTTTGAAAATTTGAACAACATTCAGCACTGAATATATCAATCAAATAAACTCATTTACAAACTTTAAAAAAAGAAAGTCGATTAACGCCATTGAGTTAAAAAAAGTCTATCATCTCTGTGTGTTAGGGTGTTTAATTCGCAGGTAATTAAGCCTCAAACAATGGGAGCAAATGGCACTGAAGAAAAGTAATTTAATATTCAAAAGATTCCGAGACACCTTAACAATTTAAAGTTAAGTTTTTACTTTGACCAAACTTCAGTATATGTGTCAATTATATCAGACAATTGCACTGTCTTTGAATTTCTATTACTTACCATGTTCACATAGTTCTGCTAAAAGAAGTGAAGGATTCACAGCCACTGTTGACATCCAACAGTAATTACATACTCCAGACGAATCCAAAAGGTCCACTTATAGCTCAGAAACAGAACGGCTTCCCTGCCCATCTGAAACAAGTATTGTTACAACCCAAATCAATTTTAATATTAAAGATAGCCATAAGTGAAATTACTGAATGCTATGCTTATTCAACTAGAAACTTTCAAAACTCTCTCATGCTGCTTAAAACCAATTAAAAGGACACTTTGGACTGAAAGTAGTTAAGTCTCATGTGTTTGAGACAAGTTATATTTCCAGATATTAAACTAAGTAAATGGTGATCCCATAGGACATGCACATCCCTTTTTTTATAAAAGAAAGGTTCAAATTGTAATTTTAAGTGAGTCACCTGGAAATTTATCCACTCTTCTGGTTGTCTGAGATAAAGTTCTTAAACATGACACTTCTTAGCAATTTATTCTTTGATGTAGAGTTCAGTTAGTAATTTTTTTAATACTTTAGCATTACCCTTTGAAAACATTCAAGTTATTTCCATTTATTTCTTAAATCTTAAACAAGATTGAACAGAAGCTAAGAAAGGGAACCATTTTTTATTCACAAACATTTGAGAAAAAATGTGTAGAACTAAGTACATTTCATTACCATTATGTTTATTTTCTCAGGCAAGCAAAACTCAAACCCCCATGAACAAATCAATAATATACCAAATTGGAATTAAATTTTGAAGTAAGTTTAGCTATTAAACCTATTCAAACATAGTTTTAACTTTGATAGAACTTTAGTTCTGTCTACTGATCACATGAACATACACTGTATTTTGAATTCTATTACTTACCAAGTCTTTTGCAGTACTGCTAATCTTGGAACCCTCTCTCTCTGCATACCCATTCTTCGTGGGTTATTCCGTTAATCAGTCTTCACAGACAGCTGTTCAACAGTCTTCATATGAGAACCAAGCTTTAAGCAGACATCCCGCAATTGGTTTATCCATATGGAACAAAACATCAGGAATGTGTAGTATGTTCCCAGTACTTTAAACATTCACACCAACACCATTTACCTAAACCTACATTAATTTTGGACTACATCAAACGTGAATTTCTAACTAAAAAAGAATTTTCTACACTTCACATTCCATTGCCGATGTACAAACACATTACTACTTATATTACCCAAAACAAACTTTCCCTTACCCACAAAATCAATACTAGGAACACGCATTTTGAGAGAAACAGCAACATATCTTACGCATCCTATTTCATTTGACGTTAATCCCAAAAACCACCCTTATCCTTAACCCAACCTGTCCCCAGGACACGAAAAAAATTTCAAATTCCTTACATTATTTATTCCCAAGGACATACCAGGTTATAAATTGGCTCTGGCCAGTTAAACAAACCAATGTATCTCCCTGGGACCCAGCATACAGGAATAAATGTTTGTAAGGAAATTTGAATGTGAACTTTAAGCAGTTCACACCTAAGTAATGCGCATCTAAAAACCAACATTTTAATTAACCCAAACCAATCCAGAAATTTCAACGCATTTAAATATTCTAACCTACATTTTCCCATTAATATTTTCTTCGCAATCTAAGCTGTTGCTGTAGCGCTCAGAATACAAACAATTACTACAATCAATTCATATTATTACATTACGTAGAAAACTAAAGCATTTCATAACACACCTAATGGTTTTGCAGCATTGTTGACGTCCAAATGCAACTTCAGAATCCAAGCACACCCAACCGATCGTTTGTACGTTAGAAACACAACTGCTTTGCTGATCAACTGTAACAAGCGATAAAACAATGCAAATCAATTTTCAATATCAAGGCCACATATTAGAGAAATTAGTAAACCTTATACTACATATTTTTAAAAGTAGCTTACGTTGCTTACACTGAATTGTAGATGACTTTTTGGTTCATGCAGATATGTTTAATAATTATGACAAACAATATTTGTACAAACAATACTAAATGATTGGATATTCCACATGGCACACAAGTCCTTAGTTTTAAAAAATAAGGAATACAACATTATTAATTTACTGTCTTTCCAACACACAATAGCAACTTAATGCACTGTTCTGGTTGTTTTAGGGAGAGCTTTTATTTCAATACAATGTTTCTTAGGAATTTCAACTCTGTTAGTTACACTTCAAACACTTTGAAAGTGTAGCATTAACATTTGCCACATTTGCGGTTGTCTCATTCCAGATTCTTTTGAAAATTTGAACAACATTCAGCGCTGAATATATCAATTAAATAAACTCTCATTTACAAACCTTAAAAAAAAGAAAGTCGATTAACGCCATTGAGCTAAAAACAGTCTATCATCTCTGTGTATTAGGGTGTTTAATTCTCAGGTAATTAAGCCTCAAACAACAATGGGAGCAAATGGCACTGAACAAAAGTAAGTTAATATTCCAAAGATTCTGAGACACCTTAACAATTTAAAGTTCAGTTTTTACTTTGACCAAACTTCAGTATATGCGTCAATTATATCAGACAATTCCACTGTCTTTGAATTTCTGTTACTTACCATGTTCACGTAGTTCTGCTAAAAGAAGTGAAGGATTCACAGTCACTGTTGACATCCAACAGTAATTACATACTCCAGACGCATCCAAAAGGTGCACTTATAGCTCAGAAACAGAACGGCTTCCCTGCCCATCTGAAACAAGTATTGTTACAAACCAAATCAATTTTAATATTAAAGATAGCCATAGGTGAAATTACTGAATGCTATGCTTATTCAACTAGAAACTTTCAAAACTCTCTCATGCTGCTTAAAACCAATTAAAAGGACACTTTGGACTGAAAGTAGTTAAGTCTCATGCGTTTGAGACAAGTTATATTTCCTGATATAAAACTAAGTAAAATGTGATCCCATAGGACACACACATCCCTTCTTTATAAAAGAAAAGTACCAATTTTAATTTTAAGTCAGTCAACTGGAAATTTATCCACTCTTCTGGTTGCTTGAGATAAAGTTCTTAAACATGACACTTCTTAGCAGTTTATTCTTTTATGTAGAGTTCAATATGTAATATTTTTAATACTATAGCATTACCCTTTGTCAACTTTCAAGTTATTTCCCAATTATTTCTTAAATCTTAAACAAGATTGAACAGAAGCTAAAAAAGGGAACCATTTTTTATTCACAAACATTTGAGAAAAATTGCGTAGAACTAAGTACATTTCATTACCATTATGTTTATTTTCTCAGGCAAGCAAACCTCAAATCCCTATGAACAAATCAATAATATACCAAATTGGAATTAAATTTTGAAGTACGTTTAGCTATTACACCTATTCAAACATAGTTTTAACTTTGATAGAACTTTAGTTCTGTCTACTGATCACATCAACATACACTGTATTTTGAATTCTATTACTTACCAAGTCTTTTGCTGTACTGCTAATCTTTGAACCCTCTCTCTCTGCATACCCATTCTTCGTGGCTTATTCCGGTAATCAGTCTTCACAGACAGCTGTTCAACAGTCTTCGTGTGACGACCAAGCTTTGAGCAGACATTCCGCAATCGGTTCATTCACATGCAACAGAACATCAGGAATGTGTAGTATGTTCCCAGTACTTTAAACATTCACACCAACACTATTTACCTAAACCTACATTAATTTTGGACTACATCAAACGTGAATTTCTAACACAAAAAGAATTTTCTACACTTCACACTCCATTTCCGATGTACAAACACATTACTACTTATATTATCCAAACCAAACACTCCCTTACCCACAAAATCAATACAAAGAACACATATTTTGAGAGAAATAGCAACACATCTTACGCATCCTATTTCATTTGACGTTAATCCCAAAAACCACCCTCATCCTTAACCCAACCTGTCCCCAGGACGCGAAAAAAATTTCAAATTTCCTTACATTATTTATTCCCAAGGACATCCCAGGTTATAAATTGGCTCTGGCCAGTTAAGCAAACCAATGTATCTCCTAGGCACCCAGCATACGGGAATAAATGTTCGTAAGAAAATTCGAATATGAACTTTAGGCAGTTCACTCCTAAGTAATACGCATCTAAAAACCAACATTTTAATTAACCCAAATTAATCCAGACATTTCAACGCGTTTAAATATCCTAACCTACATCTTCCCATTAATATTTTATTCGCAATCCAAGCTGTAGCGCTCAGAATACAAACAATTACCACAATCAATTCATATTATTACATTACGTAGAAAACTAAAGCATTTCATAACACACCTAACGGTTTTGCAGCATTGTTGATGTACAAAAGCAACTTCAGAATCCAAGCACACCCAACCGATCGTTTGTACCTTAGAAACACAACTGCTTTGCTGATCAACTGTAACAAGCGATAAAACAATGCAAATCAATTTTCAATATCAAGGCCACATATTAGAGAAATTAGTAAACTTTATACTACATATTTTTAAAAGTAGCTTATGTTGCTTACACTGAATTATAGATGTCTTTTGTGTTTCATGTAGATATGTTTTCACAAAGTATATTTGTACATACAATAGTATATGATTGGATATTCCACATGGCACACAAGTCCTTAGTGTTAAAAAATAAGGAATACAACATTATTAATTTACTGTCTTTCCAACACACAATAGCAACTTAATGCACTGTTCTGGTTGTTTTAGGGAGAGCTTTTATTTCAATACAATGTTTCTTAGGAATTTCAACTCTGTTAGTTACACTTGAAACACTTTGAAAGTGTAGCATTAACATTTGCCACATTTGAGGTTCTCTCATTCCAGATTCTTTTGAAAATTTAAACAACATTCAGCACTGAATATATCAATCAAATAAACTCTCATTTACATACTTTAAAAAAAAGAAAGTTGATTAACGCCATTGAGCTAAAAACAGTCTATCACCTCTGTGTATTAGGGTGTTTAATTTTCAGGTAATTAAGCCTCAAACAACAATGGGAGCAAATGGCACTGAACAAAAGTAAGTTAGTATTCAAAAGATTCTGAGACACCTTAACAATTTAAAGTTCAGTTTTTACTTTGACCAAACTTCAGTATATGCGTCAATTATATCACACAATTGCACAGTCTTTGAATTTCTATTACTTACCAAGTTCACGTAGTTCTGCTAAAAGAAGTGAAGGATTCATAGCCACTGTTGACATCCAACAGTAATTACATACTCCAGACGCATCCAAAAGGTCCATTTATAGCTCAGAAACAGAACGGCTTCCCTGTCCATCTGAAACAACTATTGTTACAACCCAAATCAATTTTAATATTAAAGATAGCCATAAATGAAATTACTGAATGCTATGCTTATTCAACTAGAAACTTTCAAAACCCTCTCAGGCTGCTTAAAAGCTATTAAAAGGACACTTTGGACTGAAAGTAGTTAAGTCTCATGTGTTTGAGACAAGTTATATTTCCAGATATTAAACTAAGTAAATGGTGATCCCATAGGACATGCACATCCCTTTTTTTATAAAAGAAAGGTTCAAATTGTAATTTTAAGTGAGTCAGCTGGAAATTTATCCACTCTTCTGGTTGTCTGAGATAAAGTTCTTAAACATGACACTTCTTAGCAATTTATTCTTTGATGTATAGTTCAGTTAGTAATTTTTTTAATACTTTAGCATTACCCTTTGAAAACATTCAAGTTATTTCCAATTATTTCTTAAATCTTAAACAAGATTGAACAGAAGCTAAGAAAGGGAACCATTTTTTATTCACAAACATTTAAGAAAAAATGTGTAGAACTAAGTACATTTCATTACCATTATGTTTATTTTCTCAGGCAAGCAAAACTCAAACCCCCATGAACAAATCAATAATATACCAAATTGGAATTAAATTTTGAAGTAAGTTTAGCTATTAAACCTATTCAAACATAGTTTTAACTTTGATAGAACTTTAGTTCTGTCTACTGATCACATGAACATACACTGTATTTTGAATTCTATTACTTACCAAGTCTTTTGCAGTACTGCTAATCTTGGAACCCTCTCTCTCTGCATACCCATTCTTCGTGGGTTATTCCGTTAATCTGTCTTCACAGACAGCTGTTCAACAGTCTTCATATGAGGACCAAGCTTTAAGCAGACATCCCGCAATTGGTTCATCCATATGGAACAAAACATCAGGAATGTGTAGTATGTTCCCAGTACTTTAAACATTCACACCAACACCATTTACCTAAACCTACATTAATTTTGGACTACATCAAACGTGAATTTCTAACTAAAAAAGAATTTTCTACACTTCACACTCCATTGCCGATGTACAAACACATTACTACTTATATTACCCAAAACAAACTTTCCCTTACCCACAAAATCAATACTAGGAACACGCATTTTGAGAGAAACAGCAACATATCTTACGCATCCTATTTCATTTGACGTTAATCCCAAAAACCACCCTCATCCTTAACCCAACCTGTCGCCAGGACGCGAAAAAAATTTCAAATTTCCTTACATTATTTATTCCCAAGGACATCCCAGGTTATAAATTGGCTCTGGCCAGTTAAGCAAACCAATGCATCTCCTAGGGACCCAGCATACAGGAATAAATGTTCGTAAGCAAATTCGAATATGAACTTTAGGCAGTTCACTCCTAAGTAATACGCATCTAAAAACCAACATTTTAATTAACCCAAACCAATCCAGAAATTTCAACGCATTTAAATATCCTAACCTGCATCTTCCTATTAATATTTTCTTCACATCCCAAGCTGTTGCTGTAGCGCTCAGAATACAAACAATTACCACAATCAATTCATATTACTACATTACGTACAAAACTAAAGCATTTCATAACAGACCTAACGGTTTTGCAGCATTATTGACGTACAAAAGCAACTTCAGAATCCAAGCACACCCAACCGATCGTTTGTACCTCAGAAACACAACTGCTTTGCTGATCAACTGTAAATAGCAATAAAACAATGCAAATCAATTTTCAATATCAAGGCCACGTATTAGAGAAATTAGTAACCCTTATACTACATATTTTTAAAAGTAGCTTACGTTGCTTACACTGAATTATAGATGACTTTTTGGTTCATGTAGATATGTTTAATAATTATGACAAACAATATTTGTACAAACAATACTAAATGATTGGATATTCCACATGGCTCACAAGTCCTTAGTTTTAAAAAATAAGGAACACAACATTATTAATTTACTGTCTTTCCAACACACAATAGCAACTTAATGCACTGTTCTGGTTGTTTTAGGGAGAGCTTTTATTTCAATACAATGTTTCTTAGGAATTTCAACTCTGTTTGTTACACTTGAAACACTTTGAAAGTGTAGCATTAACATTTGCCAAATTTGAGGTTCTCTCATTCCAGATTCTTTTGAAAATTTGAACAACATTCAGCACTGAATATATCAATCAAATAAACTCTCATTTACAAACTTTAAAAAAAGAAAGTTGATTAGCGCCATTGAGATAAATACAGTCTATCACCTCTGTGTATTAGGGTGTTTACTTTTCAGGTAATTAAGCCTCAAACAACAATGGGAGCAAATGGCACTGAACAAAAGTAAGTTAATATTCAAAAGATTCCGAGACACCTTAACAATTTAAAGTTAAGTTTTTACTTTGACCAAACTTCAGTATATGCGTCAATTATATCACACAATTGCACAGTCTTTGAATTTCTATTACTTACCAAGTTCACGTAGTTCTGCTAAAAGAAGTGAAGGATTTACAGACAATGTTACCATCGAACATATTTTACATACTCCAGACGCATCCAAAAGGTCCATTTATACCTCAGAAACAGAATGGCTTCCCTGCCAATCTGAACCAAATATTGTTATAACCTAAATCAATTTTAACATTAAAGATAGCCATAGGTGAAATAACTGAATGCTATGCTTATTCAACTAGAAACTTTCAAAACTCTCTCAGGCTGCTTAAAACCAATTAAAGGGACACTTTGGACTGAAAGTAGTTAAGTCTCATGTGTTTGAGACAAGTTATATTTCATGATAATAAACTAAGTAAAATGTGATCCCATAGGACACACACATCCCCTTTTTTATAAAAGGAAAGTACAAATTGTAATTTTAAGTCAGTCAGCTGGAAATTTATCCACTCTTCTGGTTGTCTGAGATAAAGTTCTTAAACATGACACTTCTTAGCAATTTATTCTTTGATGTAGAGTTCAGTTAGTAATTTTTTTAATACTTTAGCATTACCCTTTGAAAACTTTCAAGTTATTTCCCAATTATTTCTTAAATCTTAAACAAGATTGAACAGAAGCTAAAAAAGGGAACCATTTTTATTCACAAACATTTGAGAAAAAATGTGTAGAACTAAGTACATTTCATTACCATTATGTTTATTTTCTCAGGCAAGCAAACCTCAAACCCCTATGAACAAATCAATAATATACCAAATTGGAATTAAATTATGAAGTAAGTTTAGCTATTAAACCTATTCAAACATAGTTTTAACTTTGATAGAACTTTAGTTCTGTCTACTGATCACATGAACATACACTGTATTTTGAATTCTATTACTTACCAAGTCTTTTGCAGTACTGCTAATCTTGGAACCCTCTCTCTCTGCATACCCATTCTTCGTTGGTTACTCCGTTAATCAGTCTTCACAGACAGCTATACAACAGTCTTCATATGACGACCAAGCTTTGAGCAGACATCCCGCAATTGGTTCATCCATATGCAACAGAACATCAGGAATGTGTAGTATGTTCCCAGTACTTTAAACATTCACACCAACACCATTTACCTAAACCTACATTAATTTTGGACTACATCAAACGTGAATTTCTAACTCAAAAAGAATTTTCTACACTTCACACTCCATTTCCGATGTACAAACACATTACTACTTATATTATCCAAAACAAACCTTCCCTTACCCACAAAATCAATACTAGGAACACGCATTTTGAGAGAAACAGCAACACATCTTACGCATCTTATTTCATTTGACGTTAATCCCAAAAATCACCCTCATCCTTAACCCAACCTGTCCCCAGGACACGAAAAAAATTTCAAATTCCTTACATTATTTATTCCCAAGGACATCCCAGGTTATAAATTGGCTCTGGCCAGTTAAGCAAACCAATGTATCTCCCTGGGACCCAGCATACAGGAATAAATGTTTGTAAGGAAATTTGAATGTGAACTTTAGACAGTTCACACCTAAGTAATGTGCATCTAAAAACCAACATTTTAATTAACCCAAACCAATCCAGAAATTTCAATGCATTTAAATATCCTAACCTGCATCTTCCTATTAATATTTTCTTTACATCCCAAGCTGTTGCTGTAGCGCTCAGAATACAAACAATTACCACAATCAATTCATATTACTACATTACGTACAAAACTAAAGCATTTCATAACAGACCTAACGGTTTTGCAGCATTGTTGACGTACAAAAGCAACTTCAGAATCCAAGCACACCCAACCGATCGTTTGTACGTTAGAAACACAACTGCTTTGCTGATCAACTGTAACAAGCGATAAAACAATGCAAATCAATTTTCAATATCAAGGCCACATATTAGAGAAATTAGTAAATCTTATACTATATATTTTTAAAAGTAGCTTACGTTGCTTACACTGAATTGTAGATGACTTTTTGGTTCATGCAGATATGTTTAATAATTATGACAAACAATATTTGTACAAACAATACTAAATGATTGGATATTCCACATGGCACACAAGTCCTTAGTGTTAAAAAATAAGGAATACAACATTATTAATTTACTGTCTTTCCAACACACAATAGGAACTTAATGCACTGTTCTGGTTGTTTTAGGGAGAGCTTTTATTTCAATACAATGTTTCTTAGGAATTTCAACTCTGTTAGTTACACTTGAAACACTTTGAAAGTGTAGCATTAATATATGCCACATATGAGGTTCTCTCATTCCAGATTCTTTTGAAAATTTGAACAACATTCAGCACTGAATATATCAATCAAATAAACTCATTTACAAACTTTAAAAAAAGAAAGTCGATTAACGCCATTGAGTTAAAAAAAGTCTATCATCTCTATGTGTTAGGGTGTTTAATTCTCAGGTAATTAAGCCTCAAACAATGGGAGCAAATGGCACTGAAGAAAAGTAATTTAATATTCAAAAGATTCTGAGACACCTTAACAATTTAAAGTTAAGTTTTTACTTTGACCAAACTTCAGTATATCTGTCAATTATATCAGACAATTGCACTGTCTTTGAATTTCTATTACTTACCATGTTCACATAGTTCTGCTAAAAGAAGTGAAGGATTCACAGCCACTGTTGACATCCAACAGTAATTACATACACCAGACGCATCCAAAAGGTCCACTTATAGCTCAGAAACAGAACGGCTTCCCTGCCCATCTGAAACAAGTATTGTTACAACCCAAATCAATTTTAATATTAAAGATAGCCATAAGTGAAATTACTGAATGCTATGCTTATTCAACTAGAAACTTTCAAAACTCTCTCATGCTGCTTAAAACCAATTAAAAGGACACTTTGGACTGAAAGTAGTTAAGTCTCATGTGTTTGAGACAAGTTATATTTCCAGATATTAAACTAAGTAAATGGTGATCCCATAGGACATGCACATCCCTTTTTTTATAAAAGAAAGGTTCAAATTGTAATTTTAAGTGAGTCACCTGGAAATTTATCCACTCTTCTGGTTGTCCGAGATAAAGTTCTTAAACATGACACTTCTTAGCAATTTATTCTTTGATGTAGAGTTCAGTTAGTAATTTTTTTAATACTTTAGCATTACCCTTTGAAAACATTCAAGTTATTTCCAATTATTTCTTAAATCTTAAACAAGATTGAACAGAAGCTAAGAAAGGGAACCATTTTTTATTCACAAACATTTAAGAAAAAATGTGTAGAACTAAGTACATTTCATTACCATTATGTTTATTTTCTCAGGCAAGCAAAACTCAAACCCCCATGAACAAATCAATAATATACCAAATTGGAATTAAATTTTGAAGTAAGTTTAGCTATTAAACCTATTCAAACATAGTTTTAACTTTGATAGAACTTTAGTTCTGTCTACTGATCACATGAACATACACTGTATTTTGAATTCTATTACTTACCAAGTCTTTTGCAGTACTGCTAATCTTGGAACCCTCTCTCTCTGCATACCCATTCTTCGTGGGTTATTCCGTTAATCAGTCTTCACAGACAGCTGTTCAACAGTCTTCATATGAGGACCAAGCTTTAAGCAGACATCCCGCAATTGGTTCATCCATATGGAACAAAACATCAGGAATGTGTAGTATGTTCCCAGTACTTTAAACATTCACACCAACACCATTTACCTAAACCTACATTAATTTTGGACTACATCAAACGTGAATTTCTAACTAAAAAAGAATTTTCTACACTTCACACTCCATTGCCGATGTACAAACACATTACTACTTATATTACCCAAAACAAACTTTCCCTTACCCACAAAATCAATACTAGGAACACGCATTTTGAGAGAAACAGCAACATATCTTACGCATCCTATTTCATTTGACGTTAATCCCAAAAACCACCCTCATCCTTAACCCAACCTGTCGCCAGGACGCGAAAAAAATTTCAAATTTCCTTACATTATTTATTCCCAAGGACATCCCAGGTTATAAATTGGCTTTGGCCAGTTAAGCAAACCAATGTTTCTCCCTGGGACCCAGGATACAGGAATAAATGTTTGTAAGGAAATTTGAATGTGAACTTTAGGCAGTTCACTCCTAAGTAATGCGCATCTAAAAACCAACATTTTAATTAACCCAAACCAATGCAGAAATTTCAACGCATTTAAATATCCTAACCTACATTTTCCCATTAATATTTTCTTCGCAATCTAAGCTGTTGCTGTAGCGCTCAGAATACAAACAATTACTACAATCAATTGATATTATTACATTACGTATAAAACTAAAGCATTTCATAACACACCTAACGGTTTTGCAGCATTGTTGACGTACAAAAGCAACTTCAGAATCCAAGCACACCCAACCAATCGTTTGTACCTTAGAAACACAACTGCTTTGCTGATCAACTGTAACAAGCGATAAAACAATGCAAATCAATTTTCAATATCAAGGCCACATATTATAGAAATTAGTAATCCTTATACTACATATTTTTAAAAGTAGCTTACGTTGCTTACACTGAATTGTAGATGACTTTTTGGTTCATGTAGATATGTTTAATAATTATGACAAACAATATTTGTACAAACAATACTAAATGATTGGATATTCCACATGGCACACAAGTCCTTAGTTTTAAAAAATAAGGAATACAACGTAATTAATTTACTGTCTTTCCAACACACAATAGCAACTTAATGCACTGTTCTGGTTGTTTTAGGGAGAGCTTTTATTTTAATACAATGTTTCTTAGGAATTTCAACTCTGTTAGTTACACTTCAAACACTTTGAAAGTGTAGCATTAACATTTGCCACATTTGAGGTTCTCTCATTCCAGATTCTTTTGAAAATTTGAACAGCATTCAGCACTGAATATATCAATCAAATAAACTGTCATTTACAAACTTTAAAAAAAAGAAAGTTGATTAACGCCATTGAGCTAAAAACAGTCTATCATCTCTGTGTATTAGGGTGTTTAATTCTCAGGTAATTAAGCCTCAAACAACAATGGGAGCAAATGGCACTGAACAAAAGTAAGTTAATATTCACAAGATTCCGAGACACCTTAACAATTTAAAGTTCAGTTTTTACTTTGACCAAACTTCAGTATATGCGTCAATTATATCAGACAATTGCACTGTCTTTGAATTTCTATTACTTACCATGTTCACATAGTTCTGCTAAAAGAAGTGAAGGATTCACAGCCACTGTTGACATCCAACAGTAATTACATACTCCAGACGCATCCAAAAGGTCCATTTATAGCTCAGAAACAGAGCGGCTTCCCTGCCCATTCTAAACAAGTATTGTTACAAACCAAATCAATTTTAATATTAAAGATAGCCATAGGTGAAATTACTGAATGCTATGCTTATTCAACTAGAAACTTTCAAAACTCTCTCATGCTGCTGAAAACCAACTAAAAGGACACTTTGGACTGAAAGTAGTTAAGTCTCATGTGTTTGAGACAAGTTATATTTCCTGATATTAAACTAAGTAAAATGTGATCCCATAGGACACACACATCCCTTCTTTATAAAAGAAAAGTACTAATTTTAATTTTAAGTCAGTCAACTGGAAATTTATCCACTCTTCTGGTTGCTTGAGATAAAGCTCTTAAACATGAAACTTCTTAGCAGTTTATTCTTTTATGTAGAGTTCAATATGAAATATTTTTAATACTTTAGCATTACCTTTGTCAACTTTCAAGTTATTTCCCAATTATTTCTTAAATCTTAAACAAGATTGAACAGAAGCTAAAAAAGGGAACCATTTTTTATTCACAAACATTTGAGAAAAATTGCGTAGAACTAAGTACATTTCATTACCATTATGTTTATTTTCTCAGGCAAGCAAACCTCAAATTCCTATGAACAAATCAATAATATACCAAATTGGAATTAAATTTTGAAGTACGTTTAGCTATTACACCTATTCAAACATAGTTTTAACTTTGATAGAACTTTAGTTCTGTCTACTGATCACATCAACATACACTGTATTTTGAATTCTATTACTTACCAAGTCTTTTGCTGTACTGCTAATCTTGGAACCCTCTCTCTCTGCATACCCATTCTTCATGGCTTATTCCGTTAATCAGTCTTCACAGACAGCTGTTCAACAGTCTTCGTGTGACGACCAAGCTTTGAGCAGACATCCCGCAATCGGTTCATTCACATGCAACAGAACATCAGGAATGTGTAGTATGTTCCCAGTACTTTAAACATTCACACCAACACTATTTACCTATCCCTACATTAATTTTGGACTACATCAAACGTGAATTTCTAACACAAAAATAATGTTCTACACTTCACACTCCATTTCCGATGTACAAACACATTACTACTTATATTATCCAAACCAAACACTCCCTTACCCACAAAATCAATACAAAGAACACATATTTTGAGAGAAACAGCAACACATCTTACGCATCCTATTTCATTTGACGTTAATCCCTAAAACCACCCTCATCCTTAACCCAACCTGTCCCCAGGACGCGAAAAAAATTTCAAATTTCCTTACATTATTTATTCCCAAGGACATCCCAGGTTATAAATTGGCTCTGGCCAGTTAAGCAAACCAATGTATCTCCTAGGCACCCAGCATACGGGAATAAATGTTCGTAAGCAAATTCGAATATGAACTTTAGGCAGTTCACTCCTAAGTAATACGCATCTAAAAACCAACATTTTAATTAACCCAAACTAATCCAGAAATTTCAACGCGTTTAAATATCCTAACCTACATCTTCCCATTAATATTTTATTCGCAATCCAAGCTGTAGCGCTCAGAATACAAACAATTACCACAATCAATTCATATTATTACATTACGTAGAAAACTAAAGCATTTCATAACACACCTAACGGTTTTGCAGCATTGTGGATGTACAAAAGCAACTTCAGAATCCAAGCACACCCAACCGATCGTTTGTACCTTAGAAACACAACTGCTTTGCTGATCAACTGTAACAAGCGATAAAACAATGCAAATCAATTTTCAATATCAAGGCCACATATTAGAGAAATTAGTAAACTTTATACTACATATTTTTAAAAGTAGCTTATGTTGCTTACACTGAATTATAGATGTCTTTTGTGTTTCATTTAGATATGTTTTCACAAAGTATATTTGTACATACAATAGTATATGATTGGATATTCCACATGGCACACATGTCCGTAGTTTTAAAAAATAAGGAATACAACATTATTAATTTACTGTCTTTCCAACACACAATAGCAACTTAATGCACTGTTCTGGTTGTTTTAGGGAGAGCTTTTATTTTAATACAATGTTTCTTAGGAATTTCAACTCTGTTAGTTACACTTCAAACACTTTGAAAGTGTAGCATTAACATTTGCCACATTTGAGGTTCTCTCATTCCAGATTCTTTTGAAAATTTGAACAACATTCAGCACTGAATATATCAATCAAATAAACTCTCATTTACAAACTTTAAAAAAAAGAAAGTTGATTAACGCCATTGAGCTAAAAACAGTCTATCACCTCTGTGTATTAGGGTGTTTAATTTTCAGGTAATTAAGCCTCAGACAACAATCGGAGCAAATGGCACTGAATAAAAGTAAGTTAATATTCAAAAGATTCCGAGACAGCTTAAAAATTTAAAGTTAAGTTTTTACTTTGACCAAACTTCAGTATATGTGTCAATTATATCAGACAATTCCACTGTCTTTGAATTTCTATTACTTACTATGTTCACATAGTTCTGCTAAAAGAAGTGAGGGATTTACAGCCACTGTTGACATCCAACATTAATTACACACTCCAGACGCATCCCAAAGGTCCATTTATAGCTCAGAAACAGAATGGCTTCCCTGCCCACCTGAAACAAGTATTGTTACAACCCAAATCAATTTTAATATTAAAGATAGCCATAGGTGAAATTACTGAATGCTATGCTTATTCAACTAGAAACTTTCAAAACTCTCTCATGCTGCTTAAAACCAATTAAAGGGACACTTTCGACTGAAAGTAGTTAAGTCTCATGTGTTTGAGACAAGTTATATTTCATGATAATAAACTAAGTAAAATGTGATCCCATAGGACACACACATCCCTTTTTTATAAAAGAAAAATACAAATTGTAACTTTAAGTCAGTCAACTGGAAATTTATCCACTCTTCTGGTTGCATGAGATAAAGTTCTTAAACATGACACTACTTAGCAATTTATACTTTGATGTAGAGTTCAATATGTAATATTTTTAATACCTTAGCATTACCATTGTCAACTTTCAAGTTATTTCCCAATTATTTCTTAAATCTTGAACAAGATTGAACAGAAGCTAAAAAAGGGAACCATTTTTTTATTCAGAAACATTTGAGAAAAAATGTGTAGAACTAAGTACAAATTCATTACCATTATTTTCATTTTCTCAGGCAAGCAAACCTCAAACCCCTATGAACAAATCAATAATATACCAAATTGGAATTAAATTTTGAAGTACGTTTAGCTATTAAACCTATTCAAACATAGTCTTAACTTTGATAGAACTTTAGTTCTGTCTACTGATCACATGAACATACACTGTATTTTGAATTCTGTTACTTACCAAGTCTTTTGCAGTACTGCTAATCTTGGATCCCTCATTCTCTGCATACCCATTCTTCATGGCTTATTCCGTTAATCAGTCTTCACAGACAGCTATTCAACAGTCTTCGTGTGACGACCAAGTTTTGAGCAGACACTCCGCAATCGGTTCATTCACATGCAACAGAACATCAGGAATGTGTAGTCTGTTCCCAGTAATTTAAACATTCACACCAACACTATTTACCTAAACCTACATTAATTTTTGACTACATCAAATGTGAATTTCTAACACAAAAAGAATTTTCTACACATCACACTCCATTTCCGATGTACAAACACATTACTACTTATATTATCCAAAACAAACCTTCCCTTACCCACAAAATCAATACTAGGAACACGCATTTTGAGAGAAACAGCAACACATCTTACGCATCCTATTTCATTTGACGTTAATCCCAAAAACCACCCTCATCCTTAACCTAATCTGTCCCCAGGACGCAAAAAAAATTTCAAATTTCCTTACATTATTTATTCCCAAGGACATCCCAGGTTATAAATTGGCTCTGGCCAGTTAAGCAAACCAATGTTTCTCCCTGGGACCCAGCATACAGGAATAAATGTTTGTAAGGAAATTTGAATGTGAACTTTAGGCAGTTCACACCTAAGTAATGTGCATCTAAAAACCAACATTTTAATTAACCCAAACCAATGCAGAAATTTCAACGCATTTAAATATCCTAACCTACATTTTCCCATTAATATTTTCTTCGCAATCTAAGCTGTTGCTGTAGCGCTCAGAATACAAACAATTACTACAATCAATTGATATTATTACATTACGTAGAAAACTAAAGCATTTCATAACACACCTAACGGTTTTGCAGCATTGTTGACGTACAAAAGAAACTTCAGAATCCAAGCACACCCAACCAATCGTTTGTACCTTAGAAACACAACTGCTTTGCTGATCAACTGTAACAAGCGATAAAACAATGCAAATCAATTTTCAATATCAAGGCCACATATTAGAGAAATTAGTAAACTTTATACTACATATTTTTAAAAGTAGCTTATGTTGCTTACACTGAATTATAGATGTCTTTTGTGTTTCATGTAGATATGTTTTCACAAAGTATATTTGTACATACAATAGTATATGATTGGATATTCCACATGGCACACAAGTCCGTAGTTTTAAAAAATAAGGAATACAACATTATTAATTTACTGTCTTTCCAACACACAATAGCAACTTAATGCACTGTTCTGGTTGTTTTAGGGAGAGCTTTTATTTTAATACAATGTTTCTTAGGAATTTCAACTCTGTTAGTTACACTTCAAACACTTTGAAAGTGTAGCATTAACATTTGCCACATTTGAGGTTCTCTCATTCCAGATTCTTTTGAAAATTTGAACAACATTCAGCACTGAATATATCAATCAAATAAACTGTCATTTACAAACTTTAAAAAAAAAAGTTGATTAACGCCATTGAGCTAAAAACAGTCTATCATCTCTGTGTATTAGGGTGTTTAATTCTCAAGTAATTAAGCCTCAAACAACAATAGGAGCAAATGGCACTGAACAAAAGTAAGTTAATATTCACAAGATTCCGAGACACCTTAACAATTTAAAGTTCAGGTTTTACTTTGACCAAACTTCAGTATATGCGTCAATTATATCACACAATTGCACAGTCTTTGAATTTCTATTACTTACCAAGTTCACGTAGTTCTGCTAAAAGAAGTGAAGGATTCACAGCCACTGTTGACATCCAACAGTAATTACATACTCCAGACACATCCAAAAGGTCCATTTATAGCTCAGAAACAGAACGGCTTCCCTGTCCATCTGAAACAAGTATTGTTACAACCCAAATCAATTTTAATATTAAAGATAGCCATAGATGAAATTACTGAATGCTATGCTTATTCAACTAGAAACTTTCAAAACCCTCTCAGGCTGCTTAAAAGCAATTAAAAGGACACTTTGGACTGAAAGTAGTTAAGTCTCATGTAATTGAGAGAAGTTATATTTCCTGATATTAAACTAAGTAAAATGTGATCCCATAGGACACACACATCCCTTTTTTATAAAAGAAAAGTACCAATTTTAATTTTAAGTCAGTCAACTGGAAATTTATCCACTCTTCTGGTTGCGTGAGATAAAGCTCTTAAACATGACACTTCTTAGCAGTTTATTCTTTTATGTAGAGTTCAATATGTAATATTTTTAATACTATAGCATTACCCTTTGTCAACTTTCAAGTTATTTCCCAATTATTTCTTAAATCTTAAACAAGATTGAACAGAAGCTAAAAAAGGGAACCACTTTTTATTCACAAACATTTGAGAAAAAATGTGGAGAACTAAGTACATTGCATTACCATTATGTATATTTTCTCAGGCAAGCAAACCTCAAACCCCTATGAACAAATCAATAATATACCAAATTGGAATTAAATTTTGAAGTACGTTTAGCTATTAAACCTATTCAAACATAGTCTTAACTTTGATACAACTTTAGTTCTGTCTACTGATCACATGAACATACACTGTATTTTGAATTCTATTACTTACCAAGTGTTTTGCTGTACTGCTAATCTTGGAACCCTCTCTCTCTGCATACCCATTCTTCGTTGGTTATTCCGTTAATCAGTCTTCACAGACAGCTATACAACAGTCTTCATATGACGACCAAGCTTTGAGCAGACATCCCGCAATTGGTTCATCCATATGCAACAGAACATCAGGAATGTGTAGTATGTTCCCAGTACTTTAAACATTCACACCAACACCATTTACCTAAACCTACATTAATTTTGGACTACATCAAATGTGAATTTCTAACACCAAAAGAATTTTCTACACTTCACACTCCATTTCCGATGTACAAACACATTACTACTTATATTATCCTAAACAAACCTTCCCTTACCCACTAAATCAATACATATTCTGAGAGAAACAGCAACACATCTTGCGCATCCTATTTCATTTGACGTTAATCCCAAAAACCACCGTCATTCTTAACCCAACCTCTCGCCAGGACGCGAAAAAAATTTCAAATTTCCTTACATTATTTTTTCCCAAGGACATCCCAGGTCATAAATTGGCTCTGGCCAGTTAAGCAAACCAATGTATCTCCTAGGCACCCAGCATACGGGAATAAATGTTCGTAAGCAAATATGAATATGAACTTTAGGCAGTTCACTCCTAAGTAATACGCATCTAAAAACCAACATTTTAATTAACCCAAACCAATCCAGAAATTTCAACGCATTTAAATATCCTAACCAACATCTTCCCATTAATATTTTCTTCGCAATCCAAGCTGTTGCTGTAGCGCTCAGAATACAAACAATTACCACAAGCAATTGATATTATTACATTACGTACAAAACTACAGCATTTCATAACACACCTAACCCTTTTGCAGCATTGTTGATGTCCAGAAGCAACTTCAGAATCCAAGCACACCCAACCGATCGTTTGTACCTTAGAAACACAACTGCTTTGCTGATCAACTATAACAAGCAATAAAACAATGCAAATCAATTTGCAATATCAAGGCCACAAATTGGAGAAATTAGTAAACCTTATATTATATATTTTTAAAAGTAGCTTATATTGCTTACACTGAATTATAGATGTCTTTTGTGTTTCACGTAGATATGTTTTGACAAACAATATTTGTACATACAATAGTATATGATTGGATATTCCACATGGCACACAAGTCTTTAGCTTTAAAAATTAAGGAATACAACATTATTAATTTACTGTCTTTCCAACACACAATAGCAACTTAATGCACTGTTCTGGTTGTTTTAGGGAGAGCTTTTATTTCAATACAATGTTTCTTAGGAATTTCAACTCTGTTAGTTACACTTGAAACACTTTGAAAGTGTAGCATTAACATATGCCACATATGAGGTTCTCTCATTCGAGATTCTTTTGAAAATTTGAACAACATTCAGCACTGAATATATCAATCAAATAAACTCATTTACAAACTTTAAAAAAAGAAAGTCGATTAACGCCATTGAGTTAAAAAAAGTATCATCTCTGTGTGTTAGGGTGTTTAATTCGCAGGTAATTAAGCCTCAAACAATGGGAGCAAATGGCACTGAAGAAAAGTAATTTAATATTCAAAAGATTCCGAGACACCTTAACAATTTAAAGTTAAGTTTTTACTTTGACCAAACTTCAGTATATGTGTCAATTATATCAGACAATTGCACTGTCTTTGAATTTCTATTACTTACCATGTTCACATAGTTCTGCTAAAAGAAGTGAAGGATTCACAGCCACTGTTGACATCCAACAGTAATTACATACTCCAGACGCATCCAAAAGGTCCACTTATAGCTCAGAAACAGAACGGCTTCCCTGCCCATCTGAAACAAGTATTGTTACAACCCAAATCAATTTTAATATTAAAGATAGCCATAAGTGAAATTACTGAATGCTATGCTTATTCAACTAGAAACTTTCAAAACTCTCTCATGCTGCTTAAAACCAATTAAAAGGACACTTTGGACTGAAAGTAGTTAAGTCTCATGTGTTTGAGACAAGTTATATTTCCAGATATTAAACTAAGTAAATGGTGATCCCATAGGACATGCACATCCCTTTTTTTATAAAAGAAAGGTTCAAATTGTAATTTTAAGTGAGTCACCTGGAAATTTATCCACTCTTCTGGTTGTCTGAGATAAAGTTCTTAAACATGACACTTCTTAGCAATTTATTCTTTGATGTAGAGTTCAGTTAGTAATTTTTTTAATACTTTAGCATTACCCTTTGAAAACATTCAAGTTATTTCCAATTATTTCTTAAATCTTAAACAAGATTGAACAGAAGCTAAGAAAGGGAACCATTTTTTATTCACAAACATTTGAGAAAAAATGTGTAGAACTAAGTACATTTCATTACCATTATGTTTATTTTCTCAGGCAAGCAAAACTCAAACCCCCATGAACAAATCAATAATATACCAAATTGGAATTAAATTTTGAAGTAAGTTTAGCTATTAAACCTATTCAAACATAGTTTTAACTTTGATAGAACTTTAGTTCTGTCTACTGATCACATGAACATACACTGTATTTTGAATTCTATTACTTACCAAGTCTTTTGCAGTACTGCTAATCTTGGAACCCTCTCTCTCTGCATACCCATTCTTCGTGGGTTATTCCGTTAATCAGTCTTCACAGACAGCTGTTCAACAGTCTTCATATGAGAACCAAGCTTTAAGCAGACATCCCGCAATTGGTTCATCCATATGGAACAAAACATCAGGAATGTGTAGTATGTTCCCAGTACTTTAAACATTCACACCAACACCATTTACCTAAACCTACATTAATTTTGGACTACATCAAACGTGAATTTCTAACTAAAAAAGAATTTTCTACACTTCACACTCCATTGCCGATGTACAAACACATTACTACTTATATTACCCAAAACAAACTTTCCCTTACCCACAAAATCAATACTAGGAACACGCATTTTGAGAGAAACAGCAACATATCTTACGCATCCTATTTCATTTGACGTTAATCCCAAAAATCACCCTTATCCTTAACCCAACCTGTCCCCAGGACACGAAAAAAATTTCAAATTCCTTACATTATTTATTCCCAAGGACATACCAGGTTATAAATTGGCTCTGGCCAGTTAAACAAACCAATGTATCTCCCTGGGACCCAGCATACAGGAATAAATGTTTGTAAGGAAATTTGAATGTGAACTTTAAGCAGTTCACACCTAAGTAATGCACATCTAAAAACCAACATTTTAATTAACCCAAACCAATCCAGAAATTTCAACGCATTTAAATATCCTAACCTACATTTTCCCATTAATATTTTCTTCGCAATCTAAGCTGTTGCTGTAGCGCTCAGAATACAAACAATTACTACAATCAATTGATATTATTACATTACGTAGAAAACTAAAGCATTTCATAACACACCTAATGGTTTTGCAGCATTGTTGACGTCCAAATGCAACTTCAGAATCCAAGCACACCCAACCGATCGTTTGTACGTTAGAAACACAACTGCTTTGCTGATCAACTGTAACAAGCGATAAAACAATGCAAATCAATTTTCAATATCAAGGCCACATATTAGAGAAATTAGTAAACCTTATACTACATATTTTTAAAAGTAGCTTACGTTGCTTACACTGAATTGTAGATGACTTTTTGGTTCATGCAGATATGTTTAATAATTATGACAAACAATATTTGTACAAACAATACTAAATGATTGGATATTCCACATGGCACACAAGTCCTTAGTTTTAAAAAATAAGGAATACAACATTATTAATTTACTGTCTTTCCAACACACAATAGCAACTTAATGCACTGTTCTGGTTGTTTTAGGGAGAGCTTTTATTTCAATACAATGTTTCTTAGGAATTTCAACTCTGTTAGTTACACTTCAAACACTTTGAAAGTGTAGCATTAACATTTGCCACATTTGAGGTTCTCTCATTCCAGATTCTTTTGAAAATTTAAACAACATTCAGCACTGAATATATCAATCAAATAAACTCTCATTTACATACTTTAAAAAAAAGAAAGTTGATTAACGCCATTGAGCTAAAAACAGTCTATCACCTCTGTGTATTAGGGTGTTTAATTTTCAGGTAATTAAGCCTCAAACAACAATGGGAGCAAATGGCACTGAACAAAAGTAAGTTAATATTCAAAAGATTCTGAGACACCTTAACAATTTAAAGTTCAGTTTTTACTTTGACCAAACTTCAGTATATGCGTCAATTATATCACACAATTGCACAGTCTTTGAATTTCTATTACTTACCAAGTTCACGTAGTTCTGCTAAAAGAAGTGAAGGATTCACAGCCACTGTTGACATCCAACAGTAATTACATACTCCAGACGCATCCAAAAGGTCCATTTATAGCTCAGAAACAGAACGGCTTCCCTGCCCATCTGAAACAACTATTGTTACAACCCAAATTAATTTTAATATTAAAGATAGCCATAAATGAAATTACTGAATGCTATGCTTATTCAACTAGAAACTTTCAAAACCCTCTCAGGCTGCTTAAAAGCAATTAAAAGGACACTTTGGACTGAAAGTAGTTAAGTCTCATGTAATTGAGACAAGTTATATTTCCTGATATTAAACTAAGTAAAATGTGATCCCATAGGACACACACATCCCTTTTTTATAAAAGAAAAGTACCAATTGTAATTTTAAGTCAGTCAACTTTAAATTTATCCACTCTTCTGGTTGCGTGAGATAAAGCTCTTAAACATGACACTTCTTAGCAGTTTATTCTTTTATGTAGAGTTCAAATTGTAATATTTTTAATACTATAGCATTACCCTTTGTCAACTTTCAAGTTATTTCCCAATTATTTCTTAAATCTTAAACAAGATTGAACAGAAGCTAAAAAAGGGAACCATTTTTTATTCACAAACATTTGAGAAAAAATGTGGAGAACTAAGTACATTGCATTACCATTATGTTTATTTTCTCAGGCAAGCAAACCTCAAATCCCTATGAACAAATCAATAATATACCAAATTGGATTTAAATTTTGAGGAACGTTTAGCTATTAAACCTACTCAAATATAGTTTTAACTTTGATAGAACTTTAGTTCTGTCTACTGATCACATGAACATACACTGTATTTTGAATTCTATTACTTACCAAGTGTTTTGCTGTATTGCTAATCTTGGAACCCTCTCTCTCTGCATACCCATTCTTCGTTGGTTATTCCGTTAATCAGTCTTCACAGACAGCTATTCAACAGTCTTCATATGACGACCAAGCTTTGAGCAGACATCCCGGAATTGGTTCATCCATATGCAACAGAACATCAGGAATGTGTAGTATGTTCCCAGTACTTTAAACATTCACACCAACACCATTTACCTAAACCTACATTAATTTTGGACTACATCAAATGTGAATTTGTAACACCAAAAGAATTTTCTACACTTCGTCTCCATTTCCGATGTACAAACACATTACTACTTATATTATCCTAAACAAACCTTCCCTTGCCCACTAAATCAATACATATTCTGAGAGAAACAGCAACACATCTTGCGCATCCTATTTCATTTGACGTTAATCCCAAAAACCACCCTCATCCTTAACCCAACCTGTCGCCAGGACGCGAAAAAAATTTCAAATTTCCTTACATTATTTATTCCCAAGGACATCCCAGGTTATAAATTGGCTCTGGCCAGTTAAGCAAACCAATGCATCTCCTAGGGACCCAGCATACAGGAATAAATGTTCGTAAGCAAATTCGAATATGAACTTTAGGCAGTTCACTCCTAAGTAATACGCATCTAAAAACCAACATTTTAATTAACCCAAACCAATCCAGAAATTTCAACGCATTTAAATATCCTAACCTGCATCTTCCTATTAATATTTTCTTCACATCCCAAGCTGTTGCTGTAGCGCTCAGAATACAAACAATTACCACAATCAATTCATATTACTACATTACGTACAAAACTAAAGCATTTCATAACAGACCTAACGGTTTTGCAGCATTATTGACGTACAAAAGCAACTTCAGAATCCAAGCACACCCAACCGATCGTTTGTACCTCAGAAACACAACTGCTTTGCTGATCAACTGTAAATAGCAATAAAACAATGCAAATCAATTTTCAATATCAAGGCCACGTATTAGAGAAATTAGTAACCCTTATACTACATATTTTTAAAAGTAGCTTACGTTGCTTACACTGAATTATAGATGACTTTTTGGTTCATGTAGATATGTTTAATAATTATGACAAACAATATTTGTACAAACAATACTAAATGATTGGATATTCCACATGGCACACAAGTCCTTAGTTTTAAAAAATAAGGAACACAACATTATTAATTTACTGTCTTTCCAACACACAATAGCAACTTAATGCACTGTTCTGGTTGTTTTAGGGAGAGCTTTTATTTCAATACAATGTTTCTTAGGAATTTCAACTCTGTTTGTTACACTTGAAACACTTTGAAAGTGTAGCATTAACATTTGCCACATTTGAGGTTCTCTCATTCCAGATTCTTTTGAAAATTTGAACAACATTCAGCACTGAATATATCAATCAAATAAACTCTCATTTACAAACTTTAAAAAAAGAAAGTTGATTAGCGCCATTGAGATAAATACAGTCTATCACCTCTGTGTATTAGGGTGTTTACTTTTCAGGTAATTAAGCCTCAAACAACAATGGCAGCAAATGGCACTGAATAAAAGTAAAGTTAATATTCATAAGATTCCGAGACACCTTAACAATTTACAGTTAAGTTTTTACTTTGACCAAATTTCAGTATATGTGTCAATTATATCAAACAACTGTACTGTCTTTGAATTTCTATTACTTGCCATGTTCACATAGTTCTGTTAAAATAAGTGAAGGATTTACAGACAATGTTACCATCGAACATATTTTACATACTCCAGACGCATCCAAAAGGTCCATTTATACCTCAGAAACAGAATGGCTTCCCTGCCAATCTGAACCAAATATTGTTATAACCTAAATCAATTTTAACATTAAAGATAGCCATAGGTGAAATAACTGAATGCTATGCTTATTCAACTAGAAACTTTCAAAACTCTCTCATGCTGCTTCAAACCAATTAAAGGGACACTTTGGACTGAAAGTAGTTAAGTCTCATGTGTTTGAGACAAGTTATATTTCATGATAATAAACTAAGTAAAATGTGATCCCATAGGACACACACATCCCTTTTTTATAAAAGAAAAGTACAAATTGTAATTTTAAGTCAGTCAACTGGAAATTTATCCACTCTTCTGGTTGCATGAGATAAAGTTCTTAAACATGACACTTCTTAGCAATTTATACTTTGATGTAGAGTTCAATATGTAATATTTTTAATACCTTAGCATTACCATTGTCAACTTTCAAGTTATTTCCCAATTATTTCTTAAATCTTGAACAAGATTGAACAGAAGCTAAAAAAGGGAACCATTTTTTTATTCAGAAACATTTGAGAAAAAATGTGTAGAACTAAGTACAAATTCATTACCATTATGTTTATTTTCTCAGGCAAGCAAACCTCAAATCCCTATGAACAAATCAATAATATACCAAATTGGAATTAAATTTTGAAGTACGTTTAGCTATTAAACCTATTCAAACATAGTCTTAACTTTGATAGAACTTTAGTTCTGTCTACTGATCACATGAACATACACTGTATTTTGAATTCTGTTACTTACCAAGTCTTTTGCAGTACTGCTAATCTTGGATCCCTCATTCTCTTCATGGCTTATTCCGATAATCAGTCTTCACAGACAGCTATTCAACAGTCTTCGTGTGACGACCAAGTTTTGAGCAGACACTCCGCAATCGGTTCATTCACATGCAACAGAACATCAGGAATGTGTAGTCTGTTCCCAGTACTTTAAACATTCACACCAACACTATTTACCTAAACGTACATTAATTTTGAACTACATCAAATGTGAATTTCTAACACAAAAAGAATTTTCTACACATCACACTCCATTTCCGATGTACAAACACATTACTACTTATATTATCCAAAACAAACCTTCCCTTACACACAAAATCAATACTAGGAACACGCATTTTGAGAGAAACAGCAACACATCTTACGCATCCTATTTCATTTGACGTTAATCCCAAAAACCACCCTTATCCTTAACCTAATCTGTCCCCAGGACGCGAAAAAAATTTCAAATTTCCTTACATTATTTATTCCCAAGGACATCCCAGGTTATAAATTGGCTTTGGCCAGTTAAGCAAACCAATGTTTCTCCCTGGGACCCAGGATACAGGAATAAATGTTTGTAAGGAAATTTGAATGTGAACTTTAATCAGTTCACTCCTAAGTAATGCGCATCTAAAAACCAACATTTTAATTAACCCAAACCAATGCAGAAATTTCAACGCATTTAAATATCCTAACCTACATTTTCCCATTAATATTTTCTTCGCAATCTAAGCTGTTGCTATAGCGCTCAGAATACAAACAATTACTACAATCAATTGATATTATTACATTACGTATAAAACTAAAGCATTTCATAACACACCTAACGGTTTTGCAGCATTGTTGACGTACAAAAGCAACTTCAGAATCCAAGCACACCCAACCAATCGTTTGTACCTTAGAAACACAACTGCTTTGCTGATCAACTGTAACAAGCGATAAAACAATGCAAATCAATTTTCAATATCAAGGCCACATATTAGAGAAATTAGTAATCCTTATACTACATATTTTTAAAAGTAGCTTACGTTGCTTACACTGAATTGTAGATGACTTTTTGGTTCATGTAGATATGTTTAATAATTATGACAAACAATATTTGTACAAACAATACTAAATGATTGGATATTCCACATGGCACACAAGTCCTTAGTTTTAAAAAATAAGGAATACAACGTAATTAATTTACTGTCTTTCCAACACACAATAGCAACTTAATGCACTGTTCTGGTTGTTTTAGGGAGAGCTTTTATTTTAATACAATGTTTCTTAGGAATTTCAACTCTGTTAGTTACACTTCAAACACTTTGAAAGTGTAGCATTAACATTTGCCACATTTGAGGTTCTCTCATTCCAGATTCTTTTGAAAATTTGAACAGCATTCAGCACTGAATATATCAATCAAATAAACTGTCATTTACAAACTTTAAAAAAAAAAAAGTTGATTAACGCCATTGAGCTAAAAACAGTCTATCATCTCTGTGTATTAGGGTGTTTAATTCTCAGGTAATTAAGCCTCAAACAACAATGGGAGCAAATGGCACTGAACAAAAGTAAGTTAATATTCACAAGATTCCGAGACACCTTAACAATTTAAAGTTCAGTTTTTACTTTGACCAAACTTCAGTATATGCGTCAATTATATCAGACAATTGCACTGTCTTTGAATTTCTATTACTTACCATGTTCACATAGTTCTGCTAAAAGAAGTGAAGGATTCACAGCCACTGTTGACATCCAACAGTAATTACATACTCCAGACGCATCCAAAAGGTCCATTTATAGCTCAGAAACAGAGCGGCTTCCCTGCCCATCTGAAACAAGTATTGTTACAAACCAAATCAATTTTAATATTAAAGATAGCCATAGGTGAAATTACTGAATGCTATGCTTATTCAACTAGAAACTTTCAAAACTCTCTCATGCTGCTGAAAACCAATTAAAAGGACACTTTGGACTGAAAGTAGTTAAGTCTGATGTGTTTGAGACAAGTTATATTTCCTGATATTAAACTAAGTAAAATGTGATCCCATAGGACACACACATCCCTTCTTTATAAAAGAAAAGTACTAATTTTAATTTTAAGTCAGTCAACTGGAAATTTATCCACTCTTCTGGTTGCTTGAGATAAAGCTCTTAAACATGAAACTTCTTAGCAGTTTATTCTTTTATGTAGAGTTCAATATGAAATATTTTTAATACTTTAGCATTACCTTTGTCAACTTTCAAGTTATTTCCCAATTATTTCTTAAATCTTAAACAAGATTGAACAGAAGCTAAAAAAGGGAACCATTTTTTATTCACAAACATTTGAGAAAAATTGCGTAGAACTAAGTACATTTCATTACCATTGTTTATTTTCTCAGGCAAGCAAACCTCAAATTCCTATGAACAAATCAATAATATACCAAATTGGAATTAAATTTTGAAGTACGTTTAGCTATTACACCTATTCAAACATAGTTTTAACTTTGATAGAACTTTAGTTCTGTCTACTGATCACATCAACATACACTGTATTTTGAATTCTATTACTTACCAAGTCTTTTGCTGTACTGCTAATCTTGGAACCCTCTCTCTCTGCATACCCATTCTTCGTGGCTTATTCCGTTAATCAGTCTTCACAGACAGCTGTTCAACAGTCTTCGTGTGACGACCAAGCTTTGAGCAGACATCCCGCAATCGGTTCATTCACATGCAACAGAACATCAGGAATGTGTAGTATGTTCCCAGTACTTTAAACATTCACACCAACACTATTTACCTAACCCTACATTAATTTTGGACTACATCAAACGTGAATTTCTAACACAAAAAGAATTTTCTATACTTCACACTCCATTTCCGATGTACAAACACATTACTACTTATATTATCCAAACCAAACACTCCCTTACCCACAAAATCAATACAAAGAACACATATTTTGAGAGAAACAGCAACACATCTTACGCATCCTATTTCATTTGACGTTAATCCCTAAAACCACCCTCATCCTTAACCCAACCTGTCCCCAGGACGCGAAAAAAATTTCAAATTTCCTTACATTATTTATTCCCAAGGACATCCCAGGTTATAAATTGGCTCTGGCCAGTTAAGCAAACCAATGTATCTCCTAGGCACCCAGCATACGGGAATAAATGTTCGTAAGCAAATTCGAATATGAACTTTATGCAGTTCACTCCTAAGTAATACGCATCTAAAAACCAACATTTTAATTAACCCAAACTAATCCAGAAATTTCAACGCGTTTAAATATCCTAACCTACATCTTCCCATTAATATTTTATTCGCAATCCAAGCTGTAGCGCTCAGAATACAAACAATTACCACAATCAATTCATATTATTACATTACGTAGAAAACTAAAGCATTTCATAACACACCTAACGGTTTTGCAGCATTGTGGATGTACAAAAGCAACTTCAGAATCCAAGCACACCCAACCGATCGTTTGTACCTTAGAAATACAACTGCTTTGCTGATCAACTGTAACAAGCGATAAAACAATGCAAATCAATTTTCAATATCAAGGCCACATATTAGAGAAATTAGTAAACTTTATACTACATATTTTTAAAAGTAGCTTATGTTGCTTACACTGAATTATAGATGTCTTTTGTGTTTCATTTAGATATGTTTTCACAAAGTATATTTGTACATACAATAGTATATGATTGGATATTCCACATGGCACACATGTCCGTAGTTTTAAAAAATAAGGAATACAACATTATTAATTTACTGTCTTTCCAACACACAATAGCAACTTAATGCACTGTTCTGGTTGTTTTAGGGAGAGCTTTTATTTTAATACAATGTTTCTTAGGAATTTCAACTCTGTTAGTTACACTTCAAACACTTTGAAAGTGTAGCATTAACATTTGCCACATTTGAGGTTCATTCATTCCAGATTCTTTTGAAAATTTGAACAACATTCAGCACTGAATATATCAATCAAATAAACTCTCATTTACAAACTTTAAAAAAAAGAAAGTTGATTAACGCCATTGAGCTAAAAACAGTCTATCACCTCTGTGTATTAGGGTGTTTAATTTTCAGGTAATTAAGCCTCAGACAACAATCGGAGCAAATGGCACTGAATAAAAGTAAGTTAATATTCAAAAGATTCCGAGACAGCTTAAAAATTTAAAGTTAAGTTTTTACTTTGACCAAACTTCAGTATATGTGTCAATTATATCAGACAATTCCACTGTCTTTGAATTTCTATTACTTACTATGTTCACATAGTTCTGCTAAAAGAAGTGAGGGATTTACAGCCACTGTTGACATCCAACATTAATTACACACTCCAGACGCATCCCAAAGGTCCATTTATAGCTCAGAAACAGAATGGCTTCCCTGCCCACCTGAAACAAGTATTGTTACAACCCAAATCAATTTTAATATTAAAGATAGCCATAGGTGAAATTACTGAATGCTATGCTTATTCAACTAGAAACTTTCAAAACTCTCTCATGCTGCTTAAAACCAATTAAAGGGACACTTTCGACTGAAAGTAGTTAAGTCTCATGTGTTTGAGAAAAGTTGTATTTCCTGATATTAAACTAAGTAAAATGTGATCCCATAGGACACACACATCCCTTTTTTATAAAAGAAAAGTACCAATTTTAATTTTAAGTCAGTCAACTGGAAATTTATCCACTCTTCTGGTTGCTTGAGATAAAGTTCTTAAACATGACATTTCTTAGCAATTTATTCTTTTATGTAGAGTTCAAAATGTAATATTTTTAATACTATAACATTACCCTTTGTCAACTTTTAAGTTATTTCCCAATTATTTCTTAAATCTTAAACAAGATTGAACAGAAGCTAAAAAAAGGAACCATTTTTTATTCACAAACATTTGAGAAAAAATGTGCAGAACTAAGTACATTGGATTACCATTATGTTTATTTTCTCAGGCAAGCAAACCCCAAATCCCTATGAACAAATCAATAATATACCAAATTCGAATTAAATTTTGAAGTAAGTTTAGCTATTAAACCTATTCAAACATAGTTTTAACTTTGATAGAACTTTAGTTCTGTCTACTGATCACATGAACATACACTGTATTTTGAATTCTATTACTTACCAAGTCTTTTGCAGTACTGCTAATCTTGGAACCCTTTCTCTCTGCATACCCATTCTTCGTGGGTTATTCCGTTAATCAGTCTTCACAGACAGCTGTTCAACAGTCTTCATATGATGACCAAGCTTTGAGCAGACATCCCGCAATTGGTTCATCCATATGGAACAAAACATCAGGAATGTGTAGTATGTTCCCAGTACTTTAAACATTCACACCAACACCATTTACCTAAACCTACATTAATTTTGGACTACATCAAACGTGAATTTCTGACTAAAAAAGAATTGTCTACACTTCACACTCCATTTCCGATGTACAAACACATTACTACTTATATTACCCAAAACAAACTTTCCCTTACCCACAAAATCAATAATAGGAACATGCATTTTGAGAGAAACAGCAACATATCTTACGCATCCTATTTCATTTGACGTTAATCCCAAAAACCACCCTTATCCTTAACCCAACCTGTCCCCAGGACACGAAAAAAATTTCAAATTCCTTACATTATTTATTCCCAAGGACATCCCAGGTCATAAATTGGCTCTGGCCAGTTAAGCAAACCAATGTATCTCCCTGGGACCCAGCATACAGGAATAAATGTTTGTAAGGAAATTTGAATGTGAACTTTAAGCAGTTCACACCTAAGTAATGCGCATCTAAAAACCAACATTTTAATTAACCCAAACCAATCCAGAAATTTCAACGCATTTAAATATCCTAACCTACAATTTACCATTAATATTTTCTTCGCAATCTAAGCTGTTGCTGTAGCGCTCAGAATACAAACAATTACTACAATCAATTGATATTATTACATTACGTAGAAAACTAAAGCATTTCATAACACACCTAATGGTTTTGCAGCATTGTTGACGTCCAAATGCAACTTCAGAATCCAAGCACATCCAACCGATCGTTTGTACGTTAGAAACACAACTGCTTTGCTGATCAACTGTAACAAGCGATAAAACAATGCAAATCAATTTCCAATATCAAGGCCACATATTAGAGAAATTCGTAACCCTTATACTACATATTTTTAAAAGTAGCTTACGTTGCTTACACTGAATTATAGATGACCTTTTGGTTCATGTAGATATGTTTAATAATTATGACAAACAATATTTGTACAAACAATACTAAATGATTGGATATTCCACATGGCACACAAGTTCTTAGTTTTAAAAAATAAGGAACACAACATTATTAATTTACTGTCTTTCCAACACACAATAGCAACTTAATGCACTGTTCTGGTTGTTTTAGGGAGAGCTTTTATTTCAATACAATGTTAATTAGGAATTTCAACTCTGTTACACTTGAAACACTTTGAAAGTGTAGCATTAACGTTTGCCACATTTGAGGTTCTCTCATTCCAGATTCTTTTGAAAATTTGAACAACATTCAGCACTGAATATATCAATCAAATAAACTCTCATTTACAAACTTTAAAAAAAGAAAGTTGATTAGCGCCATTGAGATAAATACAGTCTATCACCTCTGTGTATTAGGGTGTTTACTTTTCAGGTAATTAAGCCTCAAACAACAATGGCAGCAAATGGCACTGAATAAAAGTAAAGTTAATATTCATAAGATTCCGAGACACCTTAACAATTTACAGTTAAGTTTTTACTTTGACCAAATTTCAGTATATATGTCAATTATATCAAACAACTGTACTGTCTTTGAATTTCTATTACTTGCCATGTTCACATAGTTCTGTTAAAATAAGTGAAGGATTTTCAGACAATGTTACCATCGAACATAGTTTACATACTCCAGACGCATCCAAAAGGTCCATTTATACCTCAGAAACAGAATGGCTTCCCTGCCAATCTGAACCAAATATTGTTATAACCTAAATCAATTTTAACATTAAAGATAGCCATAGGTGAAATAACTGAATGCTATGCTTATTCAACTAGAAACTTTCAAAACTCTCTCAGGCTGCTTAAAACCAATTAAAGGGACACTTTGGACTGAAAGTAGTTAAGTCTCATGTGTTTGAGACAAGTTATATTTCATGATAATAAACTGTGATCCCATAGGACACACACATCCCTTTTTTATAAAAGAAAAATACAAATTGTAACTTTAAGTCAGTCAACTGGAAATTTATCCACTCTTCTGGTTGCATGAGATAAAGTTCTTAAACATGACACTTCTTAGCAATTTATACTTTGATGTAGAGTTCAATATGTAATATTTTTAATACCTTAGCATTACCATTGTCAACTTTCAAGTTATTTCCCAATTATTTCTTAAATCTTGAACAAGATTGAACAGAAGCTAAAAAAGGGAACCATTTTTTTATTCAGAAACATTTGAGAAAAAATGTGTAGAACTAAGTACAAATTCATTACCATTATGTTCATTTTCTCAGGCAAGCAAACCTCAAACCCCTATGAACAAATCAATAATATACCAAATTGGAATTAAATTTTGAAGTACGTTTAGCTATTAAACCTATTCAAACATAGTCTTAACTTTGATAGAACTTTAGTTCTGTCTACTGATCACATGAACATACACTGTATTTTGAATTCTGTTACTTACCAAGTCTTTTGCAGTACTGCTAATCTTGGATCCCTCATTCTCTGCATACCCATTCTTCATGGCTTATTCCGTTAATCAGTCTTCACAGACAGCTATTCAACAGTCTTCGTGTGACGACCAAGTTTTGAGCAGACACTCCGCAATCGGTTCATTCACATGCAACAGAACATCAGGAATATGTAGTATGTTCCCAGTACTTTAAACATTCACACCAACACCATTTACCTAAACCTACATTAATTTTGGACTACATCAAATGTGAATTTCTAACTAAAAAAGAATTTTCTACACTTCACACTCCATTGCCGATGTACAAACACATTACTACTTATATTACCCAAAACAAACTTTCCCTTACCCACAAAATCAATACTAGGAACACGCATTTTGAGAGAAACAGCAACATATCTTACGCATCCTATTTCATTTGACGTTAATCCCAAAAACCACCCTCATTCTTAACCCAACCTCTCGCCAGGACGCGAAAAAAATTTCAAATTTCCTTACATTATTTTTTCCCAAGGACATCCCAGGTCATAAATTGGCTCTGGCCAGTTAAGCAAACCAATGTATCTCCTAGGCACCCAGCATACGGGAATAAATGTTCGTAAGCAAATATGAATATGAACTTTAGGCAGTTCACTCCTAAGTAATACGCATCTAAAAACCAACATTTTAATTAACCCAAACCAATCCAGAAATTTCAACGCATTTAAATATCCTAACCAACATCTTCCCATTAATATTTTCTTCGCAATCCAAGCTGTTGCTGTAGCGCTCAGAATACAAACAATTACCACAATCAATTGATATTATTACATTACGTACAAAACCACAGCATTTCATAACACACCTAACCCTTTTGCAGCATTGTTGATGTCCAGAAGCAACTTCAGAATCCAAGCACACCCAACCGATCGTTTGTACCTTAGAAACACAACTGCTTTGCTGATCAACTATAACAAGCGATAAAACAATGCAAATCAATTTGCAATATCAAGGCCACAAATTGGAGAAATTAGTAAACCTTATATTATATATTTTTAAAAGTAGCTTATGTTGCTTACACTGAATTATAGATGTCTTTTGTGTTTCACGTAGATATGTTTTGACAAACAATATTTGTACATACAATAGTATATGATTGGATATTCCACATGGCACACAAGTCTTTAGCTTTAAAAATTAAGGAATACAACATTATTAATTTACTGTCTTTCCAACACACAATAGCAACTTAATGCACTGTTCTGGTTGTTTTAGGGAGAGCTTTTATTTCAATACAATGTTTCTTAGGAATTTCAACTCTGTTAGTTACACTTGAAACACTTTGAAAGTGTAGCATTAACATATGCCACATATGAGGTTCTCTCATTCGAGATTCTTTTGAAAATTTGAACAACATTCAGCACTGAATATATCAATCAAATAAACTCATTTACAAACTTTAAAAAAAGAAAGTCGATTAACGCCATTGAGTTAAAAAAAGTCTATCATCTCTGTGTGTTAGGGTGTTTAATTCGCAGGTAATTAAGCCTCAAACAATGGGAGCAAATGGCACTGAAGAAAAGTAATTTAATATTCAAAAGATTCCGAGACACCTTAACAATTTAAAGTTAAGTTTTTACTTTGACCAAACTTCAGTATATGTGTCAATTATATCAGACAATTGCACTGTCTTTGAATTTCTATTACTTACCATGTTCACATAGTTCTGCTAAAAGAAGTGAAGGATTCACAGCCACTGTTGACATCCAACAGTAATTACATACTCCAGACGCATCCAAAAGGTCCACTTATAGCTCAGAAACAGAACGGCTTCCCTGCCCATCTGAAACAAGTATTGTTACAACCCAAATCAATTTTAATATTAAAGATAGCCATAAGTGAAATTACTGAATGCTATGCTTATTCAACTAGAAACTTTCAAAACTCTCTCATGCTGCTTAAAACCAATTAAAAGGACACTTTGGACTGAAAGTAGTTAAGTCTCATGTGTTTGAGACAAGTTATATTTCCAGATATTAAACTAAGTAAATGGTGATCCCATAGGACATGCACATCCCTTTTTTTATAAAAGAAAGGTTCAAATTGTAATTTTAAGTGAGTCACCTGGAAATTTATCCACTCTTCTGGTTGTCTGAGATAAAGTTCTTAAACATGACACTTCTTAGCAATTTATTCTTTGATGTAGAGTTCAGTTAGTAATTTTTTTAATACTTTAGCATTACCCTTTGAAAACATTCAAGTTATTTCCATTTATTTCTTAAATCTTAAACAAGATTGAACAGAAGCTAAGAAAGGGAACCATTTTTTATTCACAAACATTTGAGAAAAAATGTGTAGAACTAAGTACATTTCATTACCATTATGTTTATTTTCTCAGGCAAGCAAAACTCAAACCCCCATGAACAAATCAATAATATACCAAATTGGAATTAAATTTTGAAGTAAGTTTAGCTATTAAACCTATTCAAACATAGTTTTAACTTTGATAGAACTTTAGTTCTGTCTACTGATCACATGAACATACACTGTATTTTGAATTCTATTACTTACCAAGTCTTTTGCAGTACTGCTAATCTTGGAACCCTCTCTCTCTGCATACCCATTCTTCGTGGGTTATTCCGTTAATCAGTCTTCACAGACAGCTGTTCAACAGTCTTCATATGAGAACCAAGCTTTAAGCAGACATCCCGCAATTGGTTTATCCATATGGAACAAAACATCAGGAATGTGTAGTATGTTCCCAGTACTTTAAACATTCACACCAACACCATTTACCTAAACCTACATTAATTTTGGACTACATCAAACGTGAATTTCTAACTAAAAAAGAATTTTCTACACTTCACACTCCATTGCCGATGTACAAACACATTACTACTTATATTACCCAAAACAAACTTTCCCTTACCCACAAAATCAATACTAGGAACACGCATTTTGAGAGAAACAGCAACATATCTTACGCATCCTATTTCATTTGACGTTAATCCCAAAAACCACCCTTATCCTTAACCCAACCTGTCCCCAGGACACGAAAAAAATTTCAAATTCCTTACATTATTTATTCCCAAGGACATACCAGGTTATAAATTGGCTCTGGCCAGTTAAACAAACCAATGTATCTCCCTGGGACCCAGCATACAGGAATAAATGTTTGTAAGGAAATTTGAATGTGAACTTTAAGCAGTTCACACCTAAGTAATGCGCATCTAAAAACCAACATTTTAATTAACCCAAACCAATCCAGAAATTTCAACGCATTTAAATATTCTAACCTACATTTTCCCATTAATATTTTCTTCGCAATCTAAGATGTTGCTGTAGCGCTCAGAATACAAACAATTACTACAATCAATTCATATTATTACATTACGTAGAAAACTAAAGCCTTTCATAACACACCTAATGGTTTTGCAGCATTGTTGACGTCCAAATGCAACTTCAGAATCCAAGCACACCCAACCGATCGTTTGTACGTTAGAAACACAACTGCTTTGCTGATCAACTGTAACAAGCGATAAAACAATGCAAATCAATTTTCAATATCAAGGCCACATATTAGAGAAATTAGTAAACCTTATACTACATATTTTTAAAAGTAGCTTACGTTGCTTACACTGAATTGTAGATGACTTTTTGGTTCATGCAGATATGTTTAATAATTATGACAAACAATATTTGTACAAACAATACTAAATGATTGGATATTCCACATGGCACACAAGTCCTTAGTTTTAAAAAATAAGGAATACAACATTATTAATTTACTGTCTTTCCAACACACAATAGCAACTTAATGCACTGTTCTGGTTGTTTTAGGGAGAGCTTTTATTTCAATACAATGTTTCTTAGGAATTTCAACTCTGTTAGTTACACTTCAAACACTTTGAAAGTGTAGCATTAACATTTGCCACATTTGCGGTTGTCTCATTCCAGATTCTTTTGAAAATTTGAACAACATTCAGCGCTGAATATATCAATCAAATAAACTCTCATTTACAAACCTTAAAAAAAAGAAAGTCGATTAACGCCATTGAGCTAAAAACAGTCTATCATCTCTGTGTATTAGGGTGTTTAATTCTCAGGTAATTAAGCCTCAAACAACAATGGGAGCAAATGGCACTGAACAAAAGTAAGTTAATATTCCAAAGATTCTGAGACACCTTAACAATTTAAAGTTCAGTTTTTACTTTGACCAAACTTCAGTATATGCGTCAATTATATCAGACAATTCCACTGTCTTTGAATTTCTGTTACTTACCATGTTCACGTAGTTCTGCTAAAAGAAGTGAAGGATTCACAGTCACTGTTGACATCCAACAGTAATTACATACTCCAGACGCATCCAAAAGGTGCACTTATAGCTCAGAAACAGAACGGCTTCCCTGCCCATCTGAAACAAGTATTGTTACAAACCAAATCAATTTTAATATTAAAGATAGCCATAGGTGAAATTACTGAATGCTATGCTTATTCAACTAGAAACTTTCAAAACTCTCTCATGCTGCTTAAAACCAATTAAAAGGACACTTTGGACTGAAAGTAGTTAAGTCTCATGCGTTTGAGACAAGTTATATTTCCTGATATAAAACTAAGTAAAATGTGATCCCATAGGACACACACATCCCTTCTTTATAAAAGAAAAGTACCAATTTTAATTTTAAGTCAGTCAACTGGAAATTTATCCACTCTTCTGGTTGCTTGAGATAAAGTTCTTAAACATGACACTTCTTAGCAGTTTATTCTTTTATGTAGAGTTCAATATGTAATATTTTTAATACTATAGCATTACCCTTTGTCAACTTTCAAGTTATTTCCCAATTATTTCTTAAATCTTAAACAAGATTGAACAGAAGCTAAAAAAGGGAACCATTTTTTATTCACAAACATTTGAGAAAAATTGCGTAGAACTAAGTACATTTCATTACCATTATGTTTATTTTCTCAGGCAAGCAAACCTCAAATCCCTATGAACAAATCAATAATATACCAAATTGGAATTAAATTTTGAAGTACGTTTAGCTATTACACCTATTCAAACATAGTTTTAACTTTGATAGAACTTTAGTTCTGTCTACTGATCACATCAACATACACTGTATTTTGAATTCTATTACTTACCAAGTCTTTTGCTGTACTGCTAATCTTTGAACCCTCTCTCTCTGCATACCCATTCTTCGTGGCTTATTCCGGTAATCAGTCTTCACAGACAGCTGTTCAACAGTCTTCGTGTGACGACCAAGCTTTGAGCAGACATTCCGCAATCGGTTCATTCACATGCAACAGAACATCAGGAATGTGTAGTATGTTCCCAGTACTTTAAACATTCACACCAACACTATTTACCTAAACCTACATTAATTTTGGACTACATCAAACGTGAATTTCTAACACAAAAAGAATTTTCTACACTTCACACTCCATTTCCGATGTACAAACACATTACTACTTATATTATCCAAACCAAACACTCCCTTACCCACAAAATCAATACAAAGAACACATATTTTGAGAGAAATAGCAACACATCTTACGCATCCTATTTCATTTGACGTTAATCCCAAAAACCACCCTCATCCTTAACCCAACCTGTCCCCAGGACGCGAAAAAAATTTCAAATTTCCTTACATTATTTATTCCCAAGGACATCCCAGGTTATAAATTGGCTCTGGCCAGTTAAGCAAACCAATGTATCTCCTAGGCACCCAGCATACGGGAATAAATGTTCGTAAGAAAATTCGAATATGAACTTTAGGCAGTTCACTCCTAAGTAATACGCATCTAAAAACCAACATTTTAATTAACCCAAATTAATCCAGACATTTCAACGCGTTTAAATATCCTAACCTACATCTTCCCATTAATATTTTATTCGCAATCCAAGCTGTAGCGCTCAGAATACAAACAATTACCACAATCAATTCATATTATTACATTACGTAGAAAACTAAAGCATTTCATAACACACCTAACGGTTTTGCAGCATTGTTGATGTACAAAAGCAACTTCAGAATCCAAGCACACCCAACCGATCGTTTGTACCTTAGAAACACAACTGCTTTGCTGATCAACTGTAACAAGCGATAAAACAATGCAAATCAATTTTCAATATCAAGGCCACATATTAGAGAAATTAGTAAACTTTATACTACATATTTTTAAAAGTAGCTTATGTTGCTTACACTGAATTATAGATGTCTTTTGTGTTTCATGTAGATATGTTTTCACAAAGTATATTTGTACATACAATAGTATATGATTGGATATTCCACATGGCACACAAGTCCTTAGTGTTAAAAAATAAGGAATACAACATTATTAATTTACTGTCTTTCCAACACACAATAGCAACTTAATGCACTGTTCTGGTTGTTTTAGGGAGAGCTTTTATTTCAATACAATGTTTCTTAGGAATTTCAACTCTGTTAGTTACACTTGAAACACTTTGAAAGTGTAGCATTAACATTTGCCACATTTGAGGTTCTCTCATTCCAGATTCTTTTGAAAATTTAAACAACATTCAGCACTGAATATATCAATCAAATAAACTCTCATTTACATACTTTAAAAAAAAGAAAGTTGATTAACGCCATTGAGCTAAAAACAGTCTATCACCTCTGTGTATTAGGGTGTTTAATTTTCAGGTAATTAAGCCTCAAACAACAATGGGAGCAAATGGCACTGAACAAAAGTAAGTTAGTATTCAAAAGATTCTGAGACACCTTAACAATTTAAAGTTCAGTTTTTACTTTGACCAAACTTCAGTATATGCGTCAATTATATCACACAATTGCACAGTCTTTGAATTTCTATTACTTACCAAGTTCACGTAGTTCTGCTAAAAGAAGTGAAGGATTCATAGCCACTGTTGACATCCAACAGTAATTACATACTCCAGACGCATCCAAAAGGTCCATTTATAGCTCAGAAACAGAACGGCTTCCCTGTCCATCTGAAACAACTATTGTTACAACCCAAATCAATTTTAATATTAAAGATAGACATAAATGAAATTACTGAATGCTATGCTTATTCAACTAGAAACTTTCAAAACCCTCTCAGGCTGCTTAAAAGCTATTAAAAGGACACTTTGGACTGAAAGTAGTTAAGTCTCATGTGTTTGAGACAAGTTATATTTCCAGATATTAAACTAAGTAAATGGTGATCCCATAGGACATGCACATCCCTTTTTTTATAAAAGAAAGGTTCAAATTGTAATTTTAAGTGAGTCAGCTGGAAATTTATCCACTCTTCTGGTTGTCTGAGATAAAGTTCTTAAACATGACACTTCTTAGCAATTTATTCTTTGATGTATAGTTCAGTTAGTAATTTTTTTAATACTTTAGCATTACCCTTTGAAAACATTCAAGTTATTTCCAATTATTTCTTAAATCTTAAACAAGATTGAACAGAAGCTAAGAAAGGGAACCATTTTTTATTCACAAACATTTAAGAAAAAATGTGTAGAACTAAGTACATTTCATTACCATTATGTTTATTTTCTCAGGCAAGCAAAACTCAAACCCCCATGAACAAATCAATAATATACCAAATTGGAATTAAATTTTGAAGTAAGTTTAGCTATTAAACCTATTCAAACATAGTTTTAACTTTGATAGAACTTTAGTTCTGTCTACTGATCACATGAACATACACTGTATTTTGAATTCTATTACTTACCAAGTCTTTTGCAGTACTGCTAATCTTGGAACCCTCTCTCTCTGCATACCCATTCTTCGTGGGTTATTCCGTTAATCTGTCTTCACAGACAGCTGTTCAACAGTCTTCATATGAGGACCAAGCTTTAAGCAGACATCCCGCAATTGGTTCATCCATATGGAACAAAACATCAGGAATGTGTAGTATGTTCCCAGTACTTTAAACATTCACACCAACACCATTTACCTAAACCTACATTAATTTTGGACTACATCAAACGTGAATTTCTAACTAAAAAAGAATTTTCTACACTTCACACTCCATTGCCGATGTACAAACACATTACTACTTATATTACCCAAAACAAACTTTCCCTTACCCACAAAATCAATACTAGGAACACGCATTTTGAGAGAAACAGCAACATATCTTACGCATCCTATTTCATTTGACGTTAATCCCAAAAACCACCCTCATCCTTAACCCAACCTGTCGCCAGGACGCGAAAAAAATTTCAAATTTCCTTACTTTATTTATTCCCAAGGACATCCCAGGTTATAAATTGGCTCTGGCCAGTTAAGCAAACCAATGCATCTCCTAGGGACCCAGCATACAGGAATAAATGTTCGTAAGCAAATTCGAATATGAACTTTAGGCAGTTCACTCCTAAGTAATACGCATCTAAAAACCAACATTTTAATTAACCCAAACCAATCCAGAAATTTCAACGCATTTAAATATCCTAACCTGCATCTTCCTATTAATATTTTCTTCACATCCCAAGCTGTTGCTGTAGCGCTCAGAATACAAACAATTACCACAATCAATTCATATTACTACATTACGTACAAAACTAAAGCATTTCATAACAGACCTAACGGTTTTGCAGCATTATTGACGTACAAAAGCAACTTCAGAATCCAAGCACACCCAACCGATCGTTTGTACCTCAGAAACACAACTGCTTTGCTGATCAACTGTAAATAGCAATAAAACAATGCAAATCAATTTTCAATATCAAGGCCACGTATTAGAGAAATTAGTAACCCTTATACTACATATTTTTAAAAGTAGCTTACGTTGCTTACACTGAATTATAGATGACTTTTTGGTTCATGTAGATATGTTTAATAATTATGACAAACAATATTTGTACAAACAATACTAAATGATTGGATATTCCACATGGCACACAAGTCCTTAGTTTTAAAAAATAAGGAACACAACATTATTAATTTACTGTCTTTCCAACACACAATAGCAACTTAATGCACTGTTCTGGTTGTTTTAGGGAGAGCTTTTATTTCAATACAATGTTTCTTAGGAATTTCAACTCTGTTTGTTACACTTGAAACACTTTGAAAGTGTAGCATTAACATTTGCCAAATTTGAGGTTCTCTCATTCCAGATTCTTTTGAAAATTTGAACAACATTCAGCACTGAATATATCAATCAAATAAACTCTCATTTACAAACTTTAAAAAAAGAAAGTTGATTAGCGCCATTGAGATAAATACAGTCTATCACCTCTGTGTATTAGGGTGTTTACTTTTCAGGTAATTAAGCCTCAAACAACAATGGGAGCAAATGGCACTGAACAAAAGTAAGTTAATATTCAAAAGATTCCGAGACACCTTAACAATTTAAAGTTAAGTTTTTACTTTGACCAAACTTCAGTATATGTGTCAATTATATCAGACAATTGCACTGTCTTTGAATTTCTATTACTTACCATGTTCACATAGTTCTGCTAAAAGAAGTGAAGGATTCACAGCCACTGTTGACATCCAACAGTAATTACATACTCCAGACGCATCCAAAAGGTCCACTTATAGCTCAGAAACAGAACGGCTTCCCTGCCCATCTGAAACAAGTATTGTTACAACCCAAATCAACTTTAATATTAAAGATAGCCATAAGTGAAATTACTGAATGCTATGCTTATTCAACTAGAAACTTTCAAAACTCTCTCATGCTGCTTAAAACCAATTAAAAGGACACTTTGGACTGAAAGTAGTTAAGTCTCATGTGTTTGAGACAAGTTATATTTCCAGATATTAAACTAAGTAAATGGTGATCCCATAGGACATGCACATCCCTTTTTTTATAAAAGAAAGGTTCAAATTGTAATTTTAAGTGAGTCACCTGGAAATTTATCCACTCTTCTGGTTGTCTGAGATAAAGTTCTTAAACATGACACTTCTTAGCAATTTATTCTTTGATGTAGAGTTCAGTTAGTAATTTTTTTAATACTTTAGCATTACCCTTTGAAAACATTCAAGTTATTTCCAATTATTTCTTAAATCTTAAACAAGATTGAACAGAAGCTAAGAAAGGGAACCATTTTTTATTCACAAACATTTAAGAAAAAATGTGTAGAACTAAGTACATTTCATTACCATTATGTTTATTTTCTCAGGCAAGCAAAACTCAAACCCCCATGAACAAATCAATAATATACCAAATTGGAATTAAATTTTGAAGTAAGTTTAGCTATTAAACCTATTCAAACATAGTTTTAACTTTGATAGAACTTTAGTTCTGTCTACTGATCACATGAACATACACTGTATTTTGAATTCTATTACTTACCAAGTCTTTTGCAGTACGGCTAATCTTGGAACCCTCTCTCTCTGCATACCCATTCTTCGTGGGTTATTCCGTTAATCAGTCTTCACAGACAGCTGTTCAACAGTCTTCATATGAGGACCAAGCTTTAAGCAGACATCCCGCAATTGGTTTATCCATATGGAACAAAACATCAGGAATGTGTAGTATGTTCCCAGTACTTTAAACATTCACACCAACACCATTTACCTAAACCTACATTAATTTTGGACTACATCAAACGTGAATTTATAACTAAAAAAGAATTTTCTACACTTCACACTCCATTGCCGATGTACAAACACATTACTACTTATATTACCCAAAACAAACTTTCCCTTACCCACAAAATCAATACTAGGAACACGCATTTTGAGAGAAACAGCAACATATCTTACGCATCCTATTTCATTTGACGTTAATCCCAAAAACCACCCTTATCCTTAACCCAACCTGTCCCCAGGACACGAAAAAATTTCAAATTCCTTACATTATTTATTCCCAAGGACATACCAGGTCATAAATTGGCTCTGGCCAGTTAAACAAACCAATGTATCTCCCTGGGACCCAGCATACAGGAATAAATGTTTGTAAGGAAATTTGAATGTGAACTTTAAGCAGTTCACACCTAAGTAATGCGCATCTAAAAACCAACATTTTAATTAACCCAAACCAATCCAGAAATTTCAACGCATTTAAATATCCTAACCTACATTTTCCCATTAATATTTTCTTCGCAATCTAAGCTGTTGCTGTAGCGCTCAGAATACAAACAATTACTACAATCAATTGATGTTATTACATTACGTAGAAAACTAAAGCATTTCATAACACACCTAATGGTTTTGCAGCATTGTTGACGTCCAAATGCAACTTCAGAATCCAAGCACACCCAACCGATCGTTTGTACGTTAGAAACACAACTGCTTTGCTGATCAACTGTAACAAGCGATAAAACAATGCAAATCAATTTTCAATATCAAGGCCACATATTAGAGAAATTAGTAAACCTTATACTACATATTTTTAAAAGTAGCTTACGTTGCTTACACTGAATTGTAGATGACTTTTTGGTTCATGCAGATATGTTTAATAATTATGACAAACAATATTTGTACAAACAATACTAAATGATTGGATATTCCACATGGCACACAAGTCCTTAGTTTTAAAAAATAAGGAATACAACATTATTAATTTACTGTCTTTCCAACACACAATAGCAACTTAATGCACTGTTCTGGTTGTTTTAGGGAGAGCTTTTATTTCAATACAATGTTTCTTAGGAATTTCAACTCTGTTAGTTACACTTCAAACACTTTGAAAGTGTAGCATTAACATTTGCCACATTTGCGGTTCTCTCATTCCAGATTCTTTTGAAAATTTGAACAACATTCAGCGCTGAATATATCAATCAAATAAACTCTCATTTACAAACCTTAAAAAAAAGAAAGTCGATTAACGCCATTGAGCTAAAAACAGTCTATCATCTCTGTGTATTAGGGTGTTTAATTCTCAGGTAATTAAGCCTCAAACAACAATGGGAGCAAATGGCACTGAACAAAAGTAAGTTAATATTCCAAAGAATCTGAGACACCTTAACAATTTAAAGTTCAGTTTTTACTTTGACCAAACTTCAGTATATGCGTCAATTATATCAGACAATTCCACTGTCTTTGAATTTCTGTTACTTACCATGTTCACGTAGTTCTGCTAAAAGAAGTGAAGGATTCACAGTCACTGTTGACATCCAACAGTAATTACATACTCCAGACGCATCCAAAAGGTGAATTTATAGCTCAGAAACAGAACGGCTTCCCTGCCCATCTGAAACAAGTATTGTTACAACGCAAATCAATTTTAATATTAAAGATAGCCATAGGTGAAATTACTGAATGCTATGCTTATTCAACTAGAAACTTTCAAAACTCTCTCATGCTGCTTAAAACCAATTAAAAGGACACTTTGGACTGAAAGTAGTTAAGTCTCATGCGTTTGAGACAAGTTATATTTCCTGATATTAAACTAAGTAAAATGTGATCCCATAGGACACACACATCCCTTCTTTATAAAAGAAAAGTACCAATTTTAATTTTAAGTCAGTCAACTGGAAATTTATCCACTCTTCTGGTTGCTTGAGATAAAGCTCTTAAACATGACACTTCTTAGCAGTTTATTCTTTTATGTAGAGTTCAATATGAAATATTTTTAATACTTTAGCATTACCTTTGTCAACTTTCAAGTTATTTCCCAATTATTTCTTAAATCTTAAACAAGATTGAACAGAAGCTAAAAAAGGGAACCATTTTTTATTCACAAACATTTGAGAAAAATTGCGTAGAACTAAGTACATTTCATTACCTTTATGTTTATTTTCTCAGGCAAGCAAACCTCAAATCCCTATGAACAAATCAATAATATACCAAATTGGAATTAAATTTTGAAGTACGTTTAGCTATTACACCTATTCAAACATAGTTTTAACTTTGATAGAACTTTAGTTCTGTCTACTGATCACATCAACATACACTGTATTTTGAATTCTATTACTTACCAAGTCTTTTGCTGTACTGCTAATCTTTGAACCCTCTCTCTCTGCATACCCATTCTTCGTGGCTTATTCCGTTAATCAGCCTTCACAGACAGCTGTTCAACAGTCTTCGTGTGACGACCAAGCTTTGAGCAGACATTCCGCAATCGGTTCATTCACATGCAACAGAACATCAGGAATGTGTAGTATGTTCCCAGTACTTTAAACATTCACACCAACACTATTTACCTAAACCTACATTAATTTTGGACTACATCAAACGTGAATTTCTAACACAAAAAGAATTTTCTACACTTCACACTCCATTTCCGATGTACAAACACATTACTACTTATATTATCCAAACCAAACACTCCCTTACCCACAAAATCAATACAAAGAACACATATTTTGAGAGAAATAGCAACACATCTTACGCATCCTATTTCATTTGACGTTAATCCCAAAAACCACCCTCATCCTTAACCCAACCTGTCCCCAGGACGCGAAAAAAATTTCAAGTTTCCTTACATTATTTATTCCCAAGGACATCCCAGGTTATAAATTGGCTCTGGCCAGTTAAGCAAACCAATGTATCTCCTAGGCACCCAGCATACGGGAATAAATGTTCGTAAGAAAATTCGAATATGAACTTTAGGCAGTTCACTCCTAAGTAATACGCATCTAAAAACCAACATTTTAATTAACCCAAATTAATCCAGAAATTTCAACGCGTTTAAATATCCTAACCTACATCTTCCCATTAATATTTTATTCGCAATCCAAGCTGTAGCGCTCAGAATACAAACAATTACCACAATCAATTCATATTATTACATTACGTAGAAAACTAAAGCATTTCATAACACACCTAACGGTTTTGCAGCATTGTTGATGTACAAAAGCAACTTCAGAATCCAAGCACACCCAACCGATCGTTTGTACCTTAGAAACACAACTGCTTTGCTGATCAACTGTAACAAGCGATAAAACAATGCAAATCAATTTTCAATATCAAGGCCACATATTAAGAAATTAGTAAACTTTATACTACATATTTTTAAAAGTAGCTTATGTTGCTTACACTGAATTATAGATGTCTTTTGTGTTTCATGTAGATATGTTTTCACAAAGTATATTTGTACATACAATAGTATATGATTGGATATTCCACATGGCACACAAGTCCGTAGTTTTAAAAAATAAGGAATACAACATTATTAATTTACTGTCTTTCCAACACACAATAGCAACTTAATGCACTGTTCTGGTTGTTTTAGGGAGAGCTTTTATTTTAATACAATGTTTCTTAGGAATTTCAACTCTGTTAGTTACACTTCAAACACTTTGAAAGTGTAGCATTAACATTTGCCACATTTGAGGTTCTCTCATTCCAGATTCTTTTGAAAATTTAAACAACATTCAGCACTGAATATATCAATCAAATAAACTCTCATTTACATACTTTAAAAAAAAGAAAGTTGATTAACGCCATTGAGCTAAAAACAGTCTATCACCTCTGTGTATTAGGGTGTTTAATTTTCAGGTAATTAAGCCTCAAACAACAATGGGAGCAAATGGCACTGAACAAAAGTAAGTTAATATTCAAAAGATTCTGAGACACCTTAACAATTTAAAGTTCAGTTTTTACTTTGACCAAACTTCAGTATATGCATCAATTATATCACACAATTGCACAGTCTTTGAATTTCTATTACTTACCAAGTTCACGTAGTTCTGCTAAAAGAAGTGAAGGATTCACAGCCACTGTTGACATCCAACAGTAATTACATACTGCAGACGCATCCAAAAGGTCCATTTATAGCTCAGAAACAGAACGGCTTCCCTGTCCATCTGAAACAACTATTGTTACAACCCAAATCAATTTTAATATTAAAGATAGCCATAAATGAAATTACTGAATGCTATGCTTATTCAACTAGAAACTTTCAAAACCCTCTCAGGCTGCTTAAAAGCTATTAAAAGGACACTTTGGACTGAAAGTAGTTAAGTCTCATGTAATTGAGACAAGTTATATTTCCTGATATTAAACTAAGTAAAATGTGATCCCATAGGACACACACATCCCTTTTTTATAAAAGAAAAGTACCAATTTTAATTTTAAGTCAGTCAACTTTAAATTTATCCACTCTTCTGGTTGCGTGAGATAAAGCTCTTAAACATGACACTTCTTAGCAGTTTATTCTTTTATGTAGAGTTCAAATTGTAATATTTTTAATACTATAGCATTACCCTTTGTCAACTTTCAAGTTATTTCCCAATTATTTCTTAAATCTTAAACAAGATTGAACAGAAGCTAAAAAAGGGAACCATTTTTTATTCACAAACATTTGAGAAAAAATGTGGAGAACTAAGTACATTGCATTACCATTATGTTTATTTTCTCAGGCAAGCAAACCTCAAATCCCTATGAACAAATCAATAATATACCAAATTGGATTTAAATTTTGAGTAACGTTTAGCTATTAAACCTACTCAAATATAGTTTTAACTTTGATAGAACTTTAGTTCTGTCTACTGATCACATGAACATACACTGTATTTTGAATTCTATTACTTACCAAGTGTTTTGCTGTACTGCTAATCTTGGAACCCTCTCTCTCTGCATACCCATTCTTCGTTGGTTATTCCGTTAATCAGTCTTCACAGACAGCTATTCAACAGTCTTCATATGACGACCAAGCTTTGAGCAGACATCCCGGAATTGGTTCATCCATATGCAACAGAACATCAGGAATGTGTAGTATATTCCCAGTACTTTAAACATTCACACCAACACCATTTACCTAAACCTACATTAATTTTGGACTACATCAAATGTGAATTTCTAACACCAAAAGAATTTTCTACACTTCACATTCCATTTCCGATGTACAAACACATTACTACTTATATTATCCTAAACAAACCTTCCCTTGCCCACTAAATCAATACATATTCTGAGAGAAACAGCAACACATCTTGCGCATCCTATTTCATTTGACGTTAATCCCAAAAACCACCCTCATCCTTAACCCAACCTGTCGCCAGGACGCGAAAAAAATTTCAAATTTCCTTACATTATTTATTCCCAAGGACATCCCAGGTTATAAATTGGCTCTGGCCAGTTAAGCAAACCAATGCATCTCCTAGGGACCCAGCATACAGGAATAAATGTTCGTAAGCAAATTCGAATATGAACTTTAGGCAGTTCACTCCTAAGTAATACGCATCTAAAAACCAACATTTTAATTAACCCAAACCAATCCAGAAATTTCAACGCATTTAAATATCCTAACCTGCATCTTCCTATTAATATTTTCTTCACATCCCAAGCTGTTGCTGTAGCGCTCAGAATACAAACAATTACCACAATCAATTCATATTACTACATTACGTACAAAACTAAAGCATTTCATAACAGACCTAACGGTTTTGCAGCATTATTGACGTACAAAAGCAACTTCAGAATCCAAGCACACCCAACCGATCGTTTGTACCTCAGAAACACAACTGCTTTGCTGATCAACTGTAAATAGCAATAAAACAATGCAAATCAATTTTCAATATCAAGGCCACGTATTAGAGAAATTAGTAACCCTTATACTACATATTTTTAAAAGTAGCTTACGTTGCTTACACTGAATTATAGATGACTTTTTGGTTCATGTAGATATGTTTAATAATTATGACAAACAATATTTGTACAAACAATACTAAATGATTGGATATTCCACATGGCACACAAGTCCTTAGTTTTAAAAAATAAGGAACACAACATTATTAATTTACTGTCTTTCCAACACACAATAGCAACTTAATGCACTGTTCTGGTTGTTTTAGGGAGAGCTTTTATTTCAATACAATGTTTCTTAGGAATTTCAACTCTGTTTGTTACACTTGAAACACTTTGAAAGTGTAGCATTAACATTTGCCACATTTGAGGTTCTCTCATTCCAGATTCTTTTGAAAATTTGAACAACATTCAGCACTGAATATATCAATCAAATAAACTCTCATTTACAAACTTTAAAAAAAGAAAGTTGATTAGCGCCATTGAGATAAATACAGTCTATCACCTCTGTGTATTAGGGTGTTTACTTTTCAGGTAATTAAGCCTCAAACAACAATGGCAGCAAATGGCACTGAATAAAAGTAAAGTTAATATTCATAAGATTCCGAGACACCTTAACAATTTACAGTTAAGTTTTTACTTTGACCAAATTTCAGTATATGTGTCAATTATATCAAACAACTGTACTGTCTTTGAATTTCTATTACTTGCCATGTTCACATAGTTCTGTTAAAATAAGTGAAGGATTTACAGACAATGTTACCATCGAACATATTTTACATACTCCAGACGCATCCAAAAGGTCCATTTATACATCAGAAACAGAATGGCTTCCCTGCCAATCTGAACCAAATATTGTTATAACCTAAATCAATTTTAACATTAAAGATAGCCATAGGTGAAATAACTGAATGCTATGCTTATTCAACTAGAAACTTTCAAAACTCTCTCATGCTGCTTCAAACCAATTAAAGGGACACTTTGGACTGAAAGTAGTTAAGTCTCATGTGTTTGAGACAAGTTATATTTCATGATAATAAACTAAGTAAAATGTGATCCCATAGGACACACACATCCCTTTTTTATAAAAGAAAAGTACAAATTGTAATTTTAAGTCAGTCAACTGGAAATTTATCCACTCTTCTGGTTGCATGAGCTAAAGTTCTTAAACATGACACTTCTTAGCAATTTATACTTTGATGTAGAGTTCAATATGTAATATTTTTAATACCTTAGCATTACCATTGTTAACTTTCAAGTTATTTCCCAATTATTTCTTAAATCTTGAACAAGATTGAACAGAAGCTAAAAAAGGGAACCATTTTTTTATTCAGAAACATTTGAGAAAAAATGTGTAGAACTAAGTACAAATTCAGTACCATTATGTTTATTTTCTCAGGCAAGCAAACCTCAAATCCCTATGAACAAATCAATAATATACCAAATTGGAATTAAATTTTGAAGTACGTTTAGCTATTAAACCTATTCAAACATAGTCTTAACTTTGATAGAACTTTAGTTCTGTCTACTGATCACATGAACATACACTGTATTTTGAATTCTATTACTTACCAAGTCTTTTGCAGTACTGCTAATCTTGGATCCCTCATTCTCTGCATACCCATTCTTCATGGCTTATTCCGTTAATCAGTCTTCACAGACAGCTATTCAACAGTCTTCGTGTGACGACGAAGTTTTGAGCAGACACTCCGCAATCGGTTCATTCACATGCAACAGAACATCAGGAATGTGTAGTCTGTTCCCAGTACTTTAAACATTCACACCAACACTATTTACCTAAACGTACATTAATTTTGAACTACATCAAATGTGAATTTCTAACACAAAAAGAATTTTCTACACATCACACTCCATTTCCTATGTACAAACACATTACTACTTATATTATCCAAAACAAACCTTCCCTTACCCACAAAATCAATACTAGGAACACGCATTTTGAGAGAAACAGCAACACATCTTACGCATCCTATTTCATTTGACGTTAATCCCAAAAACCACCCTCATCCTTAACCTAATCTGTCCCCAGGACGCGAAAAAAATTTCAAATTTCCTTACATTATTTATTCCCAAGGACATCCCAGGTTATAAATTGGCTTTGGCCAGTTAAGCAAACCAATGTTTCTCCCTGGGACCCAGGATACAGGAATAAATGTTTGTAAGGAAATTTGAATGTGAACTTTAAGCAGTTCACTCCTAAGTAATGCGCATCTAAAAACCAACATTTTAATTAACCCAAACCAATGCAGAAATTTCAACGCATTTAAATATCCTAACCTACATTTTCCCATTAATATTTTCTTCGCAATCTAAGCTGTTGCTGTAGCGCTCAGAATACAAACAATTACTACAATCAATTGATATTATTACATTACGTAGAAAACTAAAGCACTTCATAACACACCTAACGGTTTTGCAGCATTGTTGACGTACAAAAGCAACTTCAGAATCCAAGCACACCCAACCAATCGTTTGTACCTTAGAAACACAACTGCTTTGCTGATCAACTGTAACAAGCGATAAAACAATGCAAATCAATTTTCAATATCAAGGCCACATATTAGAGAAATTAGTAATCCTTATACTACATATTTTTAAAAGTAGCTTACGTTGCTTACACTGAATTGTAGATGACTTTTTGGTTCATGTAGATGTGTTTAATAATTATGACAAACAATATTTGTACAAACAATACTAAATGATTGGATATTCCACATGGCACACAAGACCTTAGTTTTAAAAAATAAGGAATACAACGTAATTAATTTACTGTCTTTCCAACACACAATAGCAACTTAATGCACTGTTCTGGTTGTTTTAGGGAGAGCTTTTATTTTAATACAATGTTTCTTAGGAATTTCAACTCTGTTAGTTACACTTCAAACACTTTGAAAGTGTAGCATTAAAATTTGCCACATTTGAGGTTCTCTCATTCCAGATTCTTTTGAAAATTTGAGCAGCATTCAGCACTGAATATATCAATCAAATAAACTCTCATTTACAAACTTTAAAAAAAAAAAAGTTGATTAACGCCATTGAGTTAAAAACAGTCTATCATCTCTGTGTATTAGGGTGTTTAATTCTCAGGTAATTAAGCCTCAAACAACAATGGGAGCAAATGGCACTGAACAAAAGTAAGTTAATATTCAAAAGATTCCGAGACACCTTAACAATTTAAAGTTCAGTTTTTACTTTGACCAAACTTCAGTATATGCGTCAATTATATCAGACAATTGCACTGTCTTTGAATTTCTATTACTTACCATGTTCACATAGTTCTGCTAAAAGAAGTGAAGGATTCACAGCCACTGTTGACATCCAACAGTAATTACATACTCCAGACGCATCCAAAAGGTCCATTTATAGCTCAGAAACAGAGCGGCTTCCCTGCCCATCTGAAACAAGTATTGTTACAAACCAAATCAATTTTAATATTAAAGATAGCCATAGGTGAAATTACTGAATGCTATGCTTATTCAACTAGAAACTTTCAAAACTCTCTCATGCTGCTGAAAACCAATTAAAAGGACACTTTGGACTGAAAGTAGTTAAGTCTCATGTGTTTGAGACAAGTTATATTTCCTGATATTAAACTAAGTAAAATGTGATCCCATAGGACACACACATCCCTTCTTTATAAAAGAAAAGTACCAATTTTAATTTTAAGTCAGTCAACTGGAAATTTATCCACTCTTCTGGTTGCTTGAGATAAAGCTCTTAAACATGACACTTCTTAGCAGTTTATTCTTTTATGTAGAGTTCAATATGAAATATTTTTAATACTTTAGCATTACCTTTGTCAACTTTCAAGTTATTTCCCAATTATTTCTTAAATCTTAAACAAGATTGAACAGAAGCTAAAAAAGGGAACCATTTTTTATTCACAAACATTTGAGAAAAATTGCGTAGAACTAAGTACATTTCATTACCATTATGTTTATTTTCTCAGGCAAGCGAACCTCAAATTCCTATGAACAAATCAATAATATACCAAATTGGAATTAAATTTTGAAGTACGTTTAGCAATTACACCTATTCAAACATAGTTTTAACTTTGATAGAACTTTAGTTCTGTCTACTGATCACATCAACATACACTGTATTTTGAATTCTATTACTTACCAAGTCTTTTGCTGTACTGCTAATCTTGGAACCCTCTCTCTCTGCATACCCATTCTTCGTGGCTTATTCCGTTAATCAGCCTTCACAGACAGCTGTTCAACAGTCTTCGTGTGACGACCAAGCTTTGAGCAGACATCCCGCAATCGGTTCATTCACATGCAACAGAACATCAGGAATGTGTAGTATGTTCCCAGTACTTTAAACATTCACACCAACACTATTTACCTAAACCTACATTAATTTTGGACTACATCAAACGTGAATTTCTAACACAAAAAGAATTTTCTACACTTCACACTCCATTTCCGATGTACAAACACATTACTACTTATATTATCCAAACCAAACACTCCCTTACCCACAAAATCAATACAAAGAACACATATTTTGAGAGAAACAGCAACACATCTTACGCATCCTATTTCATTTGACGTTAATCCCTAAAACCACCCTCATCCTTAACCCAACCTGTCCCCAGGACGCGAAAAAAATTTCAAATTTCCTTACATTATTTATTCCCAAGGACATCCCAGGTTATAAATTGGCTCTGGCCAGTTAAGCAAACCAATGTATCTCCTAGGCACCCAGCATACGGGAATAAATGTTCGTAAGCAAATTCGAATATGAACTTTAGGCAGTTCACTCCTAAGTAATATGCATCTAAAAACCAACATTTTAATTAACCCAAACTAATCCAGAAATTTCAACGCGTTTAAATACCTTAACCTACATCTTCCCATTAATATTTTATTCGCAATCCAAGCTGTAGCGCTCAGAATACAAACAATTACCACAATCAATTCATATTATTACATTACGTAGAAAACTAAAGCATTTCATAACACACCTAACGGTTTTTGCAGCATTGTTGATGTACAAAAGCAACTTCAGAATCCAAGCACACCCAACCGATCGTTTGTACCTTAGAAATACAACTGCTTTGCTGATCAACTGTAACAAGCGATAAAACAATGTAAATCAATTTTCAGTATCAAGGCCACATATTAGAGAAATTAGTAAACTTTATACTACATATTTTTAAAAGTAGCTTATGTTGCTTACACTGAATTATAGATGTCTTTTGTGTTTCATGTAGATATGTTTTCACAAAGTATATTTGTACATACAATAGTATATGATTGGATATTCCACATGGCACACATGTCCGTAGTTTTAAAAAATAAGGAATACAACATTATTAATTTACTGTCTTTCCAACACACAATAGCAACTTAATGCACTGTTCTGGTTGTTTTAGGGAGAGCTTTTATTTTAATACAATGTTTCTTAGGAATTTCAACTCTGTTAGTTACACTTCAAACACTTTGAAAGTGTAGCATTAACATTTGCCACATTTGAGGTTCTCTCATTCCAGATTCTTTTGAAAATTTAAACAACATTCAGCACTGAATATATCAATCAAATAAACTCTCATTTACATACTTTAAAAAAAAGAAAGTTGATTAACGCCATTGAGCTAAAAACAGTCTATCACCTCTGTGTATTAGGGTGTTTAATTTTCAGGTAATTAAGCCTCAAACAACAATGGGAGCAAATGGCACTGAACAAAAGTAAGTTAATATTCAAAAGATTCTGAGACACCTTAACAATTTAAAGTTCAGTTTTTACTTTGACCAAACTTCAGTATATGCATCAATTATATCACACAATTGCACAGTCTTTGAATTTCTATTACTTACCAAGTTCACGTAGTTCTGCTAAAAGAAGTGAAGGATTCACAGCCACTGTTGACATCCAACAGTAATTACATACTCCAGACGCATCCAAAAGGTCCATTTATAGCTCAGAAACAGAACGGCTTCCCTGTCCATCTGAAACAACTATTGTTACAACCCAAATCAATTTTAATATTAAAGATAGCCATAAATGAAATTACTGAATGCTATGCTTATTCAACTAGAAACTTTCAAAACCCTCTCAGGCTGCTTAAAAGCTATTAAAAGGACACTTTGGACTGAAAGTAGTTAAGTCTCATGTAATTGAGACAAGTTATATTTCCTGATATTAAACTAAGTAAAATGTGATCCCATAGGACACACACATCCCTTTTTTATAAAAGAAAAGTACCAATTTTAATTTTAAGTCAGTCAACTTTAAATTTATCCACTCTTCTGGTTGTCTGAGATAAAGTTCTTAAACATGACACTTCTTAGCAATTTATTCTTTGATGTAGAGTTCAATTAGTAATTTTTTAATACTTTAGCATTACCCTTTGTCAACTTTCAAGTTATTTCCCAATTATTTCTTAAATCTTAAACATGATTGAACAGAAGCTAAAAGGGAACCATTTTTTATTCACAAACATTTGAGAAAAAATGTGTAGAACTAAGTACATTTCATTACCATTATGTTTATTTTCTCAGGCAAGCAAACCTCAAATCCCTATGAACAAATTGATAATTTACCAAATTCGATTTAAATTTTGAAGTATGTTTAGCTATTAAAACTATTCATAGTTTTAACTTTGATAGAACTTTAGCTCTGTCTACTAGTCTCATCAACATACACTATAATTTGACTTCTATTACTTACCAAGTCATTTTCAGTACTGCTAATCTCGAAACCCTCTCTCTCTCTGCATACCCATTCTGCGTGGCTAATTCCGTTAATCAGTCTTCACAGACAGCTATTCAACAGTCTTCGTATGACGACCAAGCTTTGAGCAGACATTCCGCAATCGGTTCATTCACATGCAACAGAACATCAGGAACGTGTAGTATGTTCCCATTGCTTTAAACATTTACACCAACACCATTTACCTAAACCTACATTAGTTTTGAACTACATCAAATGTCTATTTCTAAGACAAAAAAAATTCTACACTTCACACTCCATTTCCGATGTACCAACACATTACTACTTTTATTTTAAAAAAACACCTTCGCTTAATCACAAACTGAATACAAGGAACACATATTTTGAGAGAAACAGCAACACATCTTACGTATCCTATTCCATTTGACGTTAATCCCAAAAACCACCCTGATCCTTAGCCCAACCTGTCCCCAGGACGCGAAAAAAGTTTGAAGCTCCTTACATTATTTATTCCCAAGGACATCCCAGGTTATAAATTGGCTCTGTCCAGTTAAGCCAACCAATGTATCTCCTAGGGACCCAGCATACAGGAATAAATGTCCGTAAGGAAATTCGAATGTGAACTTTAGGCAGTTCACTCATAAGTAATACGCATCTAAAAACCATTATTTTCTTTAACCCAAACCAATCCAGAAATTTCAACGCATTTAAATGTCCTAACCTACATCTTCCCATTAATAATTTCTTCGCAATCCAAGCTGTTGCTGTAGCTCTCAGAATACAAACAATTACTACAACCAATTGATATTACATTACGTGCACAATTAAAGCATTTCATAACACACCTGACGGTTTTGCAGCATTGTTGCCGTCCAAAAGCAACTTCAGAATCCAAACACACCCAACTGGTAGCTTGTACCTCAGAAACACAACTGCTTTGCTGATCAACTGTAACAAGCGATAAAACAATGCAAATCAATTTTCAGTATCAAGGCTACACATTGGAGAAATTATTAAACCTTAGGGTACATATTTCTAAAAGTAGCTGATGTTGCTTACACTGAATTATAGATGTCTTATGTGGTTTATGTAGATAAGTTTAATAGTTTTGACATTAACGTTATTTATAGATATAACACTAAATGATAGGTATTCCACATGGTACACAAGTCCTTATTTTTATAAGCTAAGTAATACCAAATTATTAATTTACTGTCTTTCAGACACAGAATAGCAACTCCATTCACTGTTCTGGGTGTTTAAGAGAAAAGTTTTATTTCAATACAATGTTTCTTCAGAATTAAACTCTGTTAGTTACACTTCAAGCACTTTGAAAGTGTAGCAGTAAAACGTTTGCCATTTGAGGTTCTCTCATTCCAGATTGTTTTGAAGATTTGAACAACATCCAGCACCAAATGCATCAATAAGACCAACTTTCATTTACGAACTTCAAGAAAAATAAAGTTAACTAAAAACATTGGAATTATACACGGTCTATCACTTCTAGGGTGTTTAATGTTTAAGGTAATTAAGCCTCAAACAACGATGGGAGCAAACAGCATTGAATAAAATTAAAGTTAATGTTTAAAGGATTTTTAGTCACTTGAATTTAGTCACTTGAATTAGGCACTTAATTTTTTACTTTGACCGAACTTTAGATATATATGCCAATGATATCAACACAATTACACTATCTTTGGATTTCTATTACTTAACATGTTCACAAATTTCTGCTAAAACAAGTGAAGGATTTACAGCCACTGTTGACACCCAACAGTAATTTTATACTCCAGGCACAGCCGATGTCCATTTATAGCTCAGAAACAGAATGGCTTCCCTGCCCATCTGAAACAAAGCTGAAAACTCATGTGATAGGACCGCTGCACTCCAGCTGATATTAGGGTTGCATAACTAACAAACATCAATGCCCCGAGTATAACCTCACAGCACTTAAGTAGCCCTCACTCTCTCCCCGTGTCTCTCTAATGACATGATGCATAAAAGTATTTTTGCATACATTTTTAGAACTGCTTTACGAGTTCAGAGGACCTCAAATACATTTCTAGTGAAATCTTGAGACTGAATTACTGGATGCAATACGTTACTTATTTTAACTACCATAAGTAACACGAAGTGAAAGTAGCAAAGGGTAACTGCTGCGAAATTGCAATTTGAGGCGTTTTAAAACTGTTTCTTAGTAAATGTTTCATTCCTTTCCAAAGATAATCTTTGAAATAATTGAAAATTTCGCCTCGTGCTCTATATCCAGCTGATTTTGAACAACATTGTGCAAGTCCTGAAATGTATAGGATTTAAATTTCTTTGAGTTGGAAGTGGTAGTTTTTGCCTGAAGCTTGTTTGCTCATCAACATTCTCCAACTGTTAGTGATAGCAGTGGTAGCTGAGGTGAAGGCGGTGAAGAAGGCGGCGGCGGTGGTGGTGGTGGTGGTGGTGGTATTTAGTAAGCAGGTTTCTCTTTAAGCACCTCAGCCTAAAAAACTTTGTGCACTTCCTGGTTTTTCTAATTTAGTCATCAGTATCTACATTTTTAGTTATTTGAAGTATACGTCTCACTAAATTAAGGCATGTTTCTAATTTTGCAGTACCTCTAAGAACTTGGTATCTTGTCCGTTCTGTGGCTTACATTCTAATTGAATGCGTTTCACTATTTCCACGGCTTGCAGACATAAACGGCAAATGGGTTCCATATGGTATACAATTGTCTTCAAGTGTTTTCTGAACTTTGCATGTCGAGTTGTGAAGCTTATAACTCTTCTGAGTGAGGGTTTATTAAGTTTATAAAATATATTACTTAACTTTTCTCTAGGCTTATTGATAAATCGCTCTTAGGGTTTGTTTTTGGGTACGGTTTTCCATTTCTTTGGATTGCTTTCCAAACCCAAAGTCTAGGTTTTTCGCATTTAGCATGCTTATTCGACACAGGTTCTGGTCCTATAAATGGGGATGCTCCCTTCTTTGCTAAGGAGTTAGCCTTTTCATTTCCTGTGATACCCGTGTGTCCAGGCACCCATCGCAATATTATTGTATTGTGTGAGGAAAGATTTGATAAATATTTATTTCAAGTGATGGGAACTGAAGGTTTTTAGTGCAGCCTGGCTGTCCGAGTTTATAAGGATATATCTACCTACAATTCTCTTTTCCTAGCTAGGTATGCACTTTCAAATTTAGCAAATATCTAAGCCTGAAAAACAGAAGAGAATCTTCCTAGGCTGATGCTATAGCATATGCCCATTGACTCACAATAAATACCCGTGCCAGCTTTCCCATTTATGCACGAACGATGAGTATATACCACCAAATGATCCTTATGCCTTAGATGAGATATTTCTTCAATGTTTCTCTTAACAATACTTACTTTGAAGAGTTGAGAAAATGAAATTACTTCTAACATAAAATCAAATTTAATTAATATAAAATCTTCCATTATGATGAGGGGTGGCCTACTTTACAGCAGCTCTCTCTCCACATTCCTACCAGGATGATTCTCTATGCTGTTAGTCTAGCTCCAGCTTGGATATATAGCTCCAGTGGGTTAAGACTTAGTAAAGTTTCCAAAATAAAGGACGGTGTGTGTTTAAAAGCTCCAGATATGCCTGCACTAGACAATCTCTGGGGACTAGGTAGTTTCTTTTGTTTTAATTTGTAGAGTATTTTGCATTCATACCAATGTTCATACCACTTCAGAGAGCCACCCGTAATATTATGCTGTAGATCCCAGTTTTCCAGACGTGACTTCCATTTAGCTTTGCAGGTAATTTTTCTGGGTTTAATTCCAGGTAATCTTATTATCTAGCATAATGGTTAAGGGTACTATAACGGTCTTTTTGGGGTTTAGGCCAAGACCCTCTTCTGTACACCAGTCAAACAGCTTTCAGAGCTTCATTTGTGATTTCTGAAACTATACTAGAAAACTTTGGTCTAACTAATATGACTGTCATCCTCATAGCCTTGGATGAAAATATCCTTATTGTTGAGTTTATTAATTAAAGTGTCTACTACTCTGTTCCATAGGGTAAGTGAGAGGATTCCTCCTTGAGGGGTCCTTTCACCACTGACACTAATTCTATTACCAAATTAGTATATTTAAATTAGTCTGTTACAGAGTGAGGATTTACATATAGGTTCATCCAGACCCCATTGTTCAATTTTCCTTATGATTGAATCACAGGAAGCATTATCAAAAGCACGTTGATGTCTAAAGAGAGCCCTCAGTGCTACTTCTTTAGACTTCATTGACTCTGGCTCTGCTGATCAGCTAATGTAATGCTGTATAGCATGATCTGCCAGATCGATAGGCATATTGATTTTCATGTAGGTAGTTTCTTGTTAGAATCCCTCTGTTTGTATAACTGTGAACCAGTCTTTCTAGTACTTTCAGAATGGAGGATGATATGGGGGTTAAGAGCGCTAAACAGTTAAGTTCATCAGCGCCCTTACAATGTATAAAATTTAAAATCAAGAAATTAAAATCCGGGATACAAACCCGCTTAGTCTAAGCAATAAAAACAAGTCAGTCTAAAAACCACCAAAAGACATAGTAAAGCAACCAATAAAAGATTAAACGTGTCAGGAACTGTAGAAGTCAAGGGACTAGAGCGCCATATGCCCCAGGGGACAACAGCCCCCATTAAAACGAACAATATAAAATCACAAAATAAAACACGCTCAGCGCATTAAATGCGTCGACTAAAACTACTGTCACGGATAAAACGTAAAAGAAATTCTACAGTATGCGCGTGGTCTGCCAAAACCTTGGCTATACCAACAGGCAAAGATACAAGAACGCGCGATTGGGCTAAAACCTGACACTGTTAAAATGTGACGCACCGTTAAGGTGCTGCATACAGGTCACAGAGTTGTGCGGGATCACCACTAAGCAAGTGCCTATGCCTACAAGCGCAATGTCCAACACGAAGTCGTGTTAAAATCACCTCTTCCCGACGAGAAGCACGAGAAGAGGTGACCCAGACAACCGGAGAGGCTTAACCTCCCGCAACTTGTTCCCCATAAGCGCCGCCCACTCATCGCGCCAACGCTAAAGGATGCGGTAACGTAAAACACTAAAATCTGACGAGGGAACAGAGGTAAAATATCTGGGCGATAAAATTGCCGATTTGGCAGCGGCGTCGGCAGACTCGTTCCCTGAGATGCCCATATGACCTGGAAACCACACAAAGGAGACGCTGATGCCAGAGGCACCAAGCGAGTGGAGCAGGTCATGTGTGCGCTGTACGAGGGGTGGTAATTGTACAGCACGTTAATACTCTGAAGGGCACTCAGGGAGTCCGTACAAACAACACAGTGCCGCACGTCGTGCCGATGAATGTATACAATGGCTTGATAAATACTAAAACGTTCGGCGGTAAAAATCTAACACTGGCCGGGTAAACGAAAAGAAAAACTTCGTTGATCAAAAACAAAGCCACACCCTACTCCAATATCAGTCTTAGACCCATCAGTATATATAAAATGCAAGTCCCCGAATTGCGCCTGAAGGTATAAAAACGCGGATCTAAAGACTGAAGAAGGGGTCTCATTCTTCGGCATCGACGTTAACCCAAGGTGACATTGGGCCTCAGCGCGCAACCATGGAGGAAAGCGCGTTTCGCCTCTGGGAAGGGCTGGCGCTGGCGTAACGTCCAGATGCCGAAGAAGCTGTCGAAATCGAACCCCTGGAGGGAGCAATGCAGAGGAGCTAATTAAATATTGCCGATCAAGCGAATCCTCGAAAAATAAATTTAAGGACGGGTGGTCAGGCAAGCTTGAGAGTCGACATGCATAGCTGCACAAAAGCATCTCACGCCTGAAGGACAGCGAAGGCTCTGCAGCTTCACGTACAGACTGCGTACAGGGCTAGTTGGAAAGGCCCCTGTAGCGACTCTTATACCACGATGATGAATGGCATTCAAGCGACGTAACATAGATGAACGTGCCGATGAATACACAATGCACCCGTAATCAAGCTTGAATCGGAACAAGGAGCAATAAAGACGCGGAAGAACGGTTCAATCAGCTACCCAGGATAAGCCACTTAAAACACGTAAAATATTAAGAGAACGGTCACACTTTGCTTTTAAAAAGGAAATGTGTGAAGTCCAGCTCAGCTTTCGATCAAAGATCAACCCCAAAATTTTCACCTCGTCTGCAAATGGAAGGACCTCCGACCCAAGATTGAGGGCGAAGGGAAAGCCTTCCTACGCCAGAAAGTGATGCAGACGGATTTCTCGGCGGAGAGATTAAAGCCGTTGGCGTTACTCCAGGCGTAGAGACGGTCGACACACCTCTGCAGTCGGCGTTCGAGCAGACAGGTCCGCCGTGAACTGCAATAAATGGCAAAATCGTCGACGAAAAGGGACGAGGAAATGCCAGCTGGAATACAATAAACAATGGGGTTGATAGCTATCGCAAAAAGTGTGACACTGAGTAGAGCCCTGCGGTACACCGTTCTCTTGAATAAAACGACTAGATAAAACCAAGTCCACACGTACACGAAAGACGCGGTCCGTCATAAACTCCCGAAGAAATATGGGAAGACGACCGGGGAAATCCCATGCGTGAAGCGTACTAAAATGCCGCCCCTCCAACAAGTGCCGTAAGCTTTCTCCAGGTCAAAAAACACAGCCAGTTTGACACTTCCTCAGAAATCCGTTCATAATATGCGTCTACAGAGACACCAGATGGTCGACGGTAGAGCGATGGCGACGAAATCCGCACTGAGCGTTCGCTAGAAGTCTCTTGAGAATCAAGCCACCATGTCAACCGCCCGTTGATCATGCGCTCCATCACCTTGCAAATGCAACTGGTGAGGGAGATAGGGCGGTAGTTGGAAGGTAGTTGGCGATCCTTTCCAGGCTTAAGTATAGGGACAATGGTGGCTTCGCGCCAAACGGAAGGAAAAAAGCCGTCTTGCCAAATACTGTTATAGACCTGTAAGAGAAAAAGCTTACTGTCGGCTGAAAGGTTCTTTAACATCATGAATGCCGTCCGACCCAGGAGCGAAGTGCCTAGAGCAATGGAGAGCATGCTCCAGCTCCCGCATTGTGAAAAGTTCATTATAACAGTCCGTATTAGCAGACCGAAAATTATAATTCTCGGAATCCTGCCGGTCTTTGAGAGAGCGAAAGCCGGCGGAATAATGGGCAGAACTGGAAACCGCTTCAAATGCAGCACCCAGAGTGTTAGCAATGGCAGCCGGACCCACTACGGTGACATTGGAAACCTGAAAGCCAGACACAGCACAATGCGACACTATACCGGAGAAGCGACGAAGTTTATCCCAAACAGAGGAAGGCGTGAAGCGATTAAAAGACTCGACAAAACGAGTCCAGGACGCCTTCTTGCTATCCTGAATAATGCGACGAGCCCTGGCCCGCGATTGTTTAAAAGTAACCAAATTATCAAGTGTAGGGTGTCGCCGAAACACCCTACGCGCAGTTCTACGAGCACGAACGGCGTCCTGGCAGTCCTCGTTCCACCACGGAACAGGAATACGCCGAGGGTGAGAGACGAACGGGGAATTGTGCGTTCGGCGGCAGATAGCATCGTAGAGGTAAGGTGCTGCACCATCTGGTTAACGTCAGTGAAGGGCTGGTCCTCAAAACACACGAGGCTGCAATACAATCTCCAGTCGGCTTTTCTGAATATCCAGGTAGGTACTCTGGAATGCTGGACGTGGTGAGACAGCAGAGAAACGATGCAGGGGTAATGGCCGCTGGAGTAGGTGTCAGCGACGACTGCAGACGACTAGCAAGATGGAGTGAGTAAACGGCAAGGTCCAAGTGAGAGAATGTACCAGAAGAATAAAAAAGAAAAGTAGGTTTACCTGTATTGAGGATGGAGAAGTTGAACTGATCAAAAATGGCGGAAAGAAGAGTTCCCCTAGCAAAAGCCATTGGCGAACCCCACAGGGGGTGATGGGCATTAAAGTTTCCCAACAGAAGAAATGGTGTTGGGAGAGCGGACAAGAGATCTCGAAGGTCCGCGGGGAGCGAGGGGGGACGATGGAGGTGAATAGACAGAGCAAACAGAAAAGATAAAGCCGGGCAATTGAAGCCTAACGGCAACAGCCTGCAAGTTGGAAGTGAGAGTGAAAGATTTAAAATGAACGTCGTTACGCACTAATAGCATGACAACTCCATGAGCAGGAGTACCCTCATCCGGTTCAAGATCGTAGCGAACCGGAGTATACACTCGGAGATCAAAAGGATCGTGAGGGCGAAGCTTAGTCTCCTGCAAACACACGACCATAGGTGAATGGGAACGCAATAAAAATTGCAGTTCCGCCCTATGCGATCGTACACCACGTAAATTCCAGGTCAGGATAGCCCTGAATAAAAGGGATAAACTGTCTACTTAGAAGGGCAGCTCAAAATAACCTTTTGCTTAACCTTGGGGCTCGGGCTTTTAGTATGGAGTTGGTCAGACTCCATAGGCTCCTCGAAAGGAGCGCCCACGCGCTCAGCGCCAGAAACCGACTCAAGCGCCGAGAATCGGTTCTGGGTGGCAACGGGTGATGGGTGCCGCTGAGCGCGGCTTGTCCCAGGAGCATCCTGGGAGGGACTGCGACCTTCGAGGAGAAGGTGAACTTTTCTTACCGCGCGCACGCGGAGGGTTTTTTTAGAAAATCTTCCCTACGAAGTTTCTGCTTTGGCTTCTTTTCGGTGGCTTGAGACTTCAGAACCTTGGGACCAGCTTTAGATGGTTTGATAACCGTGCTAGAGACAGACGGCCGGATGGTAGCAGCGGTCAATGCAGTCGTGGTCCAGGTCTGTTTCGGCATCCTTTCGGAGTACTGGCGAGGCAACAAAACTAAATATACCAGGTCGCAGGAGCGAAGGTTGGCGCGCATGGTAACGCCTCCGGGCTTCAGCGAAGGAGAGTTTCTCCTTTACCCGGATCTACTGGATCGCCTTCTCGTTCAAGTACCGCGGACAGTCGGCAAATGACGCAGAATGAGACCCTTTGCAATTAAAGCAGACGGGGGCTGTTGAACAGGTACCTTCGTGTGAGGGCTGGCTACATGATGCACAGATGGTAACTGCACTCTTACATGAGACTTGCGTATTCCCAAAACGTTGGTATTTGATACAACGCAGAGGTCTAGGAATATAGGGCCTCACCGCAATACGTACGTACCCTGCTGAAATACTAGTGGGCAGATCGACGACATCGAACGTGAGAAACGGGGTACGAGTTGGTACCAATACTCCGTCACTCGATGAACCGCTGTTACCTTTTGGTCGGAAAGATATTCGACCAGTTCATCATCCGACATTCCGTCGAGGCTGTGCGTGGTGACGACGCCTCGACTGGAATTCAAGGTGCGGTGCTTCAACACGGATGGGATAACGGTGGAGAAGCGTGGCGTGCAAGAAGGTCTTACTTTGTTGTTCGGACTTCGTTTGAACCAAAAATGAGCCGTTTCGTAATCGAGTGCAGGACTGAACCGGACCAGCAATAGAATCAATGCCCTTCTGAAAAATGAAAGGGTTCACCTTCTCAAAACTTTGTCCTTCTTCTGTTCGTGAAATGATCAAGTAACAATCAGATATCAGCGGTGCTACTTCAGTTACATTAACTTTTCGGCGCTTGTTGTTTGTAATTGAGAAAAGGGGCTCCATAGCGAAGGAAATCTTCCACCATTGCAACCGTCTCCGACCTCGGGCTCGGACTTCCCGGGCGTTACCCCGGCTTGTGTGAGTGGCCTCTATACTAGACTCACCCCAGGGTCACACCTCCCAGAACGTAGACAGAGGGCCCAATGGCCGTCGGAAGTCAGCAGCTCATGCAATGCCCCCTCCCGCGGAACTGCAGTTGAACAGCGGATACGAACACAGGCTCTACATGACGACCGCGGGGGGTGCGGATGACGCCATTACCCACTCAACCAGCTGCGCACCCAGTGTGCGGGTATCCGTCAGGCTGTGTCCACGGAGGATTAAAATAAATAGAACGGTAAAATAAAATAAAAAGTGTGTGGGCGTTTCGCACAAAAGGTAGGCCGGCGAAAAAGGAAAATAGACGTGTGAATGAATGGGCGTGGGGCGAAATGTGCGTAAATAGAAGAGAGAATAAAGAAACGATGGCGAGGGGCGTCATGGAATGAAATGCACAGAACGCACGAGAGCCTACCTTGAGTCCCACGGTCACGAGGACGAACCACCTCGACGGACGGGGATAAAGGAATGAATATGGCGATGAGTGGCTCGGGCACCCCGGGTACGCCAAACCCGTACTCACAAAAGGTGAGCCCCTGGGGGGAAATGAAGGAGGAAAGACAGATTGGTTGAAACACTTTTGGATTTGTATAGTCATTTTGCCTGGTTTTGGAATGAATATTACTCTGCTAGTTCACCAGACTAGTGGTATGTAGCCAAAGAGCAGACTAGCTCTAAAGATCTGACAGAGTATATGGAACAATGGTTCTGGGGCTTTCTGTAACAATACAGGGTAGATGCCATCGCCACTGGGAGACAAATGGTTTAAATTTATTTATGGACCATTTAATATTTGTTACATTGGCAATGGAGTGACCTCTTTTCCAACCCTTCTTGGATGCTCTCAAATATTCAAAAGATAATTTGGACTTACTCTCTCTTCATCAACGAAAATACTATCTGGAAAATGAGTCATTGCTAACAAACTGGACGTGCATATTCATGTGTATTTCACTTTCAACAGTTTACACTTAGATGTTATTCATTGTAATCATGTAGTAATCATCTTCCATTTTGTTTGGGGGATAAACTGCTAGAAACAAGCCTGTGTTAAAGAAAATTAGGGAAAAGAACTTCCACTGAATACAAAGTCCTACACCTATAAGAAATTCTTATCTTCTCCTTAAAAACGTTTTTGAGTTACATTCACATGATTTTCTGTCCCATACTATTTATTTTGATATAACTTGTACAAACTTTTTATAGGAAACTTATTTTTCTATCTATTCATAGTAATTAAGATAAATATTTGCAGAAATAGTCTCATTACACACTTCATTGAAGGTACAAGGTGGATGGAAACCGAATCCATAGTTAGGTTCTGGGTCACTATTTGCTAGTCTAGAAGCTTCACACTCCTTTCACGACATCACGAGAATGTTCTCAACATGTTGAGTTTGAGAATATGCTGACGATGGGAACAAGCCGTCTCCCGAAACGCGTTCAAGTAAGAATATTTTAGTGATGTAGTGTAACAACCCTCAACTCTCTTTATTTTAAATTATGACACATCACTGTTACTAGCTTCTAAATCTTCAAAATTAGTCCATAAAACTGATGTGTTGCACTCATGACTTTCCCTGCACATTTTAAATGCTACTCTTACAAAAGCTATCTACTTGTTGTTAATCCAGATAAATTTTCATTACACATTTCATCGCAGAATACAGTAGATAAAGCATTAGTCTTTTGAAGAGTGTCATGTGATGGCTTTGAAATACCATGCCTTTTGCATGACCAAAAAAAAAGTATCTAACGACTTCCCACTGGAGAAAAGTGTGTTTGAAACTTGAAACCAATAATAAAGAATATCTGGAAAATTGGTTAACTCCGCAAACACAAAAAACAGAAAAAGAAAAGAACAAAATTTACATAAATTGTGCTTCAGCAATATTGGCATTTTCTGTGTAGTAAGATTTTTTTCTCTTACAGTTTACCAATTATATAAAAGACATTCAGAATGAAAAGTACTTCACATGCTATCCCCAGCAAATCCCAGATATGCATTTTATTTTCATGAAAATAGCTTAAACATACAGTACTTTAATCACTGGAGCTATCTTTGAGAAAATAAATAATTGAAAAATGTTCCATGTAAAGGATAGGTTGGGGTCGGAGGATTTTCCTCAAACTCTCTGCGTTTCATCCTTGGAAGGTTCAGAACATCCCAAGTTTCATATTTAACAACTTTTTCTTGAGTTATGCAGTTTCTCTCTCTCTCTCTCACTCACTCACGTACGCACGCACGCACGCACACGGCCTCAAAACATTTATATCTGGTCAACTCCCAAAATTGAATTTTTTGGGTGAAACCCAACAGTTCCTCTACTTACTGTAAGTACATAGGAGATAAAGTGAAAATGAGAAATCTAACAAAGAATAGAAGCTGCTGTTAATGAGTGAATAAAAACAAATACCTTTGTACTCACAAAGCATGGATCTCTTACCAGATGCAGCAATTCATCTGTCACTACCAAAGAATATGAGTGAAATTTGAAGCCTACATATACTCCACTGGGTTCTGGATATGCATTTCTAATGTTAAGCTAAAACATTTGACAGCATACATCACAACCTCTTGCTGCTAAAGTTAAAAGCTTATGGCTTCAGTGATATCACTATAAAATGGCTCAGATCTTACTTAGCAAATAGTATCCAGAAAACCAGAATCAATGGTTGTGATTCAGAACCAGGTATTATTACTAGAGGTGTCCCACAAGGTTCTATACTTGATCCTGGGTGTTTTTTAATATTTATAAACGATCTCCCATACTATTCTTAACAAAGATTGAATAGCTGTGCTTTTTGCAGATGATACCAGTGTACTTATATCTGAAAAGTCACATCAGCAATTAAGAAATTCTGCCAATAAAGTGTTCAAACAGCTCAACTTTTGGTTTGAAGCTAATAAGCTTTCAGTAAACTATGATAAAACCAATTTTATTCAATTTCAAACAAAGCATAAACAAGTGAGCGAATTATCAGGTACAACAATTACACCATAAATAAGGTTATCTGTTACAAACTTTCTTGGGTTTCAAAGAGATGGAGAGCTCAAATGAAGAAAAGAAATAAAAATCATGCTGCCAATACTCAGCTCGGCTTGCTTTGCCTTAAGAAAATTAAAAAATTTGCTCCACCAAAATGCCTTAACAGCATATTTCACCTACTTTCACTCCCTGTTGCAATATGGAATAATGTACTGGGGTAATTCGGCACATAGCAAGCAAGTATTTATATTACAAAAAAGGGCATGCGTATTATCTGTGGTGTTGGGTCCTGTCATTCCTGTAGACCCTTGTTCAAAACCCAAAGAATTCTTCCTGTTCAATGGTGAATATATATATTTTCTCTTCAGCTACCTTACAGATAATTGTGGTAACTTCACAATGAACCTCACTGTGCATCACCACAATACCAGGCATGCAGGTGATTTACATAGGCCAGCAAATAGCTTAAAACTGTTCCAAAAAGGATATTACTATTCTGCAATAACAATTTACAATAACCTTCCATGCTACTTAAAACTATTAGGCAATCCTAATCAACGTAACATCTTTAAGAAAGAGCTAAAGTCTTTCTTATGTACTCATACCCCGTATACTATGGAGCAACTTTTTAATATGTAATGCAACCTATAAATATTCAATACAAAGGTCAGATGGCATATGATAGTCACTTACAGTTATTTGTCATTTTCCTACTGTAACGCACGTTGAGAGATGTTTACTCTTGGAATGGTGATGGTTTGCAAATTCTCATTTCTTAAATAAAGCCTGGTGTGCAGAGAGAGAGAGAGAGAGAGAGAGAGAGAGAGAGAGAGAGAAATGTTCTTGGTGTTTAGTATGTTATTAGTTAAACACGTTCTTGGTGCTAGGTAAGTTAATATTTAAGAAGTTCTTGATGCTGGGCATGTTTATTAGTTATGCTGACTATTTCACAATTATATGACGTGTTCAATCTCCCTGAGCGTTGCTCACAGTGGGGACCAGATGAACAAACAAGCACCACACACTATGGTATGGTAATTACTCTGTATCCTATAACCATTTACAAATTAATCCACGCTGTAACCTGTGTATAGCAGGAATATTGCCAGGCATTATTAGCAGCGAGTAATTTCCTTTCTGGTTCTGTTTTTTTTTTTTTTTTTTGTTTTCTAATGGTAAATTATGCATCACAGTGTCCAAAGAGTTACAATTTATAATTATATTGCAAACATTAAGTTGTTTGTTATACAAATAAAATGATCCTTTGCCAAATTTGTGTTCTCATAGCGTATAGAAGATGCTGTGAAGTGATAACCATTGAATTTAGGACAATGGAAGCACATGTGTTGCTAATTATCCTTGACGGCGGGTAAACTAATATGATGAATGGAATCTTCATTATTGTGTTTTGTTCTTTAAATTGGAGTAGGTTTCTCATGTTTCATGTCACATTTATGTTCATAACAAAGGTGAGAAACCTGTGTTTAGTAAAAGGTAAATTAAATCAGAATTGCTTTTATCATACTCTCTTAAATAATCTGATAAGCAATAATTCACCATAAAATTAACAGAACAGTGCACCATTTATTTTAGTGCATTACCAAAATGAAACTTCCATTTTATGACAGACAATATTAAAAATGATTGAATACCATAACTTTGAGTATTAGATATGTAAAGGCCTGTAACTCATTCAAGGTAACATGCTGGAAAACAACCAAACAAGAAATGAACAAACAAAATTATGTTGTATATCATACAGCATACTACAAAATCCCTTCTTGTTCTTACAATGATGGAGTCACATTGACTGTCTTTAACTAGTTATTTCATTATTCCTAATATTAATACATGCTATAGCTTGGAATTTTATTTATTGTAAACAGAGAAAGTTGGAGAGACACTGCCTCATTGTCTTGTGGTTTGCCTCAACCCTTCACATTGTATTTTTAATTTGAATATTTGGCAATTGTGTTTCATGACAGGGAGGAGAGTACAGTAATACGATTGAAAATATATGACATGTTAAATAACTGTGAGCTCTGCCCCCTCCCAGAGGTTAGAATGAAATAAAGCAAAATCAACATAGGATTACTAATACTGTCCTACTCGCAAGTTTGGTTTAATAAGAGCAGATATTGTTCAGCATTTAAAAAAGTGCACAGCTGAAGGTAACAAATTCACAACTCTGATAGTCAAATTACTTTACTGAAGAAACAATGGGAATTTTGAAAAATCCAATGTTTCACTTATTTGTATACTAGGAAAATATTTTGTTTATAGACTATATTTTGAATGGGTGTGTGATTTATCACTAAATTTAATGAATATTATATGCCCATGGAGCATTGTGAACATTTTCAAGTGTAGTTGAGAAAACTTCCTTGTCTCAAATGATTTGCTATAGTTAAGGGGCAGAATGCTATTTAAATATTATTTGATGTGTTACATTAACACGCATTTCTCCTCTCTTAGACTAAATATTCTTACAAAAGCTTATTCTTCTATATATTTCTTGTTAATGCAGATAAAACTTTGATACTCATTTATTTATTTCATTGTAGGTATAATACAATAAGCTAGAGCAATGTGAGGTTTAAGGTTAGGAATGCCCACATGTAGTGTTTATGTTGTGCAATTAATTCCAGCATGAACAGAAATCTTTGTGATTATTCATTCACTGATAGCGATAAAAATTGACATGTATACAACAAATGGGTTGCTGCTATGAACTGCAAAAACTTTATGCCAACCAAAAATGTGAGTATGTGGAATTCATTTCAAACAAAGTGATTTTAATGAGTTTAATGTTATAAAAAGCAGAAGAATGCAGAACAAGAAATTTAAAAGCCCTACACTAAAAGATAACTTGTGGTACCCCTGAAATTTTAGGAGTACTCTAAGAAAGAAACGCATAAAAAGAAGAAACGGAACGCTAATATCCTTTAAAACGAAAGCAAGTCAAAATTCAGTAAGCAATTCTAAGCAAGAAAGTGAAAGCTACATAGTATGAATATTTACATCTGGCAAAGGTACAATGCAACTGTTCGCTCATTAGAAATGAAATTCAAACTTAAGTTGGGCAAACGCCAAGTTACTTTACTAACTAGCAATTTTGGCATAATCCCTTTATAAGGTTCTTCGATTAGTAAAAACTATAAAAATGAAATGGAACGCTGCAATTATAAAACTCAGCCTTGAAAATTTCTGGAAATAGTTGCAAAGCACGCCAACTGCTAGGTTACTTTTACACAATAAAATGCTAGGCAAAAGGTAAACCTTCTTAAGGGCCGTCTGATATAAGATGCAAATGAATTTGGTAAATTGGTTTTAAAAGACCGTTTGATTGATACTGCTGCATACTTAACGTGCATTATTTCAAATCTCCAAGCCTCTAAAGGTATTCAGTACCATGGTAAACATACGGGTCATTGACACAAAATCTAACTAATCACCTCAAGGCTGAACCCTGTAATAACTACAAACTTTAAACTGTAAAAAGGATCAAAGGAGGAACCTATAAAACAGGTACCTTGATCGTGCCCAATTGGACATAAAAATAATGGCGCCCGATGCTCTAAATTCCCGCCAACAGCTAACTACCACATAACCCGATAAACAGCGAAGAATTACTTGCCCAGCGTTTTTATTAAAAGACGCAGGAAAACAAGTCATTAAAATCAGACCCCTCTTATAAGATCCATTTCCAAAAGTTTACCTCCAATGAAATACCAATTATAAGATTAAATTTCAATAAAACTTACCTTCAATTAAATACGAAACGTATACTAGAAACACTACACTGCCAAGGCATTTGCCCACTTTACACACACTCAGGAAAAGCATTTTTCAAACACGAAAAGAGGCCATCCTATCTGCTTTCAGCACTCGCCATGCTATATATCTTCAACCTTTGCTATCCCATCGCAAATACGTCACCCCTTGCCACAAGACAGCAGTGGGAGGAGCTTCATGCCCATGGACGTCACACCAAACAAGAGACACAAGACACACGCATACTTCGGCCAACGCCATCTCACGTGGAAATAGGGTAATAAAGGCCCTATCGGAACTTTCACGCACTATAGCGAGCAGCCAAGCATCTCAACGGTGTCTAGCGCCAACAAATGGCACAGGCAAAGAAGAAATCTAGTTGAAATGTTAGATATTACAGTATTGTACACTTGGTTGGAAAGAACCCTGCAAGGGCAAGGAACTACTATTTGCGTGAAATGTAAAAGAGGATTGTATGTTAAATGTTTCAGGTTATTCCATAGGATATAATGGAATATTATGAACTGTAAATATTGATTCTTTTCCTTAGAACTGATATTTTCAATGGTAATGAATTTATTATTACTTTCTCTACTACGTATAGTAAGTAGGGGAAGTATTGTATTCCACCCAAAAATTCGATACCGAGATTTCACCGAAATATATGTTTTGAGATCCCCTGAATCCAAAAAAATCTTGTGTTACACTCACATGACTTTCTCTACTCTTGTACAAACTATTTTTACAAACGCTTATTCTCCATCTACTTCATGTTAATCGAGATAAACATTTGCAGTCTCTATCTCATTGCTAATTTTCTTGTAGATGTAAGGGGATAATATATTTACAAGGGCAATTTGGAAATACAGTAGCCTTTAAGCACATACATATCTCTTAATAGCTGGTTGCTAGGTGCAGCACCATTCCCTTTGCCACAGATTAATACTCTTTGCATATCCAAGACAAAAAAATGAATAACGAATTCCCATTTGAGAAAATTATTGAAAAATTTAAGGGAATAACAAGCAATATCTCGAAAATGGTTCACTCAACAACAAAAAATGTATATGACATAAATTGTGTATTTTAACGCGATCTACATTTTTTGTGTAGTAAAATTTTGTCTATCTCTTATGGTTTATCAATTATGCAAAAGTCGTTCACAATGAAGAATACTTTTAGAGACATTCCCAGAAAATTCAAGGTATACATTTTATTTGCCATACAAATATCTTAAACATATGATATTTTAATCAAAATCGTTAAGGCCATTTTTGAGAAAATTAAACTTTTCGAAAAATGTTCCATGTAAAGGGTAATCTGGGGTGGGGGGATTTTCTTGAAAACCTTCGTGTCGCATCCTTGGAAGATACTGAACCTAAATACCAAGTTTGGTATTCTGAGTTATGCTGTTCTCACACACACACACACACACACACACACACACGGACGTTTCCAAAAATGCTTTTTTTGGATTCAGGGGATCTCAAAACATGTATTTCCGGTGAAATCTCGGTATCGAATTTTTGGGTGAAATACAATACTTCCCCTACTTACTATACGTAGTAGAGAAAGTAAAAAGCATTTTTGGAAACATGTCCGAGTGTGTGTGTCTGTCTGTGAAAAGCATAACTGATAAACGAACAGTAGGATAAACACCAAACTTGGTATTTAGGTTCAGTATCTTCCAGAGATGCGACACGAAGGTTTTCAAGAAAATCCCCCCATCCCAAATTACCCTTTACATAGAACATTTTTCAAAAATTTTCATTTTCTCAAAAATGGCTCTAACGATTTTGATTAAAATATCATATGTTTAAGATATTTTCATGACAAATAATATGTATATCTTGAATTTTCTGGGAATGTCTCAAAAAGTATTCTTCATTGTGAAGAACTTTTGCATAACTGGTAAACCATAAGAGATAGACAAAACTTTACTACACAAAAAATGTGGATCGCGTTAAAATACACAATTTATGTCATACATTTTTTTTTGTTCAGTGAACCATTTTCGAGATATTGCTTGTTATTCCCTTAAATTTTTCAATACTTATTTTCTCAAATGGGAATTCGTTATTCATTTTTACTTTCTCTACTACGTATAGTAACTTGGGGAAGTATTGCATTCCAACCAAAAATTCGATACCAAGATTTCACCGGAAATACATGTTTTGAGACCTCCTGAATCCAAAAAAAACATTTTTGGAAACATGTCCGTGTGTGTGTGTCTGTGTGTGTGTGTGTGTGTGTGTGTGTGTGTGAACAGCATAACTCAAAAAGGAACAGTCGGATAAACACCAAAATTGGTATTTAGGTTCAGTATCTTCCAGAGATGCGACACGAAGGTTTTCAAGAAAATCCGCCCACCCCAGACTACCCTTTACATGGAACATTTTTGGAAAATTTTAATTTTCTCAAAAATGGCCCTAACGATTTTGATGAAAATATCATATGTTTAAGATAATGTCATGAGAAATGAAATGTATATCTCGAATTTTCGGGGAATGTCTCTAAAAGTATTCTTCATTGTGAACGACTTTTGCATAACTGGTAATCCATAAGAGACAGACAAAATTTTACTACACAAAAAATGTAGATCGCGTTAAAATACACAACTTATGTCATATACATTTCTTTTGTTGAGTGAACCGTTTTCGAGATATTGCTTGTTATTTCCTTAAATTTTCCAATACTTATGATTTTTCTCAAATTCGTTATTCATTTTTTTTATGTCCTGGACATGCAAAGAGAATGGAATGCGCCACATAGCAACCAGCGTTAAAATATTTGACTATCGCTTAAAAGCTACCATATTCCCCTTGCATCTACAAGAAAATTATCAATAAGATTGACATCTCGATATCTCGATTAACCAGAAGAATATGGAGAATAGGCGTTTGTAAAAATAGATTGTACAAGAGTAGAGAAAGTCATGTGAGTGTAACACATCAGATTTTTTGTCTTGGATATGCAAAGAGCATTAATCTGTGGCAAAGGGAATGGTGCTGCACCTAGCAACCAGCTATTAAGAGATATGTATGTGCTTAAAGGCTACTGTATTTCTATATTGCCCTTGTAAATATATATTCCCCCTACATCTACAAGAAAATTAGCAATAAGATAAGAGTCTGCAAATGTTTATCTCGATTAAGCGATAAGCGTTTGTAGAAATAGTTTGTACAAGAGTAGAGAAAGTCATGTGAGTGTAACATCAGATTTTTACTTTCTCTACTACGTATAGTAAGTAGGGGAAGTATTGTATTGCACCCAAAAATTCGATACCGAGATTTCACCGGAAATACATGTTTTGAGACCTCCTGAATAAAAAAAAGCATTTTTGGAACATGTCCGTGTGTGTGTCTGTGTGTGTCTGAACAGCATAACTCAGAAACGAACAGTCGGATAAACACCAAACTTGGTATTTAGGTTCAGTATCTTCCATGGATGCGACACGAAGGTTTTCAAGAAAATACCCCCACCCCAGAGTAACCATTACATGGAACATTTTTCGAAAATTTTAATTTTCTCAAAAATGGCTCTAACGATTTTGATTAGAATATCATATGTTTAAGATATTTTTATGACGAATAAAATGTATATCTTGAATTTCCTGGGAATGTCTCCAAATTATTCTTTATTGTGAACGACTTTTGCATAACTGGTAAACCATAAGAGATAGACAACGTTTTACTACACAAAAAAATGTATATCGCGTTAAAATACACAATTTATGTCATATACATTTTTACTTTCTCTACTACGTATAGTAAGTAGGGGAAGTATTGCATTCCACACAAAAATTCGATACCGAGATTTCACCGGAAATACATGTTTTGAGACCTCCTGAATCCAAAAAAAGCATTTTTGGAAACATGTCCGTGTGTATGTCTGTGTGTGTGTGTGTCTGTGTGTGTGTGTCTGTCTGTGAACAGCATAACTCAAAAACGAACAGTCGGAGAAGCATCAAACCTGGTATTTAGGTTCAGTATCTTCCAGAGATGCGACACGAAGGTTTTCAAGAAAATCCCCCCACCCCAGACTACCCTTTACATGGAAGATTTTTCGAAAATTTTAATTTTCTCAAAAATGGCTCTAACGATTTTGATGAAAATATCATATGTTTAAGATAATGTCATGAGAAATGAAATGTATATCTCGAATTTTCTGGGAATGTCTCCAAAAGTATTCTTCATTGTGAACGACTTTTGCATAACTGGTAAACCATAAGAGATAGACAAAATGTTACTACACAAAAAATGTAGCTCGCGTTAAAATACACAACTTATATTATATACATTTCTTTTATTGAGTGACCCGTTTTCGAGATATTGCTTGTTATTCCCTTAAATTTTCCAATACTTATACTTTTTCTCAAATTCGTTATTCATTTTTTTTATGTCCTGGACATGCAAAGAGAATGGAATGCGCCACATAGCAACCAGCGTTAAAATATTTGACTATCGCTTAAAAGCTACCATATTCCCCTTGCATCTACATGAATATTACCAATAAGATTGACATCTCGATATCTCGATTAACATGAAGCATATGGAGATTAAGCGTTTGTAAAAATAGTTTGTACAAGAGTAGAGAAAGTCATGTGAGTGTAACACATCAGATTTTTTTGTTCAGTGAACCATTTTCGAGATATTACTTGTTATTCCCTTAAATTTTTCAATACTTATTTTCTCAAATGGGAATTCGTTATTCATTTTATTTACTTTCTCTACTACGTATAGTAAGTAGGGGAAGTATTGCATTCCACCCAAAAATTCGATACCGAGATTTCACCGGAAATACATGTTTTGAGACCTCCTGAATCCAAAAAAAAAGCATTTTTGGAAACATGTCCGTGTGTGTGTGTGTGTTTGTGTGTGTCTGTGTATGTGTGTGTGTGTGTGTGTGTGTGTGTCTGTGAACAGCATAACTCAGAAACGAACAGTCGGATAAACACCAAACTTGGCATTTAGGTTCAGTATCTTCCAGAGATGCGACACGAAGGTTTTCAAGAAAATCCTCCCACCCTAGATTACCCTTTACATGGAACATTTTTCGAAAATGTTAATGTTCTCAAAAATGCCTCTAACGATTTTGATTAAAATATCATATGTTTACGATATTTTCATGACAAATAAAATGTATATCTCGAATTTTCTGAGAATGTCTCCAAAATTATTCTTCATTGTGAACGACTTTTGCATAACTGGTAAACCACAAGAGATAGAAAAAAGTTTACTACACAAAAAATGTAGATCGCGTTAAAATACACAATTTATGTCATATACATTTTTTTTGTTGAGTGAACCATTTTCAAGATATTGCTTGTTATTCCCTTAAATTTTTCAATACTTATTTTCTCAAATGGGAATTCGTTATTCATTTTTTTTGTCTTTGATATGCAAAGAGTATTAATCTGTGGCAAAGGGAATGGTGCTGCACCTAGCAACCAGCTATTAAGAGATATGTATGTGCTTAAAGGCTACTGTATTTCTATATTGCCCTTGTAAATATACATTCCCCTTACATCTACTGTCTGTGACTCAGGAGTTTAGCTTTGTCCTTGAGGTTGACGTAAGCGAACCTGAGAGAGGGTTGTGTTATTCTTTCCTATCGCTTTATTGCTTACACCCTGTTCCAAAGGTACTTATCCTTTCTTTCCGCGACAACAAATATTAGGCGAAGTAACATCAATATTACATTATTACCGCATCAAACAAAACAATTATGATCATAATTTCAATAAGTGAACTTGTAAAGCGTGTATACATGTAAAACAGTATATTTACGACACTATACATGTGGAATATTATTTTACTAACCTCATTAATCCGAAGGGTATGCAAGATCGATGCAGATGATTCGGAGTCCGAGTCATCGGATGATATCCCTTCTTGCTCATCAGAAGAACTGTCGTTTGCATTTGAAATAATAATCTGATCGATCACATCAGAAACCACACGATCCATGGACAGTAACCATCTTCTAATTTTCTAACATGCCGGTGATATCCTACCCAGTGTTCTGCAGGTACCGCAGAGATTCCTTCGTTGGTTAAACTCAAACGAAATAACGAAAATTCCCCAGTAACGTTGCGCTACCTTATGAAGTGCTTTACTGTCGCCCATGCAACCTCAATGGGATAAAGATCGCAATTGTAAGGCGGCAGATACAGAGTGGAGTGTCCATGTGCATTAAGGATGCGGTCAATCTTAAATAACTTTTCACTTGGTCAATGAGTGTTTCCTGCACTACCATCAGTAAGCACCCCTGTGATCCCATCAGCTTTCCAACATTTCTTGAATGTTAAATTATTGTTCATCCATATTTCATCCAAATAAACGATATCCCTGCCTTGACTTCGGTATTCCCCTAGCTCAGCCAAGTATTTGCATCTCCATTCAACAATTCTTGGCTTTTCGATTAAGATTGTTCGCTTTCCTCGGCACTTGCGCCATATAAATCCCAATTTCCGAATAACTCTCCTTAACTCTCCCCCCAAGGAAATTGTATCTTACTTCTAACTACAGGAGTACCTTTCTGCATGTCGGAACTATCTTTTTATTGACGTAGAAGTCCATTATTGTCCGCTTAATGAGCACATGTTGAAATCGCTTATATTTATATTTCGTTCTGGATTTGGAGGTCTTATCTTGCCTGCAGTGCGTAAAGGGCTTCCTTCTGTTCTCTTCGCAATTTCTTGTCTTATATTCTTAATTGTTCCCACAGACACACCGCACTAATTGTCTGTTCTCTCATCCCTCGCGAAATCGGTAGAATTAGTTGTTTCTGCTCTGCTTCCTTTTTGCATTGCTCGTTTACATGGTTTATTATTTCGCGAGCCTCGCTATGAATGGTTTTTCCCTTTTTCCGAAAGTTAGCCATTTCACTAATGGATTATATTAATTTGACACTCGCAATACAACGCGTTTTAACACTGTAGCATCCTCTGACACTGCCTGCAGTAAGACTGCAATTGTTGAGAATATTTTTGAACTGTTGGTGTTGCACTATCTACACCTTACGCAAGAAGCTCGCAGACCACTGCGCGCTTGCAGTTCAAGGACAAAGTCAATCTCCTGAGTCACTGACAGTACAAGAAACTTAGCAATAAGATAGAGTCTGCAACTGTTTATCTGATTAACATGAAGCAGAAGGAGAATAAGCGTTTGTAAAAATATTTTGTACAAGAGTAGAGAAAGTCATTTGAGTGTAACACATTAGATTTTTTTTTACAAAATGTTCATATTACAATATAAATATTTGAATTTAAAAGTTTTTCATTGATTATCTAAGAAGTTCAGCGCATTAAACTCGTCCTGAAGATTTCCTTAGTAATTGATGATCTATTATGATCCTACAGAATTATTATTTATTTGTAATTCTGTCTTAAAAGCTTTTTTGAATAAATATTAATCACGTTTCAACTAATTTTTGTATTATTTGCATATTGTGGGTATAAATTGGCTAAGAGAAATGCGGGATAAAAAAACAAACTTGTCACTACAAAATTAAACTTTTATTGAGTTAATGAGCCAGTGATGCAGGATCTTTGGTCTACGTAATGTTCTGTTAAAGTAATACGGTATAATGATCGGGCAAAAGAGTGAACCCAGTATGTTGGGTTTCAACTTTTTTGACCTATGCTGTATTATGCTGTTTACTAAATTTATTCTCTTTTCACTTTCTCTACTACGTATAGTAAGTAGGGGAAGTATTGTATTTCACCCAAAAATTCGATACCGAGATTTCAGCGTAAATATATGTTCTGAGACCCCCTGAATTCAAAAAAAGCACTTTTGGAAACATGTCCATGTGTGTGTGTGTCTGTCTGAGAACAGCATAACTCAGAAACGAACAGTCGGATAAACACCAAACCTGATATTTAGGTTCAGTATCTTCCAGAATTGCGACACGAAGATTTTCAAGAAAATCCCCCACCCCAGATTATCCTTTACATAGAACATTTTTCTAAAATTTTAATTTTCTCAAAAATGGCTCTAACGATTTTGATTAAAATATCATATGTTCAAGATAGTTTCATGACAAATAAAATGTATATCTCGAATTTTCTGAGAATGTCTCCAAAAGTATTCTTCATTGCGAAAGAATTTTGCATAACTGGTAAACCATAAGAAGTAGACAAAATTTTACTACACAAAAAATCTAGATCGTGTTAAAATACACGATTTATGTCATATACATTTTTTGTTGAGTGATCCATTTTCGAGATATTGCTTGTTATTCCCTTAAATTTTCCAATACTTATACTTTTTTTCAAATGAGAATTCGTTTATCGTTTTTTTTTCCTGGTAATGCAAAGAGAATGGAATACTCGACATAGCAACCAGCTCTTAAAATATTTGACTATCGCTTAAAGCCTACCAATTCCCCTTGCATCTACAAGAAAATTAGCAATAAGATTAACATCTCGATTAACATGAAGCATATGGAGAATAAGCGTTTGTAAAAATAGTTTGTACAAGAGTAGAGAAAGCTATGCGAGTGTAACACATCAGATTTTTTTCCAGGTGCTGGCAATGTTAAGTTAATTATGTCATAAAAGTAAGGTTTCATTAAAGAAGTGTTTTCAAGTTTAAAATGGGGAAGTGTACTTTTAAAGTACATTGGCTAAAAGCATTGTAACGGATATATCATTTCAGAATAGGGATGGAAAGCAAGAAGTAGTAAAATGTTTTGTGTTGTGTGTACAAAGACATTCAGCATCTCATGGGCCTATGTTGCAGTGGAGCTACATATGTTACATAGTAGCATGTTACAACATGCGGATACTCGCAAACATAAAAACATGAGTGCAAACATTCATTCATTCATTATCTGTTTACCCTCCTCTTATGTAGGACTTACACGCCCCAGGACTTACAAGCGGGTGCCTGGGGTCAGAGGCCCGTCGAGGAGCAGACACTAATGGATCAGACAGAGCATCCAGGATGGGTGATCAGCCCGATGCCTGGTATGGGATGAAGGAAGTAGATGAAACGAAATGTTGGTGAAAATGGATGAAAGGAAGGGCGATGATGGAGCAGTTGGGGGAAACCGGAGAACCCGGAGAAAACCCGCCCAGACGCCGCTTCGTCCACCACAAATCCCACATGCAGGTCCCTGGGATCGAACCCGGGCCGTCTCGGTGGGAGGCGAGTAGTCTAACCACTCGGCCACGGCGCCGCCCATGAGTGCAAACAAACTTTGCAAATTTAATTTCACTTAAAATCAGTGCATCCAATCGTCAATTTTTCTGGGGTTTCAACTTTATTTGCTGTACAGTTGTACAATATCATGGACACTGCTTGTAAGGCCGAACTCATTTGGGTAATGAAGTCTGTTACAACAGATTTCTGTTATCTTTATCATGCCAGGACATACACGAGACATTTGATGCAGTGTTTCACGATAGTGGGCCAAAAGATTTTTCACTAGCTAATTGAGAACAGATGCTCTGGACCCGTTCAAGAAACAAATGTTTAGTTAAATGGAAAATGTTTTTCTTCTTTGTTTTGACAAAACAAGAAATGCTGCTGCTTCTTACAAAGAGCTACAAACTGCAGTTATGTACTAGTCAGCATCAAAAGAAATGGTTGTAACAAGCCATTTACAGGCATTTTATTTGGGTGCAGCAACAGCAAATACTTTGTTTGAAAAAAACTTTGTGCTAACTCACCACGATCAAACCTTTTAAACCTTAGCAGTGACGGACCTAATGTGAATAAAGCTGTAATTGAGTTAATGAATGAATCTCTATACTTCTTCTAAGGAAAAAAAAAATATTAACATAGGTATGTGTAATATTCACGTGTTACATAATGCATTCGGAAAGGGAATTGAGGAGTTAGGAGATAATCGTTTGAATCTCCCCCCCTAATTCATTATGTTTTATGGTTAGTCTACAAGGTGTGAGCTTCTCTCAAATACAGAGTGATCTTAAATTAGCCAACCATAAATTCATCAAGTATGTATCTTCCCGATGATTAACCTTGGAGTCTGCTAGTAGAAGACTTCTAGAACAATGGCCAGCAGTAGCGAAGTACTTGACATAATATATCCCAAAATATAATAAAAGCGATTTGATGAAGTCTAGAAAATATATATCGTAAATCTGCTAAAATGGACGCAGTGGAAGCAGAAGTTATGTTTGCATGCTCAAGTGCTCACTTATTTACTCAATTCATGGGCTTTTTCCAAAAGAAGAGCCTCTTGTTCATACCATGCTTGAATTGCTAAGGTCTATAACAATCACTCTAATGTGACGCAGTAATTTGTATCACAAATTATGTAAATGTAAAGAGTGATTATAATGTGAATATGCATTTTTGTGTGACATTGATTTGAGATGTTTGTTGATTGTAATCATTGTCGAGAAGTGGGTTCATACGGCCTTACTGAAACTGACAATAATAGCGTGCAATAATGTAGCGAGGAGGTGAGCTGTTTATCATTATTAGAGACGAGCAAATGACGTAATATTGGCGCATTTTTCTTAGGAATTTGCTGGAACATTTTCCCTAGAGCATATGTTTTCGTAATTTTCATTGGATATAAAAATAGACGCTAATGTTGGTGCGTTTTATTAACCAATTGCAGCTCGGTTATAATCTTTAGGCATATCGGGGTGTAGGAGTATAAAAAGGGCTAGGTCAGAGTCAAATTCGTTCAGTCTATCGGAAACATTTGTACATTACACGTCGTCTCCAGTCCATTGGAAATATTTGTGCATTACACGTCGCTGAATACATCGCACAGTTTATCGCTTCGCAGGTTACGCATAGCAGAGTTATGAAAAATCTCAAGTGTTGTAAAGTTAATTACACAAAAAGTTGAAGTACGCGAATTAAGAATGAGCAGTAAATAAATTATTATAACAGTTTCAGTTTGGCGAGTGTCACGATTAATAGGTGAAAGTGAATAATGTGTTAAGACAATAAAAAGTGTAAAACAAATTCTTTCATCAGTGTTATCTTTGGATAAAAACTCCTTTCCGTTTACACACCTTGTATAAGATAAGCGCTCGACCAAAAAGATCATAGCTAGCCGGAGGACAGTGAACCCAAAATTAAATAAAATAACAGGCGCTCAGTAAATGATAACACGAAGTGACCGCGACAAATTGTCTTTTATACGTGCGGCAAATAAACAGCATTCTTTCAAACTTAACAAAGAATCACGTCACAAATGGGCAGAATTTTCCACACATCGGCAAAGTTTTCTGTTGAAACAGTGAACTGTGAGAAAATTTTCCTTCCTGTGTGCAGGAAATTAACTGTGCAGAAAGAGTAAAAGAAGAGTTGAGTGACATGAAAAGAAACAACTTACTTTCTTGCGAAAAAAACACTATGTTGCAGGCTGTAAGCATGTAATTATACAAGTCAACGGCCGATTTGGCCATTGTAGTTAAATGGAACAATAAAAAAACAATTTCAAACAAATAATACTGTGAATATATAAACAACGTTTACTTAAATGCAGTACAACAAATCCCAAGAAATAAAAATCTAATTAAAGATGTAATGTCAACAATATAAATATAACCTACAGAGATGAAATAATTAAAATAAGTGTGCCTTGTAGCAGCAAAACTAGAGTATTTCTTCTAACCAAGTGGTACATAAAATAAGAATACAAAACGGTTTCATTCTCATATGAAATCCTTTAATCTCTCAAACTGACTTATTCTACAGATGTGTCTTGTGGAACATTTTGTTCCTTCCCTAATGAAAATACTTGTTCATGGCCACCAGGTGCGTAATCTATTTTCATGCGTTAGGTTCTTTCCAAGTGTGAATGCTTTGGAACATCGTATTCTTGTCCGTTTCGATACAGTTTCCCGCCATTTACTCTGTATGCATTCCGCCTATCGGCTTGTTGTACTAACGATGTAATCATAATACGGTTTTATTGCCGACATTATTACTAATTGCATATTACAATTTCTGACATTAATGCAAGCTGCACCAACAACTGCTGACCTTATTTGCTACTGCTTTTAAGTTCACTATAAGTATTCGTAGAGGGGAATAAGGATTTAAATAATGCCCAGGAAAACTCTAGGGAAGGAAAGTTCACAAAAATTCTTGTGGATGCCCTTGTTCTCAGAATACTATTTTATAACGTTTCTATTCAGTTAGAATTTCATGTATGTGAATACTGAAATGCTGGGTACAGAAAATAGTACCGAAAAATGCCAGGTCTTACTTCTAGTTATTCCACCTTGAGTTAATCAAATTAATGAAATTAGCAGTCGTACATCAAATTCTCATAAACGTGAGAGGCAGATTTTCTCTTCAGCGCATTACATACTAAATAACTTATTAGTTTTGGCGGTAACGGTTCCTTAAATAACTTTTAATTGAAATGCAAAAAAAAAAAAAAAAAAAAAAAAAATGATTTAGAGAATGACGATGGATATATTATGCGCTTTAAGAGAAGATGTAAACAGTTAGAAAGCATGTAACTCCCCACCCGCCCTTTTTAAAAACTTCACGTTACAGTCAGACCATTGCTTCATTACGAATGCCGGCGGAGAGTCGAATTGAGCGGAATGACAAAGTGAAGAGCGGCATTACACATACGTACATGGAGATTGCATTGGAAATACACTACTTGAAGTGTTCTGTATATAAAAAAAAACAATGTTTAGATAAAGGCCCAGTGAACAGCCAGTACTTTTTTTATTATTTTGTTCTACACCAGTGAACGAGATGCGCATCATTAGAGTATTTAAATAAGCCAAGGAGTCGGGGAACTTCGAGCAACTTACTGATTACGATAAGAAAAAAACAGAAGAGGAAAATTCTGATGCGTTACCTCACATAACTTTTTCTACCCTCTATCATTTATTAATGAGTATAAAAAACTGTTCTTACGAAAGTTTGTTTTTCTATTTCATTTTAATCGCGACAAAGCTTTGCAGAAGGTAGCTATAATACACATTTCGTTATGGATACGAGTCAACTATACTTAAAATGTTTTTTTTTAATGGACGCTATGTCTGACCTTAAAATTGAATACTGTTTCCATATAAACGCTAGAAACAACTAAAAATCGACAGTACTTTTGTATTATTCAAACGTTTCGTTTTTGAGATACCTATGTTGTACACAGACATTTTTCTAAAAATCTCGTGTTACATTTACTGATTTTCGCTACCCTCTAGCGCTTATTAGTAGGTATACAAATTGTTCATACGAAAGTTAATTTTCCTATCTACTTAACTTTAATTGAGATAAAACTTCCCGGAAATAGCTGCATTGCACATTTCGTTATATATACAAAGCGAATAGCAGTAGTTAAATGTTTTAGAACGGCACGCTATATGCTGGCCTTAAAATTCCATACTCTTTCCACGACATTCGCGAAAAATAACCGAAAATCGACAAGACTTTAAAACGGCTAAGTACTGAACAACTCGAACAAATATTATCGATATATCGGAAATGGCTTATGCTACAAAAAATAGTTATTTGAAATAAATCATGTGTTTTAAAGATACCTACATTTTTTGTGTAGTACGCTTTCGTGTATCGTTTAACGTTTACCAGTTTCACAAGATTATACAAAATGCATTCCGAATAAAGAGGACTTCACAGACTTTTCCAGAAAATTCAAGATACATATTTTGTCATGTAAACATCCTTAATATACTATTCTCCATCTATTTCATATTAATCGAGATAAACATTTGCAGAAAGGATCTTTTGACATGCAAAGAGAATTACATTTTACACATAACGACCAGCTCTAAAAATATATGACTACCACTTAAGGCCTACTATGTTCCCCTTGTTTTGTATTTGCAACCGCAATATAAAAATAACGTAGCCTCTAAGCATACACTATCTCTTAATAGCTGGTTGCTATGCGCAGCACCATTCTCTTTGCTACAGATTAATACTCTTTGCATATCAAAGACAAAAAAATGAATAACGAATTCCCATTTGAGAAAGTATTGAAAATTTTAAGGGAATAGCAAGCAATATCTCGAAAACGGTTCACTCAACAACAAAAATGCAATGACTAAATTGTGTATTTTAACGCGATTTACATTTTTTGTGTAGTAAAATTTTGTCTATCTCTTATGGTTTACCAGTTATGCAAAAGTCGTTCACAACGAAGAATACTTTTGGAGACATTCCCAGAAAATTCAAGATATACATTTTATTTATCATGAAGGTATCTTAAACATATTTTAATCAAAATCGTTAGCCATTTTTGAGAAAATTAAAATTTTCGAAAAATGTTCCAAGTAAAGGGTAATCTGGGGTGGGGGATTTTCTTGAAAACCTTCGTGTCGCATCTCTGGAAGATACTAAACCTAAATACCAAGTTTGGTGTTTATCGGACTGTTCGTTTCTGAGTTATGCTGTTCACAGACAGACACACGGACATGTTTCCAAAAATGCTTTTTTTTGGATTCAGGGGGTCTCAAAACATACATTTCCGGTGAAATCTCGGTATCGAATTTTTGGGTGGAATACAATACTTCCCCTACTTACTATACGTAGTAGAGAAAGTAAAAAAAAAACTAAGGTGGCTGCGCGTATGGCTACTAAAAGAAAATCAGGGCTACAATTAACTCTTATTTTCTTATCCCTAACGTTTTGGCTATACAAAATGGTTTCCAGACTAACAATTATTCGAGTAGCCTGAAATCTGCTGAAGTCGTTTATATAATGTCCTAATACAAATAAGTTGCCACATGTTGCACCAGTGTCAATTCGCGTGAATACCTCAGTTAGGTCCAAAAATTAAAATAATTAAACTGAGTTTTATTTATGGATGCTCTTAACTGCTGTGGTCTTTAGCGTCCCATTTTAAATTCGGCGTGAAAGACTGGTAATTTTGCTGAGAGGCCTCTATCAGGCTTGAGGTTGTTTTACGTGTCATAAATCTACGAACCGGGACCACTGACTTTACTTCCCTTCCGAAGGAAGCCATGCTAAGGATTTTTATGCCCTAAAACAATCCATCGCCTTCTGCCGGGTTTGAACCACTGACTTTACTTCCCTTCCGAAGGAAGCCATGCTAAGGATTTTTATGCCCAAAAACAATCCATCGCCTTCCGCCGGGTTTGAACCCCCACCTCGGGAACTAGAGGCTAGCATGGTAACCACTACATCAGGACGACGACGTTAAGTATCAAGCGTAGACCTGAAATGCAGTTGAATTCAAAATATGGAATGCTCGAAATAAAGGCGACTGTGCACGGAGCTGTTTGTATGACTATTAAAAACGTAAAATAAGTCTACAATATAAATCAGATATCTGAATCAAACGTTTATGTTTTATCTATAACAATTATTTCGAATTTAACATTTATTTGAGTAGCCTAAAATCTGCCCAAGTCATTTATACGATTTACGCCGTTTTTTATAAGTTAAATAACCATTATGGACTTAATTACGAAGCAATTAACGGTCTTTAAAATCAGAGGCCTTAAAAGACTAGAAATCGAGATCTGATTCTCTTACCTAATGTAAATGTCGTCGCATTCTGCACCAGTGCCCATTCGCGTGAATGTCTTAATAACGCACCAAACGTATACGTCAAATGCAGTTACTCATTTCGAAATATGGAATGTACGAAGCATAAGTGACTACATGCAGAGTTATTTGTATGACTTAAAAATGTAAAATGCGGCTACAATGCAAACCGCATTTACGAATCTTAAACGTGGTGTTCAACTATACAAAATGATTTCCAGACTAACGTTTTATTCTAGTAGCCTGAAATATAGCAAAGTCGTTTATAATTTTTGTAGATTTTTCACAAGTTAAATAGAAATGCTGGAAATAAGTTATAAATTAACCGTCTTTGATATGCAGAAGTCTTAAAGTACCAGAGATACTGTTCGATTTCCCTTACCTGCACGACTTCCCCAATACAAGTAAGTCTTGTCTCCCATTTTTGGTACTCCACCATGTAATTTCACCCAACTAATTGCAAGCATAACAGTGGGACAACGACTGTTATCGGGTCCAAACCTCCTGACGTCCGAAACGACCAAGGCAACTAGAATACAGACCAGTGTGACACTAACAAATGACAGCGGTGCGATGTTGCTTCTTGCGGACTTTAGCCTCCAAAGAAAGAAAGTCTGCTCACTGCTAACGTATCATGTGAAGTGGTGTACAGTCAGTCCGCTTGGAGCGCCACAAGCACCCCTTATTTGAAGCGGACTGCTTATGGACGAAGGGTAGCAAATCTTTTTAAGTTTTTACCAATTCTGTACGCTGATGTTAATCTCTTTGATGAAAAAGCACCAAAAATATGGTACATTATTCAAAACATTTTATTATACACCAGTAAATGAAACGTTCCCGATGTATTATTGAAATTATAGACATATAGGGAATCATCGGAGCGAATTATTCACCAATTAAAAGGCATTATTTTGAAGCTTTTACTGGAGAGCTACTTGTGTAAATTATATTTTCTCTTTAGAAGATGTTCTCTGCAAAAAAAATGTCTTTTAAGTGATTTGTGTAGTTACTTAGATATGCCAGCACAGTGGCGGACCGTGCCTGAAATAGTAGGTGAAGGGCTGCAGACTTTAATAAACAATGATAGCCAAATTTAAACATAATAATCTAGCTCAATAATAATTACCATTCGAGACTCACCTATTTTATTTCTTGTGTATTAAGTCAATGCCCGGTCTTTGAGAGCAGCAAACTTATCCGTCAATTGCCACATGTCCTCATAAAATGTCTCATTCCATATATGTTTACACAAAAGTTCCTTCTAGATAGAGATGTTCGCTGACGAATTGAGTCTGCCTTGTGATATAGTGTTTCTAGTGACAGATTTAATTATTTTTTCAAACACGAAAAACTTCTTTTCACAATTTTTACACATTTTCTTGGCACAATTTAAAACATTCCAGTGTAGTAACAGACCTATACACTTCATCAGTATACAAAAGAACGCAGTTCATTCTTTAAATCATCAATCCTTTGAAATATCTTTGAATGACATCGTTGTAAATTTTCAAAAACTGAAAAAGGAAAACCTTTGGCGCAATTTTCAAATATTGTGGTATCTACAAGGGGAAGAAATTGTAAATTGTCACAATCTTGAAACCTTACTTTCATTTTCACTGCAAACGGAATCCAAAATTTGCAAAAATAAAACTTTGACATTTTTAGGACTTTCATTCTCTGTCAAGCTTTCATGTTCTCTTCTTTCAGTCAGGTTGGTCAGTTTCTTGGTTTTCTTAATTAAAAAAAAATCCATTTCGTTTATTGCTATCACGATGGTCACATAGAAACGAAGTCCCGATGAGCCATAAAGAGAACAAAATCATGATCACTAAGTAGGGGATATTTATTGGAATAATTACATAGATTCACTAGCTACATTTCGACATAGTCACCACCATTGTTGAGGCATTTATCGTAACGGTGCACCATCGATTGTATGCCCAAGTCATGGGAGTCTGCCGCCAATGTCCGGAGCCACGAAGCTACTTCATTCTGCACCTCAGCGCCATTGTGGAAACGTTTTTCTGCCAGAAAACGCTTTATGAGACGGAAGAGATGAAAATCAATTGGGGCGTGGTCGGGACATTCACTATAGGATGGATGGTCGAAGATCTCCCATTGAAACTGATTCAACATATTTCGAGTGGCGTTGGCTGTATAGGGTCTTGCATTGTCGTGCAGTAGCGTAATGCCTCTTGTCAACATCCCACGTCTCTTGTTCTGGATTGCCCTCCTCAGTTTATGCAATGTCGGACAATGCCGATCAGCATTTACGGTCTCCCCTCGTGGTAAAACCTCGCACAGGAGGACAACACGACGATTCCCAGAAGACAGTGCACATTATTTATTTGACAGAGATTGTCTGCTTGAATTTGGTCTTCACGGGCGAGCCACTATGCCACCAATGCACTGATTGTTGCTTTGCTTCTGGTGTGACATGCGACACCCACGTTTCATCCCCAATGACAATATTGTCGAGAAACTCGTCCTCTTAACCTGCGTATCGCTGTAGGAATGTCAATGCTGCGACCAGACATTTCGTTTTGTATTCATCAGTCAGTTGCATTGGCATGCATCTTGCACACACTTTGTGTAAACCAAGCCACCGGGAGACAATTTCGTGCAAAAGCGAGCGAGACATCTGGGGGAATTGACAGAGTTCTGAAATTGTGAAGCGCCGGTTCTGCACAATTGTTTACCGCACACTTTCCATCAGCTCTGGCGTCACCAGGGACGATCGGCCACTACGGTCTTCGTCGTGAATATGGTTCTTCCTTCAGTGAATTGTCTGGCCATCGTTCTTACCATACTGTCGCACATGATGCTGTGCCCATACACACGGCACAATTGGCGATGGATCTTTGCTGGAGATTGCTTTTGAGCATGCAAAAATCGGATAACTGCAGGAACCTCGCAGTTGACGGGAGACAATATTTGAGCGGCCATTTTCTCCAAGCACTGCGATAACCACTGCCGTCACAAGACTGAAACTATGCTGCATTATTCCCATATACTTCCTCTCTACTCTTGCGCGTTCGCATTCCTATCCGACTGGTGGTGCCATCTCTGGACGTGATCGGGACTTAGTTTCTGGATGAATCACATGTCACCCTGATCTTTGAAATGTAATAAGTAATGTCCACCAGTGATTTCTTTTGCAAAACTTCAAAAAGAATGTCTGTGAAAGAAAAATGTAATTGAACACTGTTGCCAGAAGAGTAAATTCGAAACGATCCATTTTGTTAAAAAATCTCTCACTAAGCTGAATTGATCTTTTGTCAGATTGCTTTCATTCATGATATTCTCAAACGCGTGATTCAATGCTTCCCAATTTTTTAAAATTACAGCGAGTAGTTCTGAGTTAGAACACCACCGAGTATATGCTGAGGTTGGAACATGTCTAACTGAAAATAAATCGAGTACCCCTGTTCCTTTACATGAATGGTGGAAAAATGAAGGAATCGAACTGATACTTGCAAAAAAATGCGACATTTATAAATGCAATCTAAACTTTGTTGAATCACCAAGATTAGTCGACGAGCTAAGCAATGCACAAAAACAGATTAAGGTGCTCTGTGCTTAATTTTCTTCTGACCATTTAAGTGACCTACCATTACACTTGCCCCATCATAACATTGATCCACTAATTTGTTCTCATATGAAAACTCAGAAAAAAATCCCATCTAGAAGACTAAACAAAGCCTCAGATGCTCTATCAGTACTAACGTTATAGAACTTTAGAAAACGCCCAAAAACATTTTTTTCAAAATTCACACATCCTACTGTGATAGAACATTGTGATGTTTTGATTATATCTGTGCTAAAATCAAATTCAATAGCAAAAATTACTGTTAAGAATTTAATGTTTACATGATTTTGTGTGCATCCAGATATGCATTTATGACTTCATTTGAATTGTCTTGGAGCCCCACTGAATACACTATTGATTTTCAAATAGTGACTTTGAATTTGCAATGGACATCTTAATATTAATAAAGCAAACTGTTCCTTGAAATTTCTACGAATATTGAACTTATACTTTCATCGTGGCCCATAAATCCAAGTTCTTGTTTACCTAAATATAGTACGCCATCTATAACTAGTTGAAAAAATAGTCCATTCATACGAACATTTTCGTTGAATTGAACCACAAATAGCCTTGCATGTTCCTGTAGGGCGTCAGAAATGTGTATTTCTATTCTTTAAATAAGTGTTCAATTATAGTTTGCATTTCAGGTGTTAAGCGAAGTATTTATGCTTATTTACAGCTCGCGTAATGTTCTTAAAATCCGAAAATCCTCCCTTATTCCAGACATTATTATTGGTATTAAAAAGTAAGCTAGGCCAATAAAATCGTTTTTCTAAATTGAAGCTACTGCACAACCACGGAAACTCGAAAATCCAAGATGTTTTAAAATTAACATTATAGCATTTACCGTTTTCTTTTCCTTTTTTACACAAAGATTTTAATTGTGTAGTAGGTGTTCCAACTGTTAACACGTCTTTTTTATCCTTGTCTTTCTACCTGGAGAGCGGTGTCTCAAGTACATTACATACTATGCCATTAATTGGATTCATTTTGTAAACGCAAACAATAACATCCATAAGCCACTTGTGAACGCCTCACACACAATAGGAAGCATGACTGAGTGAGTTTGTATATCCCTCCCCCTGGCCCCTATGCAAGCATGATTCACAGTTGAGAAGGACGTGAAAGGATTCTTGTCTGCTGGGACCATCCTAGCACTTACAGGTTTAAAATCACAAGCAGCTTGTCGCCTGAGAATCCGTAAACAATCTTGGGAAGCAGGGCAAACGCAGAGAAAAAAAAACATGATAGACAAAGACATCCTCTGAAAACAACTTCGGTGAGAATTTTCAAATACATATTAATTGCGCGATTCCTTTAATTTTTAAGCGCAAAGAAATTGAAGGGCTCCTTCATTCTCATCACAAAAACCACCACTGGCCAGAAGAAGTTTTACAAAAGTAGTACCTCGCCTGTGAACGTCCGGTCGCTCTTTATAAGTGTCGTTTCAAAACAAAAAGGAATTGCCTGCATCTGTGTGTCTTCTCCTGACTAACCCCTTTAAAGGTCAATATTAAACTTCTATTGTTCACTCCCCTTTCCCAAAAGAGGTACCTATATAACTGGGGATTTTCCTTGCTAATGTGGTTCAAATTGTTAAAAAGGAATCCCGAAAATAATTTATTTATATTACTGCGTTTAGCGCTATCGCCGCGAGCTGTATCTCAAAGCAGCAATAAAAGACAAGAAAAGGAAAGTTCTAAATTTATTTTTATACAAGCAGCCTTAGTGTTAAAAATTCGCTGCTCATAATTATCGTATTATCGCTTTCATTTTAATTGAAGTTCGACACCTCAATTACCGCCACTGCAGCTTAAAAACTGGTTGCAATTATTCTAATAAAACGCACGCTGAATGACATGCGTAATATAAAACATTACTTATTAATGTTTATATGTACTTGAATATACAAAAGCAAATGTTTACACATGATTGAAATTATTTGGAAATTCGGCACCCGCGCGAAACGTTTCGAAGAATGCACGTTGTCTTGGCTTAGCGTGTAATTAAGCAAAACAATATTGACTGCTAATTAGTTTAATCTATAATTTTCTGGTGGAAACCTATTTTAGAAATTAATGAAAATTAACTTCAGGGAACTTATTTCTGGAGCCGCATTACAAAATAACACAAAGTAATACACCATTTTAACAATTTATCAACATATAAAATGGTGCAAAAAAGAATCAGTTTTACACCCAAAGGTTCCAATTTTTCTCATTAATTTATAGTTAACTTTCGTGATGTTTAAATGGAAACTTTTAGTTACAGTTATGTTTAGGTATATTGATAATAAGTAGGTGGCTGACATAAATTAAGTCACTTGTGTTTTTATGTTGCCAATTGGCCGTTTTGTTTCAACAACTTGATGAATCAAAACGTATGCGATTTTCCAAAATATCGCCTGCTCCGATACATCTTGAAAATTGCTAAAATAAGTATGCTAAGCTTCAAATTCAAAAAACATCCCTTAGAATGAAAACCATGCATAGCTTGAAGCAAACCTTTTAACAGGTAAAAACGAATACATAGAACGTCGGTTAGAGGTGTATGACCGTAACTTCCTCTAGGTTGAAACAATTAGGGCCAATTGTAAAACACGGTTTACGACATGCGCGAAGCTTTAAATCCATTTTGAGTTGTTAAAACGAGCTTTGTCGCCAAATCGCAGGCCATGTTTTGTTGAAATGGCATCGATCTCAGCAATGTATGACTGCATTATGAACCTTTGCTATTTAAATATGAACCTCGCATACACTGAGTCGGCAATTAACTGCCTGCATACAAATTAGACAACTTATCTACCTACTACCTCTGTAGTGTGGTGTGGCGTGGCATGCTAGCCTCCAAATCCAAAAGTCCTGGGTTCGATACCCGGCTGGAGACTGGTAATTTTTTAGCTAGGATTATTCCAAATTCTCCCTACAGTCTGGAAGTATGAAAGTGTAAATGTGTGTGTGTGTGTGTGTGTGTGTGTGTGTGTGTGTGTGTGTGTGTGTGTGTGTGTGTGTGTGAATTTTAAAGACAAGCCAAAGTAAAAGCCAATGCACCACAACATTAAACGACTTAACATCATTGTTAATGAGCAATTGTTGCGAAGGAAAAGGCAGCCAATATGACCCAAGATGTTAAAGGTGGCATATAAATGAAAAAAACTAACTGACATGCCACAATGATTACATACACGAGCAGCAGGATTCCCGAACCCAAGGTATACTTAAAGCCACAGGGTTAGACAAACGATCAGCAAGACTTAGAGAAGCTCCTCCCCCAAAACAGCTAAATACTGCACATAGGAAAGGTAATGACAAGTCAATCAGGTCTGTTTTGTAATGTTTTGTTAATGCTTAACAAATTGTTAAAGCCCCTAACCACATGTTACGCGCTATTCGGTATTCTGTAACTTCGTAACAAAACAAAATTTTGTTAAGACTAAAGATTTGGTTGCTGGGTTCAACAAACCCTGAGACCCTCTTACAAACACGTTTGTTACACAACCGATACTATAGACGTCGTCTTAATGCTGCTATAAGAGGAAAAGCATGATAGATATTTGACATTTCAATCGTAAAATGTTATTTGTTCTTGTATAGTAAAATATAAATGTTACAGATTACGCTCGAGTGATAGTTTGATACATAATGCTCCCAGAAACGTTTATGAGACGAATTTCAATAGCAAAATAAACGTCTAATCTCGTATCATAATAAAATATAATAGTTGTTGATTTAAGAACTTTTGGTTCAAATAGTCATTAATCTTGTAATGACTTGCATGGTTCACGAATATATTTGCACCACTTTTAGTTTAAGATTAGGAACTGAGCACTTTTGAGAACTGTAGGATATTACAAGGAATATTTTTCGTTCCAGAATAATTTTAAGGTAACTTCCAATCTGCTAAAAGAAGTGGCTAGCAAAAACCTATTTACCTCTTCTCGTAACCATAGAAATTTGAGCTTACACTGGTGCTGCTAGAAGAAGAAGAAGAGCATAACAGAAGTTAGTTAGTTTGGTTATAAAATGATAATTTATATTTAATAAATTTGGTATGAACATTAATCCGAAATAAAATGCCTGTAGCCGCAACATTTCCCCCACATAACACAACTAGTGAAAATCACCTGTCTTTTCACTACGACCTTTCACTTAACGAATTCTTAAAATAATATCAGATACCAATTATGATTTTAATTCAAAGACTGATATGATGTAAAAAAATTTCCAAATCATTGAACTAAAACTGATCATTGCTAAATTATGAATAAAACAAAATCTTATGCGAGACATTCACATACCTTCTCTACACTCTATCATTTATTAATGAGTATACAAACTATTTTTACTATAAGTTTATTTCTCTCTTTACATGTTAATTCAAATAAACCTTTGCAGAAACAGCTACATTACATATTCCGTTACAGGTTCAAAGGGAACAGCGATAGTCAAATGTTTAAGAACTGAATGCTATACGCTGACCTAAAAATTCCATATTGTTTCAATGCAATCGCTAGAAACAACTGAATGCTGAAAGGACTTTAAAGAATGGCCAAGTAATCAACAATTCGAACCTTTAATAACGGTATCTCAGAAATGACTTATGCCACAAATAGCTTATTTTAAGTAAATTGTGTGTTTTAAAGAAATCTATATTTTTTGTAGTACGTTTTCGTCGCTTAACGTTTAGCACTTGTACAAAATTATACACAATTTCCTCCAACTGAAATGGACTTCACAGGCTATCACAAGAAATTTCAATATTTACATTTTATTTTTCATGTAAATATCCTTTTGACCATGAAGCCTTCCATAACAAGGTATACTAGATATCGATAACACACCCTAAATAACGCCGCAGTATTCACCTGGTTATTTAAACAGCACAAGGATATGAAGCTCGTTTCAACAATCATTACGTGAATATGTTAAGTACCTTCAAATCCATAACATTTCCAGCAAATTGCCAGTAATTATTCAAAACAATTTAGCTATGAAACCTTGCATGAAAGGTATACCAACATTTATGAACTTCACCACTATTAAACTAGTGCAATTACCAGGTTTAAATAATACAACAAAATTCACTTGGTTATTTAAACAGCACAAAGATATGAAGCTTATTCTAATAATCATTACGTGAATGTGTTAGGCACCTTCAAATGCATAGCATTTCCAGCAAATTGTCAATAATTATAAAAATCCTTTTTCCATTAATTCATTCATTCATTCATTCATTATCTGTTTACCCTCCTCTTATGTAGGACTTACAAGCGGGTGCCTGGGGTCAGAGGCCCGTCGAGGAGCAGACACTCATGGATCAGACAGGACATCCAGGATGGGTGATCAGCCCGATGCCTGGTATGGGATGAAGGAAGTAGATGAAACGAAATGTTGGTGAAATGGATGAAAGGAAAGGTGATGATGGAGCAGTTGGTGGAATGAATGGCGGGGGAAACCCGAGAACCCGGAGAAAACCCGCCCAGACGCCGCTTCGTCCACCACAAATCCCACATGCAGGTCCCTGGGATTGAACCCGGGCCGCCTCGGTGGGAGGCGAGCGGTCTAACCACTCGGCCACGGCGCCGCCCTTTTTCCATTAAACCTTCTATTAAAAGTACGCTGCACTTGGTTATTTAAAATCAAAGAATAATGTGCAAAGCAGAATGTGTGTGTGTGTGCATAAACACACCATGGTGTAAAAATGTAACGATAAAATTCCGGGTACCGGAGAAAACCAACAACGCTATGGAAAGGAAGAGAAATATATAAGTGTTGTCCAACTCCCCTGAACACATTCCGAAAGTTGAATGGAGAAAATAGAAAAAGAAACCCAGACACAACTAGTGCCGACCAAAGCCTGTGTAACAGGAATACCTTAGATGTTGAATATGTCCGTTGAGGACGGCAACCCGTGATTATTTAACTTGCCATTTTGTGGATTAGATCACCCTAACACTAAATTTTGATTACCTAAAGCCAACTTAAAACAAAGGAAATCCATGGCACTCACCCAGAATCCGCGTAAGCTTCCATGCACATTTTCATTTCAAAACACTCAACTCTAAGCATGTCGACCGTCCGGAAACACAGCTCTCACCTTTCTCCACCTTCACATTCGCTTCGACCGGCAGCCAAACGCCACGCCACCCCTGTCCGTCCTTAACACGAGGGCAAAACAAAAGACGATCACGAGGCAACAAACAGGATAAACAACCCAGCATATAACGTATTGGGAAAATATGTCACCACAGAGAACAGATGAGACACACCAAAGAAAAAAGATTGAAACTGAGTTTTATTTTTGGACACTCTTTAACTACTGTGCTCCTTAGTGTCTCATTCTATATTGGACGTGAAATACCGCAAATTTTGCTCAGAGGCCTCTTTATCAGGCTTGAGGTTCTTTTACATGCCGTAAATCTATGACACGGGACCACCCGCTTTACTTCCCTTCCGAAGGAAGTCATGCTAAGGATTTTTACGCCCGAAAAATTCCATCGCCCTCCGTCGGGTTTGAACCCACGACTTCGGGAACTACAGACTAGCATGGTACCCCATACCACGGAGGACGACGATGAGACACTCCGGCAAACTACCTATGCTTGGTGGTAAATATTAAAATTTAGGAAAATCTTCATGACGACTGGTATCTTTAAGAACTATAATTAAGAGCCCTAAAATTCACAAAGTAAATTAAGCAATCATTATGGGTTGATATGAATTAATGAAACTTGCATTGCATAAAAAGAAAATGAAACCGTTACTATTTCTTTTGCCTCTTTCTTTTCTTTACCCAAAATTAAAGTCATTTTACAGGGGGCAATGCCACAGCTGTCCAACAGCTGGAATTTTTCCCCATAAAAAGTATAATTCTTTTCGTCACAAGAAGGTGCGAGTCTTGGTGTTCTAAGCAATGGGAGCTAATTTTAAAAGTCCACATATATTTTATATTTTTCATGTGGCGCGGTTTTCACAAAAGTCTTTGTCTCCATCTCGGCAAGGAAAAGTAACAAAACCTCTCGGTAGTAGGCATTCAGGCGCTGGTGGTACTGTGAGAAAAAGACGCTATCGCAGAGCGCACGAATTTTCGATTACTCGCTCCAGCTGGCTAACAAACAGCGAGAAAACAAATAGCGTGATAACATACGAATTACAGAATGTCAAATAGCGGCATTTTTGTTAAGAGCGGTTCTTTAAGCTTAGCGAGTAATTGTAGTCGCCCTCTTAACAACGAAGGTACTGATACCGTAATTATTTACAGGAAGATGTAAGAGTTATATAGAGAAATAACAAATAATTTCCCTATTAATGTATAATGTAATAAGCTTGAGTTGAAAAGATCTGTCCGGAGAAATAGGTGATTAGCGAGCAAAGTCTTAGTAAAATCGTGAGGAGCGAAAGCATTAGCTTAAAAATTCTTGGAATGCAGTTAAGTTATAAGTTTAGTACGTTTGAACAGTCACGGAGGCCAGGATTCTGAAGAAAAGAAAGGTAAGGGAATTCTGAGAGTCGGGAGGTACCGCCCAGTAACTGTGTCACATACGCGTACTAGGAGGTTTGAGATTGGAGCGCATATGCTGTGACGTTGGTGGGGTAGTTCTAAAGTACGCGGAGCTTAAGTAATATAAGGGCATGCATCCTAATCAGAGACGCATTCGTTCGTCCATATATTTGTGCATGTATTCTTAGCACTCTCTCCTGAGACTTTTTCGGTTAATTATGCGACTTACTCGTTTTATTTTAAGCGCTCAGGGACGCGATTGTGCGAATAAGGTTTAGCGGTCATCGCGAGGGGTTTTGCCGGTAAGAATTTTAGCAACTCACGGCAAGTTAAGCTTTTAGTTTCCTTTATTGCGGAAAGCTATTTCAAACCGTAAAATTGCTGCTTCAGAAATCAGCAGGTATAGTAATTCAATTATTACAGTTACGAGTACATACTGGGATTCATAATCAGTTTCGTTCTTTATCTTCAAACGGTCGGCAACTCGCTTCAATAGCTCAAGTATTATCACATTAAATTTCTCAGTCAATTTAAACCGGTGTTATCCTTTCATACTCACCCATGTATTCCCTTAGAGAAACATCTCATAGCAAACCACGGTAACAGCCGGCAGCAGAATAAACAGCAAATACTGGATACGATGTCAAAAGGTGACACCAGCCATCGTCGTCAAACTTGGCGACCATCGCGAGGCTGGAATCGGCTTCATTACAGAACAGCCCTGAATGTTAGACTCGCCTATTTTCGTAGAGGTCTAACCTTGCAATGCTAGCCAAAGGCGACTACACTGCTCAAAACCCTACCGCGCACAACGTTTCAAGTAATCAATCCTCTCTCTCTCTCTCTCTCTCGGCCTGCTCTTTGCGGGGTCGCTTAAGATTCACCGCCAAGTAGCACCATTACTCGGCATTTCGGCCGATATCTCCCAACTGCAACCGAATGTAGAGGCTTCACTCATCGACACTTCCACGTTTCCGAACCGTATCTTCGGCAAAGTGAAGCAATTCTCTTTTTCTCTCTAGAATACATACTGGTGGCACCTTCAATTTTTGTTATAAGGCTTACAATCTTAGGAGAGCCCGCCTCTGTGGTGTGGGGGCATCGTGTCTGTCTCACATTCAAGAGGTCCCGAGTTCAAATGTCCGTTATGTTAAATTGCAGGATAAGGTTTTTCCACGGTTTTCCTTTATGCTGAAAAACGAATGTCGGGTACTTTAAGCGCTATGGAGCCCATAATTTCACTAATTTCCTTCCGATATAGCCTAATCAGTTAAAAATGCTAAAAGGATATTATGAGATTTTAAATATATAAATCTTTGGACACAAGGTGAGCTACACTTTTAAATGCATTTACATTTCCTTACACATTTGTATGGAAGTAGTGCATATTTACTTTTAATCCAGTGTTCGTCAGAAACTCGCAAATACTAAATAAGCAATACACATTATATCGTATTAACATTTAGACTTAAAATTGCAATATTCTAATTCATTAACCTTTCAACAGAATTTAATGAAAAATTAATATTTCTAGAAACATTAACCTTAACTTCAACTACAACCCACCGATAACGAAAGGAACGAGAAAGTGGCTATCAGGATGTTACTCACGCGTGCGCAGCAATAAAACTCCAAGACTGGGAAATAACAAATATAGATCTATAACGATCACAATAGCTGACTGACATAAAAACAACAGGCGCGGATACTCCTAGATAGACCGACGTAAGTGTGTGTGTAGCAATAAAACCCTAAGACTAGGAAATAACAAATACAGATCTATAATGATAGCAATAGCTGACTGACAAAAAGAACCACAGGCGCGCACACTCTTAGATAGATAGACAGACGGGTTTGTATGCGTGTGTGAGTAGCGATAAAATACCACGACTGGGAAACAACAAATAAAGATCTATAACGAACACAATAGCTGAGTGACAAAAATAACCACAGCCGCGCACACTCCTAGATGATGGATGGGATGGATGGGTGGGCGGGCGGGCGAATGGATGGTGGGTGGATGGGTGGATGCTGGATGGATGGACGGACGTGTGTGTGGGATGGGAATAAAACCCAGGACTGGGAAACAACAAATATAGATCTATAAGGAACACAATAGCTGACTGACAAAAATAACCACAGGCGCGCACACTCCTAGATGATGGATGGGATGGATGGGTGGTCGGGCGGGCGGGCGAATGGATGGTGGGTGGGTGAGTGGGTGGATGGATGGATGGACGGACGCGTGTGTGGGATGGGAATAAAACCCAGGACTGGGAAACAACAAATATAGATCTATAACGAACACAATAGCTGACTGACAAAAATAACCACAGGCGCGCACACTCCTAGATGATGGATGGGATGGATGGGTGGGTGGGTGGTGGATGAATGGATGGATGGATGGATGGACGGACGCGTGTGTGGGATGGGAATAAAACCCAGGACTGGGAAACAACAAATATAGATCTATAACGAACACAATAGCTGACTGACAAAAATAACCACAGGCGCGCACACTCCTAGATGATGGATGGGATGGATGGGTGGGTGGATGGTGGATGGATGGACGGACGTGTGTATGGGATGGGAATAAAACCCAGGACTGGGAAACAACAAATATAGATTCATAACGAACACAATAGCTGACTGACAAAAATAACCACAGGCGCGCACACTCTTAGATAGATAGACAGACGTGTGTGTGTGTGTGTGTGTGTGTGTGTGTGTGTGTGTGTGTGTGTGTGAGTAGCGATAAAACACCAGGATTGGGAAACAACAAATATAGATCTATAACGAACACAATAGCTGACTGACAAAAATAACCACAGGCGCCCACACTCTTAAACAGATAGACAGACGGGTGTGTATGTGTGTGTGTGTGTGAGAGAGAGAGAGAGAGAGAGAGAGTAGCGATAAAACACCAGGACTGGGAAACAACAAATAAAGATCTATAACGAACATAATAGCTGACTGACAAAAATAACCACAGGCGCGCACACTCCTAGATGATGGATGGGATGGATGGATGGGAGGGCGGGTGAATGGATGGACGGACGTGTGTGTGGGATGGGAATAAAACCCAGGACTGGGAAACAACAAATATAGATCTATAACGAACACAATAGCTGACTGACAAAAATAACCACAGGCGCGCACTCTTAGACAGATAGACAGACGGGTGTGTATGTGTGTGTGTGTGTGAGAGAGAGAGAGAGAGAGAGTAGTGATAAAACACCAGGACTGGGAAACAACAAATAAAGATCTATAACGAACACAATAGCTGACTGACAAAAATAACCACAGGCGCGCACACTCCTAGATGATGGATGGGATGGATGGGATGGATGGGTGGGTGGGCGGGCGGGCGGGCGGGCGGGCGGGTGAATGGATGGTGGGTGGGTGGGTGGGTGGATGGATGGACGGACGTGTGTGTGGGATGGGAATAAAACCCAGGACTGGGAAACAACAAATATAGATCTATAACGAACACAATAGCTGACTGACAAAAATAACCACAGGCGCGCACACTCTTAGATAGATGGACAGACGGGTGTGTGTATGTGAGTAGTGATAAAACACCAGGACTGGGAAACAACAAATATAGATCTATAACGAACACAATAGCTGAGTGACAAAAATAACCACAGGCACGCGCACTCCTAGATGATGGATGGGATGGATGGGATGGATGGGATGGATGGGTGGGTGGGTGGGTGGGTGGGTGGGTGGGCGGGCGGGCGGGCGGGTGAATGGATGGTGGGTGGGTGGATGGATGGATGGATGGATGGATGGACGGACGTGTGTGTGGGATGGGAATAAAACCCAGGACTGGGAAACAACAAATATAGATCTATAACGAACACAATAGCTGACTGACAAAAATAACCACAGGCGCGCACACTCTTAGATAGATATACAGACAGACGGGCGTGTGCATGTGTGTGTGAGTAGTTATAAAACGCCAGGACTGGGAAACAACAAATATAGATCTATAACGCACACAATAGCTGACTGACAAAAATAACCACAGGCGCGCACACTCCTAGATGATGGATGGGATGGATGGATGGGAGGGCGGGTGAATGGATGGTGGGTGGGTGGATGGATGGACGGACGTGTGTGTGGGATGGGAATAAAACCCAGGACTGGGAAACAACAAATATAGATCTATAACGAACACAATAGCTGACTGACAAAAATAACCACAGGCGCGCACTCTTAGACAGATAGACAGACGGATGTGTATGTGTGTGTGAGAGAGAGAGAGAGAGAGAGAGTAGTGATAAAACAGCAGGACTGGGAAACAACAAATAAAGATCTATAACGAACACAATAGCTGACTGACAAAAATAACCACAGGCGCGCACACTCCTAGATGATGGATGGGATGGATGGGATGGATGGGATGGATGGGAGGGTGGGTGGGTGGGTGGGCGGGCGGGTGAATGGATGGTGGGTGGGTGGGTGGGTGGATGGATGGACGGACTTGTGTGTGGGATGGGAATAAAACCCAGGACTGGGAAACAACAAATATAGATCTATAACGAACACAATAGCTGACTGACAAAAATAACCACAGGCGCGCACACTCTTAGATAGATGGACAGACGGGTGTGTGTATGTGAGTAGTGATAAAACACGAGGACTGGGAAACAACAAATATAGATCTATAACGAACACAATAGCTGAGTGACAAAAATAACCACAGGCGCGCGCACTCCTAGATGATGGATGGGATGGATGGGTGGGTGGGTGGGTGGGTGGGTGGGTGGATGGATGGATGGATGGATGGGTGGGTGGGTGGGTGGGCGGGCGGGCGGGCGGGCGGGCGGGTGAATGGATGGTGGGTGGGTGGATGGATGGATGGATGGATGGACGGACGTGTGTGTGGGATGGGAATAAAACCCAGGACTGGGAAACAACAAATATAGATCTATAACGAACACAATAGCTGACTGACAAAAATAACCACAGGCGCGCACACTCTTAGATAGATATACAGACAGACGGGCGTGTGCATGTGTGTGTGAGTAGTTATAAAACGCCAGGACTGGGAAACAACAAATATAGATCTATAACGCACACAATAGCTGACTGACAAAAATAACCACAGGCGCGCGCACTCCTAGATGATGGATGGGATGTATGGATGGATGGATGGGTGGGTGGATGGGCGGGTGGGTGAATGGATGGTGGGTGGGTGGGTGGGTGGGTAGATGGATGGACGGACGTGTGTGTGGGATGGGAATAAAACCCAGGACTGGGAAACAACAAATATAGAAATATAACGATCTCAATAGCTGACTGACATAAAAAGAACCACAGGCGCGCGCGCTCCGAGATAGATAGGTAGATGTGTGTGTGTGTGTGTGTGTGTGTGTGTGTGTGTGTGTGGGGGGGGGGCAATAAACCCCAAAACTGGGAAATAACAAATAAATATATATATATACATATATAATTACAACAGAATATACAGCTTTACTTTCTCTCCTCTCACCTATAATAGAGCAAGTATTGTATTCCACCGATGCCGAGATTCCTCAACAAATTGTTTTGAGGTCCACTGAAAGCAAAAAAAAACATGCTTAGAGAAAGTGTGTATGTATGAAGACGGCATTATACAAACACGTAGTCTGTTAAACACCAATTGGTATAACCCAAAAATAAAAATCGGTTAAATACCATAGCGAGCTATAGAGGAGGTTCGAACAGGAAATCAAAAGTTGCGTCAGTATTGGCAATATTTAGTAAGATGGTGAAACGATGGAGACACGACTTTGTGATACACGGGACTGCCCTGCCAGCAGACAAAAGTGTATTTAACGGTCACGGGATTAGATCACACTATTTCTGGTCGACATTCTTGTACCGGAGCTCTGATCAACACGGGTGCGTCACCCCTCACCATAACTGAGTTAAACTTTTATCAGTGTGAGCCTCAAGACTACACTGTAATACACAGGTTAGATGCACTAGTGATAAGCTCCTGTTCGTACGATCTATCAAACTGTCCGCCTATCTATCCTTTCCCGCTAACCATATACATTGAGTACAAATATAGCAGTTACGTTTTATATCACCCCTGGGTTATTATTGATGCCTCCTCCCCAACTCACCAGCTACACCACCAAGCACGTCATGCCCCGGATCACCAGCTCTACCGTTTGAAGTTGTCGCCCTCCTAGTTGTAACCATCTGCTGGAGCTAAACACCCTAGGGTGCTACAATTATTGGTGGGGACGCCGAGTATAATTATAGGGTAGGTGCGGATACAGCACCTCTACAATTAATGGTGTAGACGCCAGCTACAAGTATAGCGTTGACATTGGGAAAGGTTATAGGGTAATTACAGGCTAAAACACCATTAAAATGATAGGTTACCGGGTGCAGCACCCTTGCAAAGATACGGTAAGCATGGGGGTCCCAGTTACAGTAAAGATGGCAGGTTAAGCACCCTACCCATTGGTGAATGTACTAAAACTTGTCGCAGTAATCTGTTCGTGTTATCTTATTTGCTGAGCGTCTCTTATTGTTTCACTCTTTTGAATTTTGGGTTCTTTGTCCTCCGGCTAGCTATTATTACACAGTCGAGCAAATATCTCTTGAGCAGGGCGTGTAAACGGAAAGGAGTTGTTACTAAAATATAACACTGATAAAAGAATTTGTTTTTACACTTTTATTGCCGTCACACCTAATTAATTTCACATATTTAATCTTGATACACGCTGACTGAAACTGTTATATTTCCGAACGTAACTACAATCACTTATTTACCGCGCACTATTAATTCGCGTACTTCACATTTTTGTAACTAACTTTACGACGCGAGAGATTCTGTAGAATTGCATGTGTACCTCATGAATGCTTCCTTAGAACTGCCTAACGTGTAACTCGCGAGAGAGATTTCTTAGAACTGCGCGACGTTTACCTTGTGAATGATTCTGTAGAACTGCGCGATACTTGCCTATGGCTCAAGAATTTATACTCTCTCACCCCGATATGCCTAAACATTATAATAGAGCTGCTGTTCGTTAATAAATCGCGCCAACATTAGCGTCTATTTTGTCATCCAATCACAATTAAATACATATGCTCTAGGAAAGACATTCCCTCCATTTCTAAAGAAAGGCACGCTACCCTGACTTCATTTGTTTGTCTCTTCTAAGTGATAAACAACTCACGCCCTCGCTTCATTGTTAACCACTCCTATTGTCAGTTTCAGTGAGGCTGTGTAAACTTATTTCCTAACAATGCTTATAGCTAACAAACATCTAAAAGCATTGTCATACAATAATGTTAATTTACACTATAATCACTCTGGCATTCACAGTGTTGTGATATAAAATACTGCCTCAAACTACTTTCTCCCCTTATCTCAGACCCCACCAGCCCCGTATCACAAGAGATTAAAAATGTATGCGCAGAATTACTGGCGGCACAGGGCGAATAATTGAAGTTTCAGGAGTTTGTCAATACGGATTTGACGGAAATTTCCAATGAAATAGCAACGCACGCACAAACTGCCAACTAAATACGACTACGTTACGGGAAAGTTATTTATACGTTAAGTCCGGGAACAAGTAGAGTAGGCAAATACATAACAACGAGTAAAGGAGACGATCACATCAGTACTATAAATACCAAAATGGACCCATCTGTGGCAGACGGCAGTAGTACATTAGGTGTAGCTCAGTACATTTAGGTTAGCCGTCCTCTATTAGACACAGGCATTTTTGCAGGGAAAGCAGGAGAGTGTAAACGACTGTTTATATAAATTTGAAGTAATAGCGTGCGTCAATAATTGGGCGGAACACCACCAAACCCATTACTTGCCTTGTTATTTGATCAATACGACGTTAAATTGGTATAAAACATTTGCATGCAGGAATCCAAATGCCTCATGGGAAATTTTGAAGCAGGGGCTACCGAATGCTTTCTCCACGAGGCGGAAGAAGGGATGCTGTAATTTAAATTAAGACAGACGGTACAGGATCTCAGTGAACCAATGGAGCAGTACGCATACAATGTGATAGCTCTGTGTGACATGCTTAACCCCGAAATGTCGGAAAAAGAGCGAGTTAAGCACATCATAAAGGGATTAAACCGTAGCTAATAGAGCAAGTATTGCCCTATAATCCCCAATCCGTAGACGCACTTATTCAATTTGTGCGCAAGATAGAATCAGCTTGCTACCTAGCAGGGAAGAGGGATGACGTCAGTGCACAGGTCAGCCCCCTTAGCGCGCAAAAAGAGGGTCTAAACAAACAGATGTTCAGAGATGGCAAAAATGATGGAGAAGTTGACAAAGCAAGTGCAGCAACTAAAAATGAATCCCCATCCTCCATCCCCATGCAACGTTGGTCCAATAGGTACTATGGACCCCGACTAACTTCAATAAGAACGTGTACGGTCAGAGGAGAACAGTCTCCACTAGACCTATTCGTGGCCACTGTAAACGAATAGGACACGTCATAAAAAATTGTCAAACGCGGTGAAAAGACGTAAATTTTCGCCATCAACCTCTAAGCAACCACCCTTGTAGGAGTGTAGTGACTACTATATGGAAACCATAAATCCAGCAAACGCGTTATATACAAAAGGAATAGGCAGCTCTAAGAGCACTATTAATAACTTGGTAGGGATAGATAAACATGCAGCACCCCATGTTTAATTCTGCGAACAGAAAACAACTATCTACTTGCAACGCAATATCAAACTAATGCTAATTTCCAAATGGGTGGAATAGAATTTAAAGAACAGCTCTTGGTAGTGAAACTTTTCCACACGAATTGCTATAAGGGATGGATTTCCCCCAGAAATACAAAGCGGCCATAGATTTGGGCAATGGCGTAATAACGCTGACGCGGCAAGACTAAGGAAGTCAGCAGAACCTGCAATTAAAAGCAAGAGTGCCCACTGACACAAATCACGCTTGAGAATGACACACAAGAATCGAAAATTAAGGCAACATGCGAACTACCCCCATTCACCACCACAAGTAAACATTACACCGCCACTACTCCTCACGAATACATTATTGCTGAACCATGATTTAGTACGAAACAAGAAAAACACATTAGCATTTTCCCAATACTATGCAATAAACTCCCAAAACCAAAAAATCCAAGTTCAAAACAACACAGCTCCCCAGAGAATATCTTAAAAGTACCACGCTAGAATTAGTATACGAAGTCGCGCCAGTACAAGACATCGCCTTCACACGCGAGACAGCCAAGCGGATAGACATTAAGAATGTCAAATTCAACATTAACTCGCAGCTGGGAGAGGAAAAACTGCGGAAACTACTCTACAGATATAGGCACATTTTCGTGACCAGCTTACAGGAATTAGGAACGACGGATATAGCAGAATTTAAAACAGAATTAACAAATACTACTCCAATAAAACAAAAGCGATACAGGATGTCCCATAGAGGGAAATAATTAACAGCCAAATTAAAGAAATGAAAGACACAGGAATAATTAAGGATTCACAGAGCAGCTGGAGCTCACCAGTGATCCTAGTTAAGAAGTCAGGAGAATATCGCTTTTGCGTAGACTACAGGAAGCTCAAAGTGCAGAAAGCTGCATCGCCGTACCCGCTACCATTGATAGACGATCTACCTAGGATATTCAACATTTTACTGCACACTTGATTTACGCAGCACATATTTTCAAGTGCCGTTGTCATAGGAAAGTAAGAAACTTCCTCGTTCATTACGTCGGATGGACAATTCGAATTCGAGACTTTGAGCCTTTGGTTTAGCGAACGCGCATAGAGCGTTTACAGAGATTCGAAATAAATTATTAGGAGACGTAAGGTATAAACAAGCATTAATATACCTAGACGACATAATAATTTTAGCGCACACATTCTAGGAGTTATTGTCGAATTTGGAGGCAGTATTTAAAAAACTGGAAGAACACACTTAAACTCAAACCGCAAAAATGAGTTAAGAACCCCAAGGAATGTCAAAGAAGTGACACAGTGTTAGGATTGTTTTCCTTCTATAGGAGGTTCATTTGTAAATCCAACCATAAGTTTGTGTGGGACCAAAGATAGAAGAAAGGGTTCCAGAAATTCAAATACCTTATGGTAAGAGCTCCGGTCTTGACACATTTTATACCAGGGGCCAAAACACAAATACATTGCGATGCCAGCATGCATGGCATATGCGTCTGCCTTCTAAGGAACAGGAAAAATGCATCCAGTAGCGCTTTTCTCTAGGAGTTTGAGCATAGCCGAGAAAAAATAGTGTGTCAGAGCAAGAACTATTAGCAGTAATGTGTAGATTATCAAGATTCCGCCAGTACATTTATGGTTATCCCGTAACAATAGCGACAGATCACGCATGCCTGTGCCACTTAACTAAGCTTAAGAATATGTCAGGAAGATTGGCATGCTATAGGTTAATGTTACAAGAATTTGATTACACAATACGATAAAAATCAGAACTGAAACATAAAGACAGGCACTGCTTATTGCGGATGTCCGTAGTTCCCCCGCAACCCGAGACAGCACAGGAACATGAAGATAAAATAACCTGTCTTTAGAGCCCGTAGCACTAGCTCAAACGCAAGAGGACCCCCAACTGAAACCCCATACAAGCCCTAAAACTCCGAGCATGTCAAATACCAAGTTAATACAAGTCGTGACCCACGTGTTAAAGTTCAATGTGCTGCATAGAAAACACATACAGTACACGTGACATGCACTTATTCGTTGTACCTGATAGTTAGACAGGATATACTCTATAATAATCACGACGACGCAATAGACGGATATTTTCGATTTGCTAAAACTTTTCACAAAATTACTTCATGCTACTATTGCATCAAAATGAAAAAGGATATACAAAATTATGTAAAGAGATGCGTTTCCTGACAGCAGCGAAAAGGGCCAGCTAATTAGCGAGCAGCAGGACTAGTGCATCCCATTAAGGTCAATTACCAAGAAGAGAGATTCTCAATACATATTTTGAGACTTTCCCAAAATAAAAACGGGCAATGTGTATACAGTAATGGCTAACCTGTTTTTGTCTAGTTACTTAAGAGATGCGCGCAATCCAAAACGCATCGATATAACACGTGACTGAATTTATTTTGTACGTCGTCATCTACCGTCACGGCGCGCCTAAGTATATGCTATCGGACAGAGGCTCAGTACTCAAGGGCAAGGTGACGCAGAAGTTACTTAAGCTAATGGGTGCAATCGCAAATTTCACAAGACTACAGACAAACGGTCATATACAAAAAGCAAATAAAACCATCGGGCAAGTAATCAGTCATTATGTAAATTCACAGCACACCGATTGGGGTAGCAATCAACACTAGTAATCAGGAAAGCACAAAGTCCACACTCTTCGAACTTATATATGCCCGAAAGCCTGTGTTGCCCCCTGACGTACAACTACAAAGTTCAATTCCAAATGATTTTCTGCAATGAGCACAATGAAGTGTAAGAATATGTCACAATCTGGAAGACGATATAAAAGTGTGTTTATCAGCTATTCGTTTACAAATAAGAAAGATTTCGAAAGCGCACCAAGCTCAAATTTTACATTAATTTTACTTCTTGCGCCAAGCTTTTTGAATTATTATTGAAAATTTGTAACGTGTTACCTTTATAAACAAATTCTAAATGTGAATGCATAAGCTTAATTACATTATATTAGTTTTATCTCCTTAAATTACAATTACCTCATTAGGTTTCAAATAATAAAAATGTTACTTTAAATTAAGAGTAATGTGTAAGGTTAATGAGTGTGCCGTGTGAATTCAAGTTACACCTTTTGTGTGACGCAAGTTGATAAAGGTTGGAAAACACTGGCATATATAAATTCTGCCTTATTAGAGTCTGTTAACATTTTCTACCTTCAAATAAAACATTTTATTAGCACAAATTCATTACATGAATGCTAGTTTTTCTTTCTCTTTCTTTGTATGTGAATCTTTGGAAATAGTTTGACATTTTAAATAGTAATAATAGTGAGTAAAACATTACAATAGAAGGCTGATGTACAATGTTAGACCTTTGTTGCCTTTTCAGTTATAGGTGTAAAATATATTTTCCTTGGGGGAAATCCTTGAACTTAAATTGGCCTGAAACGCACAGTGTCTGATAGTTATATAATCAGTATTTATTGCTTCAATCACTGTATTATTTCATTAAAATAAATGTCTTCCCGAAAACACTGGGAATAATTATTAAGACACCTCGCACTTTCAATATGAACAGGTATCAGCTTTCAGAAGCATGAACTGTGGTCGGAGACAGCAGAAAAAACCAAATCACTTCAGCCTGTGTGTAGATTTTGTGTGGTATTGGATTACTACCCCTCCCTTTCCCCATCATTGCCTTGGAAATCTAAAAAGTACCGTGTAATTCAAAGCTATTCCCAAGTAGGTTTTCTATTTTCCTTAACAGAAGAACTACCCTTTTAGAATTAATTTCAAATGTAACAATTTGGAACAGATTAATTTCAAGTAAGGCACCAACTGCAAGAAAATTCACTTCAATATTTTGACATTAATATTAGTTTAGTTTCCGTACTTTTAAAAATATCAATGGTATAAAACCACATTCGAAATATTTTGCGCTATACGTTGTGACCAATCACCATGGGCATTAACAGTTTAGATACAAAATTATAAGTGAAACTTATCACTTTGTTTACGGAGAATAGTACATTGCATGATAATTATAAAATAGTATTAGTATTATTATTATTATTATTATTATTATTATTATTATTTACAGAAAATATTAGAAACAATATATACATTATGATTATTTGGTCTACCATAGAAAGCCTCAAACATCAAGCATTAATATAAATTGTGCTATATCATCCCTTTATACAACCTATGTGGACGAAAAATGCTAGTTTCTTTAGTTTGACAGTGTTAGTAAAGATAAAAACATTTAATTTCTTCTTTCCACGTCAGCGAATACTTCCCCATCTCCGATCATGTCGCAGTGATATATATATATATATATATATATATATATATATATTTATTTAACTTGGATGAGCTTATACCACGAGGCCTGCCCCCAGGGGATTACTACGGTAGATATGGGATTGACGCTCCCGGGGTTCCGAGCCACACACTCTATTGGGTTGGTCTAAGAGGTGAGAGGCTAACGCCAAACGCCCAATCAACTTTGGTGCACAAGTGTGTTTGACCAGTTATCAGTTACCTCCCTGAACACAGTCTGACGGATACCGCTGCGCGGGACGGAGAGGAATCGCAAAGGGTGACTGGGTAGCGCGTAATTCCCAACCTCTGAGTATCATGTAGGACTGTGGGCGTATACACAGTCCCGGGAAGGGGCCATTGTATGAGCTGTTACACTCCTGAAGGAGAATGGCTCCCTCTGTGTATGAATTTGGAGGCGAGACCCTAAGGTGACCAAGGTCCAGGCCAGGACTCTGCCATAAGCCAGGGTGATGCCCAGGATGTGAGCATGCCTTCGGAGACATTTGCAATGGTGGAGGATTTTTTCGCCATGGAAAAATCAAAAAAGTATAATGGAAAAGAAGTAGTCAAGTGTTGTGGTCCTCGCTACATAGTAATTAATAAAACGAGGAAGCGAAAAAGTTTACATAGGTGAATCCTTTTATAGTACAAAAGCTTCTCGATAAAATTTCTGGTCCTAACAAGTCTTGCATTAGAAGTCGCAATGGCACGCTCCTGGTTGTGCAAATTCAGCATCCCAGGCAGCCACTATCTTGAAAGACAAAATGTTAGCAGGCTATCCAATTCGAGATGCACAAGACCTTGAACTCCTCGCGCAGTGTTGTAAACACCCGTGCATTGGACGGTATGTCAAAGAAGAGATTAAAGAGAATCTGGAAGAACAAGGTGTGGCATCTGTATATTGGGTTCAGCGGAAGGAACGAAATGAATTTGTACCTACTCGTACCCCGTTTCTTACCTTTGATTGAGTAGACCTCCCTCAAAGGATTAAGGCAGGGTGCGAAGTCAATGAAGTTAGGTCATATATCCCCAACGCTCCTGGTTGTGCAAATTCAACATCCCAGGCAGCCACTATCTTGAAACAAAATGTTAGCAGGCTATCCAATTCGAGTCGAGATGCACAAGACCTTGAACTCCTCGCGCAGTGTTGTAAACACCCGTGCATTGGACGGTATGTCAATGAAGTGATTAAAGAGAATCTGGAAGAACAAGGTGTGGCATCTGTATATCGGGTTCAGCGGAAGGAACGAAATGAATTTGTGCCTACTCGTACCCCGTTTCTTACCTTTGATTGAGTAGACCTCCCTCAAAGGATTAAGGCAGGGTGCGAAGTCAATGAAGTTAGGTCATATATCCCCAACCCGCTGAGATGTTATAAGTGCCAGCACGTTGGTCACACAAGTGATTTCTGTAACGGTGAAGCTACCTGCGTTAACTGTGGAGAATTTTCACACGAGGAAGCATGTGCATCAGCTCCAACATGCGTTAACTGCAGTGGTGAACATCCATCATTTCCGAGAATGCCCTCATTTTACAGAAGAAAGGGCAATCCAAAAGATCCGGATTAGGGAGGTTTCCTTCTCGGAAGCCCGGAAACTCCTGCGCAACCGCCAACCCTCTGTCCAGTACCTATAGCTCAGTTGCAAATAAATCAGTACCGATTCGGTAAATCGCAACCCAAACCATGGATATTAACGGGGCCACAATTTCAGAAAAGGTTCTTCTAACCAGATAACTTCCAAAGCCCACGAAATCAAAATCTACATCTGCCAAATCTGTTACTGACAATATCCCTTCAGTAAAGTCATCATCAAGACCATCGACCTCAAACAATAAGATTTGCAAGCTCGTAACTTATAATTCACCACAAATAAAGTTCAAGACCGGATTTAATAGAACCGACTTCCTAAAAGAAAATGGTAAGCCTTTACCCAGAACATCAAAAGTGAAGTGGGATATTTGTTGGTAGTTGGAAGATGCTTCATGTTTATCTGCACAACGTATGAGCCAATTTGTCGCGGTCACTTCGTGTTATCTTATTTCTGGGCGCCTGTTATTGTTTTACTACTTTGAATGTTGGGTTCATTGTCCTCCGGCTAGCTATTATTATTATTATTATTATTATTATTATTATTATTATTATTATTCAGTCGAGCACATCTCTTGAACAGGGTGTGTAAACGGAAAGGAGTTGTTACTCAAAGATAACAATTATAAAAGAATTTGTTTTTACACTTTTATTACCGTCACAATTAGTTAATTTCACATACTGACTCTTGATGCACGCCAGACTGAAACTGTTATATTTTCTACTATCACTATAATCACTTATTTGCTGCACATTAGTAATTCGCGTATTTCACATTTATAACTAACTTTACGACGCAAAAGATTTTGTAGAATTGCGTAACGTGTACTTTAAGTATGCTTCCGTTGAACTACGCGACGTGTAACCCGCGAACGATTCTGATGAACTGAGCGACGTTTAACTTCTGAATGATTCTGTTGGACTCAGCGACGTGTAACGCGTGGATGATTTTGTTGAACTGGGCCATACTTGCCTCTGGCTTCAGCTTTTTATACTCCCACACCCCGATATGCCTAAAGATTATAACAGAGCTGCTATTGGTTAACAAAACGCGCCAACATTTGCGTCTATTTTTATATCCAATCAAAATTACGAAAACATATGCTCTAGGGAAGAAATTCCCTCCATTTCTAAGAAAAGCGCGCCAATCTGACGTCATTTGCTTGTCTCTAATAATTGATAAACAACTCACCCCCTCGCTCATTGTTACCCGCTCTTATTGTTAGTTTCAGTGAGGCCGTGTAAACTTATTTCCTAACAATGCTTATAATTAACAAACACTCAAATCAATGCCATACAAAAATGTTTATTTACACTACAATCACTCTGGCATTTACATTATTGTGATACAAATTACTGCCACATATGCCCCACTAGAAACATAATTATAAATATTTACAACTTGTTTGGAAATTTTATAATTGGGTTTTTAGTCTCCTGAATCTTGGAACACACGGTATTTATCACTTGCACTTAACACTGCACACGCATTTAACACACGACATATATTTTGCCTTTTTCTCGCCACTATTTACTGGCTCTGGTCTAATGTGTTTATATACATCTGACATTACAAAAAAAAATTATAGCAAATACTGTACCCTGAACTATTTAGTTACTGTTACAAAATGGTTTACTTTCTTAGGTTGTTGACAAAAATTTACATTCAAGATTTTTAACCTGGTTCATTTTGTAATTATTAAACATATTTACCAAAATATTCATCCTCTACACAAATATATTTACATCTCTTAAATCTTGACACAATTTCACATTATCTGTGTGCTGCATAAGTATTTATTTTAATTATCTTTACCTTTTTTGTTGTTTGTACTTTATATATTGAAAATACTATTTGAATTATATCTATGTACTTTTACTTTAATATAACATTAAGTTTTCATTATTACATGTTTCATTTCATATGCTGTTACAGTTTACTAAGAAAATGTTCTTTTTTCCCTTTAAACATTTATTTTTCTCCAGAATTTATTTCTCTTTTCTCATGACATATATACATAGTTAGCCCTCTTACATTCCAATACTTTGATCTGTAGTTCAGCTTTACTTATCCTGAATTTGCTTGATTTTTTGTTTTGTTTTTTGTTTTTTTTAGCGGTCACTGCTATTCCCTTTCCTGGGTCAAATTGTCTATGGCTAAGCATTACTCGTAGCTGTATCGTAACCTTCCAAGATCTATTCATGAATAACCTCTTAAAGGATTCATATGAAATTTCCTCCCCTGATAACATTTGAAACCAATCTAAAGTTTTCTGAACTACATCTTTTACAAACTATCATTTTCAATTCTTTCGGTATCTTTTTAATTTGAGAGTACTCTGACAAGTCTGTAATAAACTGTACTGGATTGGAGTTTTCATTCTGAATAGCTTGGTGTTTGTTAATTTCAGAAGTTAGCTTTTGATTATTTATAGACATAACTTTTAACTTCTTCGGACAATTTATTTCTTTGTGTTTCTGACTTCTTCTGTATTTCAGATATCTCACCTATGAAATTAACTTGCACCTGCATTAAATCTGCATTTGTAGCCTCCATCATCCCTCTTAGCTCACTTGAAATACTATTCATTCGGCTATCTAACTCTGTACATTCTACATCAACACGTTCAATTTTAGTATTAACCTCTCCTTTTTCGTTAGATATTTCACTGCTCATGTCTGACATTTTCTTTGAAACTTTTCCTATCTCACTTGCTATTATTTTCTGATTCTCATTTCTCATTCTTGGCATACTACTATCTAGTTTCATAACTTTCTTCCCTGCTTTGATCTAATTTTTAATCTAATATCTCATTTCTCTGAGTTAGTTGTTGTTCTAAGCTCCTACCAATATCTTCCCTTATTTTCCTATTTCTATTTTCCATATCTTCCCTTATTTTCCTATTTCTATTTTCCATATCTTCCCTTGTTTTCCTATTTCTATTTTCCATATCTTCCTTGATTTGATTATGTTTGCTCTAATTTCTCATTCCTCTTTTCCATATCTTCCCTTAATTGATCTGTAATACTCCTACCAATATCTTCCCTCAATTGCCTATTATTCTTTTCCATATCTTCCCTGTTTTGATCTAATATCTTTTCAATCTTTCTCAGCATTTCCATCATCATACCAGCATCAAAATTAACATTTCCTGCTATTCTATTCTTACTTTCTTCACTAGTATTTCCTCCCTCAAATCCTACATTGTTTGAGATATTTTCTGTAACCTGTATTGAATTACAGCTAACTGTTACATTATCCCCTTCCATAATTATTTCTTCAGTATTATTAGTACACATTGTTTTCTTAATCCTACAACTTCTTAATAACATTTAAATTCTTACAATTTTTTTAGGATAAAAAAAATTTACAAATTTCTAACCTTTCTGGTGTTGTCTGTTGATGTTGCTTTGATGTCCAGCTTCCTGCCCCTCTCTCCTAGATATATATGTCGCCTCTGCGTCGTACTACGATGAATCTGCGTCGTCTCGCTGTCTTGGTGTCCTGTAGTCAAATTCCCCTGTTGCCTTCTATTCTCGTAGTTATTGCTGTCCATTCATCCGCGTCGTCGGTCGTTCTGGTGATTGTTTCTGGGATCTGCGTCTTGTAGTTAATTTCACTGCTCCATTCTCTTCACGTCCTGGTTCCTTCGTCCCTTCCTGGTTATTTTGCTCCTTCCTGGTTATTTCGCCCCACGTTCTGGGTGCCAATTTAAAGTGGATATTTGTTGGTAGTTGGAAGATGCTTCATGTTTATCTGCACAACGTATGGGAGCCAATTTGTCGCGGTTACTTCGTGTTATCTTATTTCTGGGCGCCTGTTATTGTTTTACTACTTTGAATGTTGGGTTCATTGTCCTCCGGCTAGCTATTATTATTCAGTCGAGCACATCTCTTGAACAGGGTGTGCAAACGGAAAGGAGTTGTTACTCAAAGATAACAATTATAAAAGAATTTGTTTTTACACTTTTATTACCGTCACAATTAGTTAATTTCACATACTGACTCTTGATACACGCCAGACTGAAACTGCTATATTTTCTTAATATCACTATAATCACTTATTTGCTGCACATTATTAATTCGCGTATTTCACATTTATAACTAACTTTACGACGCAAAAGATTTTGTAGAATTGCGTAACGTGTACTTTAAGTATGCTTCCGTTGAACTACGCGACGTGTAACCCGCGAACGATTCTGATGAACTGAGCGAGGTTTAAGTTCTGAATGATTCTGTTGGACTCAGCGACGTGTAACGCGTGGATGATTTTGTTGAACTGGGCCATACTTGCCTCTGGCTTCAGCTTTTTATACTCCCACACCCCGATATGCCTAAAGATTATAACAGAGCTGCTATTGGTTAACAAAACGCGCCAACATTTGCGTCTATTTTTATATCCAATCAAAATTACGAAAACATATGCTCTAGGGAAGAAATTCCCTCCATTTCTAAGAAAAGCGCGCCAATCTGACGTCATTTGCTTGTCTCTAATAATTGATAAACAACTCACCCCCTCGCTCATTGTTACCCGCTCTTATTGTCAGTTTCAGTGAGGCCGTGTAAACGTATTTCCTAACAATGCTTATAATTAACAAACATCTCAAATAAATGTCATACAACAATGCTTATTTACACTACAATCACTCTGCCATTTACATTATTGTGATACAAATTACTGCCACAAAAGGCAGGAAGAGTCCACGAGCATCTCCTCGGAGATCCTCTTCTGAGGAATCTTCTCGGAAGGACTCGGATCGGCGATCTACCCCTACGCCAATCTCCACTTCCAATCGGTTCGAGGTTCCCGAACCGAAGTTTTTAATTGGAAAGGGATCCTCCCCCGTGGAGGAGATGGAGCAGGAGGTTCCTGCCCGCGCTGTTAGAAGGACAGTGAAAAACAGGCAGGATCATTCCTTTGTTAAAGGTGCTAGCCCGACACCGAAAACGGGCAATTTGATTCGACCATCGTCGTCCTCAAAGTAGTGGACTCTTAGGATTGATAACTTATCCCATTGTGAATACTATGGCTATCCTAAAATGTAACATGTGTGAAATTAGAACACACCGATCAGAGCTTGAAATTTTACTCAACAAGAATAATCCTTTGTTCGTACGTTTACAACAGACTAAGCTCCGTTCGCAAGATAGCTTTCAAATCAGACAGGATACCCCGGTACGATGTGATCTTACACCTGAAGAGGGTATCTCTGCACATGGGGGCACTACGATGCTCATCAGAGATGATACATTTATGGAACCTGTATTCATACAGTCTGACATCCAGTCAGTGGCTGTAAGGATTAAACTGCCACCCATCCGATTTACAATTTGTAACATTTATCTGCCTCCATCTATGATCTCTTGCTCACGGATTCAGAAGATCTATTTTCCCAGGTACCAACGCCTTTTCTTTTGGTGGGAGGCGTTAATGCCCGTCACCCTCTTTGGGGCTCGTCTCGAGCTTATGTGAGAGGTACAATAATTGCCGATTTTTTGCCAATTATAACTTAGCTCTTCTAAACAACACAGAGCCTACATTTCTTCCAGACTCCTTCAACACTTTTTCATATTGATATTGCAGTTTGTTCACCACAGTTAACAAGTTTCCTTGCAATGGAATTTCATCTCTGATTTACATTCTAGTGACCACTTTGTATGTCTTATTAGTCTCTTAACACAAGATATATGTTCCACTCGCTTACCTAGATGGCGCTTTGACCATGCCAACTGCAACCTTTTCACCCAGTTGGCCGTGTTTAATTACAATGAGCACGGCTCTGCGAATTGTTTGGTCGAACATCTCAGAGAGAAGGTTCTTTCTGCCGCTGAGCAAGCTATACCACGGTCGACTGCCAACCCCCGTCGATTTCCAGTCCTTCGGTGGACGGCAGGTTGCCGAAATGCCATTCGTGCTCGCAGGCGTGTTCTTAGGGTTTTCCAGCGTCGCCCCACATTCGATATGCTAATAGAATACAAGAAAATGCGTGCAGTCTAGACATGTTATAAAGGTTAGCAAAAAGGCATTATAGGGCAAGTTTTTAGCTTCATTTAATCGACATACACCTTCCTCTTCGTTTCGGATAAGTTAAGGCGTGTGGCCGGAAAATCGACCCACGTGTCAATTGCGGTCTTAAAACAGCCCCCGGAGCTGTTATTGATACATTTGACGTGGCTAACACATTTGGCCGTACTTTCGCTCAAGTGTCCTGCTCAGACAACCATTTCCCCGAGTTCCTTCCTGTTAAGACTCAGGTGGAATCTCAAGGTTTCTGGTTTCGTTCAAGAAATCTTGAATATTACAGTCACCTTTTCACCATGGTGGAATTAGAACACGTTCTTTCAACTTCGCGACTATCAGCACCAGAACCAGATCGTATCCACGCACAAATGTTGCAGCAGCTCTCTCCTGAAGATAAGGTTTTCCTACTCGAGGTCTATGATCGTGTTTGGGTTGACGCTGTTGTTCCAGAGAAGTGGCAGGAGGCCACTGTCATACCATTTTGAAAACTGGAAAGGACCGTCATCTTCCGTCCAGCTACCGTACTATTTCCCTCACTAGTTGGGTTTGCAAGGTGATCCAACGCATGATGAATGTACGCTTGGTATTGTGGTTGGAAGCTCACAACCTGCTGACCAACACCCAGTGCGGTTTTCGAAGACGCCGTTCAACAATGGACCACTTTGCGTCATTATCGACATAGATCATGAACAGATTCACGAAGAACTGCCAAACCGTTGCGATATTTTTTGACCTTGAGAAGGCTTATGATACGTGTTGGCGAGCATACTAGGTTCCCTACACGCCTGGAACATACGTGGACGCTTACCACTGTTTATTCAAGAGTTTATGAAGGACCGCGTTTTCCGAGTAAGGGTCGGCTCGGTTTTTTGTGAACCTTTTTGTTCAGAAGAACGGAGTACCTCAGGAATCGGTACTGAGCGTTACACTGTTTCTATAGCGATTAATTCTATCTGCAAATGTGTTCCTCCAGGGACGTCGTCATGCTTATTCGTACACGACTTTGCTGTTTATTGTACTTCTCAGCATACGCCGTTTTGGAACGCGTATGCAGCAATGTTTAGATAATCTTAAAAAATCTGATGTGTTACATTCACATAACTTTCTCTACACCATCAACATTTCAGCTAATGTCTATTATTTGTATTCTTAAGTTAATCAAGTTAGTTAATATCTGCATAGAAATGATTTCAGCTAAGTGGTTGTTGTGGAGAAAGACATAAATAAGTTGAACTGCAATCTGCAGAAGCAAGTTATGTATATTTCATAATCTTCACAGATGTTTTATTTAACAGGTATTAAACTCTTAACAGAAGAAAAACACATAATATACAATTGTAGAGTTATTATTTTGAAATATTAATACATATATGACGATAACTTCCATCATAAAAGAACGATTATGGCTGCAGCTGTAACGTTGTTGGTTTCATCATACTGCTGGTATATCCTGGCCACGGACCACTTGTAGACACTTACCCCGGTATTCACCTTGCGAGACTGGGGAAAACCGTGGAAAACCTCAGTCAGGGTATTTGCTAGCTGTTTCAGTGCCCACTCAGATATTGTAGGAATATCATCTTTAACAGTTTAAATATTTTCTGGAGCACGTCTTTATCAGGCAGTAATTGATAGAATTCTAAGCTCTTTGCGAACTTAGTAGATGGACGTGCAGGCTCTACTCGGTATTACTGTCGTGAACTGGGAATTCCGGCGTATTTCGCTTCTTGAGCCTTCTCTTGTAACCATTCTGTGACAGCACCAAACCTGCCGAGCAAAGGCGGATACTCCAATCACCTTCACCTAAGGTTGGACGTCATAGCATTGTTAGATTCCGGCTTTCGGTGTCCCCCTCGGTAGCGATAATATGTAACAAAAATCATTATACCATCATTAAAAACTATTGCTGAATGTTTATGTGTTAACAAACTAACCAAATGTTATAAGGCGTTGCGCGTTTTACTTGAGTAGATTACGCTTTGTGCATAGAGTAGACAGGCCTTTTTGAAAATCACTGACTTTCACTTCGTATTGTTTCATCCGGCAAAACTGCATATATAGGTTTATGGTCAGAGAAAAGGGGTCATACACACCAGCAGAAATGTCGATGTTGGAAAATATTATATCTATCTGAGTATTAAAATTTGTTGTTGAAATGTTCTTATGCAACTTGCTTATTAAATTAAGTCTATTCAAATAGTTTGAAATATATTTGTTCTTTTGCTCGTAAATGTCGAAATTAAAATCTCCCATTAGTAAGATTTTATTTTCTAAGTTGATGTTCTTTAAAACAATTGTATTTATACTATCTTCAAAGGTATTACTTTTGGCTCCAGGCGACTTGTATCCACAGACTACGTAGTGCTCGTTAATTTGAAATGAAATTAAATCAATATGACCTTCATTATCAGCTCTATTAACGTAATTTACATCCTGAATTTGAAACTCTTTTTTCACGTATATGGATATTCCTCGTGAGTTTTTTGAAAATGCAATTCTTAACTTCTTATTGAAACCATCTATGCATAATTTATGTTGAAGTGAGGCTAAAGTTTCACTAAATATTAATATGTCTCCATTACTATACCACTGATCTGACCTTATACAATCTATTTTCTTTGGCAGTGAATTCACGTTCTGATACATGATTTTTATTCCTCCGCTCTCCCTCAAAGTGTTATAAGACAACTTTAGACGTCTTTCTTGTCTTAATCTATCCATTTCTGCTATTATAGGATCATTGCTTCTAGGAGCCTGAGGAGATATAAATTTACCTATAAGGTATAACCCAGACAAAGTGGTCACTCTGCTCAAAGGAACATACAGCATTGATCTGCTTATTCTTTTACATTTTGTCAAGTCAATGCATAGTTCTTTATATGTATGTCCTTGACTTTTATGGACAGTTAATGCTTCGGCACAGACAACTGGAAACTGTATTCGAATTACCTGTTGTTCCAATTTGTTTGATATATTTAGTATTTGCCTTTTTAAATCTAATGGAGTTAAATTTTAGTTAATATTTTCGTTTTCCATATATGCACATCGTACCATTCTTGCTCTTCGACCCACATGTTCGTCACCAAAGTCTAAGAATATTATATTAGGTTCGCTGGAATTGGGTTTCAAAGCAATTTCTTTGAGTATCCCGCAAGCTCCATTGACTAAACCATCCTCTACATCTATATTGCTGGTTATCATGTATTTAATACCGATTTTTAACCTCAATTCATGAGGCAGTCCATTAATTTCCGTTAGCTTCTTGTTTTTAACTGCATTCAAAATGCAATTTTTAGCGCTCTCAGATATTGTTCCTATAATAATGTCTCTTGCTACCGATATAAACTCTTGTGCATTATGGCTTGTTATTCTCTTTTCATTGTACTCCTGTACTTCTACGTTCCTTGTAAATAATCTTATCGCGCTCTCTGGTACTTCATTTGTTTCCACAGTTCTAGAATTTATTAAGGTAATATCGCTAGTGCTTGTTTTTCCAGTGGCTAAATTATTTAAGACTTTCACAAATTCTAGTTCATCTCTTTGCCTCATTATTTCCGTCAATTCATAGAATTCAAACTCATCCCATAGATGATTTCTGTCAATTAAGGAAGAAAATTCATTTGAAGCAAATTTATAAATTGGAGTGTCCATTACAGGTGGTAGCTGATGGAGGTCGCCGACTGTTATTACCGAGACTCCTCCAAATGAATGATCAATTCCCATTATCTGTCGCAGCCTGCTATCGACTCTGCTGAACATTCCGCTTCCAACCATGGATATCTCGTCAATAATCAACAATTTCAGATTAAATAATTTCTCTCTAATAATATTGGCTAAGTCGCTGGATAGGGCGGGCATGTTGCCTGCAAACTGTGTCACAGGTAAAGCGAAAGCTGTATGCAATGTGATTCCGTTAATCAAGAAGGCTGCTTTTCCTGAAGGGGCGCATAGCAGTACTATTTTGTCTTTATCGCCTCCTGGTAAGCTGTCAAAATAGTGCGTTATCACCTGATACACCGCATTTATCACCGTACTTTTTCCTACGCCAGCGGAGCCGCTTAGAAATATCCTCATTGGCAGTCTGTTAGTTTTAAAGCTGTTTAGTACATGCATGACGAATTCTCTCTGCTTTCCGTTTAATTTGTTCAATAATTCAAACATTTTTTCTCGTGATACTCTGCTAGGAATTGTGAATCTGTTTATGTCTTGTTTATCAGCCCCTTCCAAGCCGCCTTGTTGCAAAATGTCCACTTTTTCTATCGGTTCTTCGTTCTGAAGTTCTGCATCGTAAGAACTATCACTTTCAAAAATATTATTCTGAACCATCTGCAAGGCTTCTTCAAGTGCTTCATCTGTTTTAATAGAAAATTTCTTTCCATTTTTTTCGATTTCTTCCAAGCTAGCGCAATATAATTCGTAGCAATTCTTGCTCTCTATGTCACGAATCTCATCTCTAAATGGCATTAATAATAGCACTTGCTCTCGATAATAATTGTCGGGATCTTGCGCCAGCTTGTATCTCCTGTATCTAATCACTGCAGGCTTTCCTCTTTCTTTTATCGCAGTTTTAGCATTTTCATCATCGTTCATTTCATCAATTATTCTTTTGTAGGGTTTATAATAATTAGCCACGAATTCTGCTAAACACACATGCTCTAAATGTTTTGGACGTCGACAGTATTTCTGTATAACATCTTGCATATAAACATCTTCTGAATCTGCCGGCAGTTGTTCCAAAGCTCTCCTGTTCTTCAGCATCACCACCCGTTCTTGTGAAGGACTGGTATTTGTGAAGATGACCTTCCTGCTGCTCTTTGACATAGGGAGAGAAAGTACACAATAAGCTGCTTCCTGAGCTGACATTAAATTGCTGTTTAAAAACAGGTTGGATATTTTGCGCAATTTTTCCTTTAAGCTCTGGTTCCCTGATTCGACATCTTTCGCTGCGTTTCTCAGAAGTTTCGACAATCCAGACTCTACCTTGCTTATATACTTTATGATGTAAGTAGCCAGTCCGTACTCTTCCAGAACTAGTTGTATGTCCATGTTAGACTAGAACAAATGCAGCATATCTTTGTTGTAAGCATTAATACCAACTTCTAGGCTATATCTTTTTAGGAACACACGTGTTTGCTTTAAAGATGATCTTATTGGATTCATGTACTGCATTTCAGTAATGTTAAGTCTTTTTAAAATTTCTTCGAAAGAAATTGATTCTAGCTTTTTATAAAAGTAACACATCAAATTATTTATCTTTTTCAGGCTGTTCTTTATTTCGTTGTTGTTTTCAACTTCTGATAATGGAGTCAAAATAGTGGTCCTAGGCATCATAGGTAAAGGAAAATGAAACCTGCATGACATTTTGTTTTTCCTGCCTTTGTAGCAAGTGTGTGTGTGTTTGTGCTTCTGAAGAGCAATGTAAGGATCATGTTCATTGTACTCGCACGTGATATACTTGTCAATAAAATGTACAATTTCTTTGATTGATTCTTGATTTGATGGATTATAACTCGGAGAATCTTTCAACCAGAAAAACATGTGTTCATGGGGGGAGCCTCTCATTTGAAATTCTACCCTCTGATAATAATCCTCAACAACATGCTCATCAAATATACTGTCCTCTGCAGTAAGAAGTTTTAAGAAAGATGAAATCTTATAATCGAAATATCGAGCACACGTAACAGGGTCATTTCTAATCAACAGCGTCTTTTCACTGTTGCTCATTTCAAGTGCTTCTTTTGGAGTTAACTTCTTATTGTGTTGCATATAGTATACCGATGTAAGCAGTTCGGGCCACCAGCTTTCTGCTGCAGACAGAGTAACAAACCAGGTAGGTTTTCCTAACTGCCTGATCATTGCCATTAAATCCTTCTTCTTCTTCTCCCAGAATGCTGGACTGGATCGGATTTCTTTGGTGAATTGGTAGCCGCTGTCAACTTTAATTAAATTATTGACAAATTCTTGATTTAGTAAATTCCCTGAATTAATGCTAGTCGAGGGTCTTTTAGTTCTCCTCAAGCACATATTCATGTTGGCTACGCATTGTCTTTCTATCTTCTGTTTGGCCATGAACAATAGTCTGCTTGGTGTGGAGGATCTGCGATCAACTCGTCTACATTCAGATTTAGCCCGATCGCTGTATGTAAGATATTTTGACATATTAAAAGCCTGGCCCGCGAATATTTTAGGAAAGCAAAGTTCATCAAAGTGTTCTATTAAATGCCAAGCGACTGGTTTTTGTCCTGTCCTGGCGCTATTATCTCTATTGTGTTTCTTCCTATTTTATTTCTGGACATTAAAAGTACCTGTTCTCCTTCGTCATCCTCACTGTCATGATCTAATGAAATTTCTTCTTCGCTTCTACTTTCCAAAGAGTTTACCCTTTTAGCTTTGTTATCGACGATAAACTCCATATTTTCTGTGTATTGGTTTTCATACCTCTTTAAGTACATTTCATCTATTTGGATATCATTATTCTTATATAGTGGAGCTTCTTGCAGGTATTTCAATGCATCACAGACTATTGCTGGTCTAATTGTCTCATACATGTAGTACGATTTGTGCAGAATATGCCGTTTTAACTGTAGCTGGATCGTAGCCATATCATCAAAAGATCTGGGTAGAACTTGCAGACACTCGTTAATGTCTATTGGAATATTTACAACTGATCCCTTTACTCCTAACTGTGGATTAAGTGCAAAGGCTTTTAAAGGTCGCATTTGCATAAATGGTATATAAGGACTACATAATCGCTCCTCTAAAGGAGATAGTTTCTTGATACATTCTGGTATATCCACAAATTTCATACCACAGCTTGTCGCCATTTTTGGAACTTTTAGTTTCATGATATAATTCTTACAAGTACTACACACATGTAAAGAACGGTAATTATGTATCCTTTCAAGAAACTCTTCAAAATTGTCGTTACCTTGTTTTCTTTTAATTAGATTCGTGTTTAGTTTACTAATGGAGTGCTCAAAAAAACAAACCTTCACAACAACAGCAAACATACTCTGGTACATTTTTTCTGCCTCGGATAAAATTCAATTTTAATCTTGACGAATTGTTATCTGTTTGTACTAATTTGTTATAGATGTATTGTCTTGAACAGAGAATCTCGTTACTTCTTTGCGATAGTTTTAATGATTTATTCTTCATTTTTTCGGTTTCTGTGTAGTTTTCATTTGTTCTAATTTGCTTCATATGCTCTTTATTTTTCTCTCTTTCCATTTCCTTGTAATTTTCGTCTTTTCTAATTTGCTGCATATGCTCCTTGTTTCTTTGTCTTTCAGATTCTCTGTATGCTTTATCTTCTCTGGCTTGCTGCTTATATTCTTTGTTCTTCTTCCTTTCAGATTCCTTGTATTCTTCATCTTCTCTTACTTTCTGTTTACTCTCTTTATTTCTCTTCCTTTCAGATTCTTTGTATTCTTCATCTTCTCTGGCTTGCTCCATATACTCTTTATTTCTCTTCCTTTCAGATTCTTTGTATTCTTCATCTTCTCTTACTTTCTGTTTATTCTCTTTATTTCTCTTCCTTTCAGATTCTTTGTATTCTTCATCTTCTCTTACTTTCCGTTTATTCTCTTTATTTCTCTTCCTTTCAGATTCTTTGTATTCTTCATCTTCTCTGGCTTACTCCATATACTCCTTATTTCTCTTCCTTTCAGATTCTTTGTATTCTTCAACTTCTCTTACTTTCTGTTTATTCTCTTTATTTCTCTTCCTTTCAGATTCTTTGTATTCATCTTCTCTGGCTTGCGCCATATACTCCTTATTTCTCTTCCTTTCAGATTCTTTGTATTCTTCATCTTCTCTGGCTTGCTCCATATACTCCTTATTTCTCTTCCTTTCAGATTCTTTGTATTCTTCATCTTCTCTTACTTTCCGTTTATTCTCTTTATTTCTCTTCCTTTCAGATTCTTTGTATTATTCATCTTCTCTTACTTTCTGTTTATTCTCTTTATTTCTCTTCCTTTCAGATTCTTTGTATTCTTCATCTTCTCTGGCTTGCTCCATATATTCTTTATTTCTCTTCCTTTCAGATTCTCTGTAATGTTCATTTTTCCTAGCTTGTCGCTTATCCGCTTTATTTCTTTCACGTTCAAATTCATTATATTCTTCATCTTCACGCAATATTTTCATGCTATCTTTTCTGTTTTTCGTGCGCTGTGAATAGGAATGATGCAACTTTCTCTTATTAAATTTTTGATCAGTTAATTTCTCACTCACTGTTCTACGTTCTGAACGACCATCGGTCTCGGAACCATCAAACACAAAAGGAACTAATGTGAATGGATCACTAGAATCATTAGCTACGGGAATTTTTTTTATCATTAAATTTAGTAACTCATTTATGTTCTCGAAAGCAAGTGCGATAGCTACACCTTCTGCATCGTACAAACCTTTTGCATTACAGTTGTGTGGGTCAAACAACCAGTACATGGACTTATTCTTAATAACAGCTATAGATTTTAATTGTGCAGTAAACACACCGTAGTGATAGCACTGGAAAAATGTTTTTAACACACTGCCTAAATCCCTCGGTATGATCCCTTGTAATGCAAAATTATTTGTTACTGCATTGCAGATTACTTTTACATCATCAATTACAATATCCTGCAGCCAAACCTCATCAGCGCACAAGTAAGGCGGATATGGCATAACACCATCATAATTTAAAATTTATTTTAAGTGCAAATCATTGCCTAAAGGAAGAATTTTATCAATTACTTCAGAACTCCAAGTATTAATATTTATTACAGTTGAAAAACATAACGCCATCACCGAGCTGCTTGTGCACTGTGTGTTTCTAACCTCACCAAATATGTTGTTGTTTTGGTTCAAGGTGCCGGTAATGACTTTGGCTGCTTTCACGGAAAACAGCTTCTTAACATTAAAATTAAAACTGGTTCGTTTCTTACTAGGCATTATGAAAAGTCCTAAAACGTAAACCAGTAAACAAAGAACACAAACCAAAATAGAAACACCTGAAAATGGTACTATAACAAATAATATATGAATGAATAAAATGAAACAGCCCTTAAACCGTGGAAACAAAAAATATAAACTAAAATAGGAACATTTAAAATGCTACTATAACGAACAATAAGATATGAGTTAATAAAATGAAACGATGTTACGAAATTGGTTGAAATCAGCATTCCTTTGAAGCAAAAACCACTTGAATATTCACAAAATCATAGCCGTTCGTTTATTTCTCAGTATAAACAAGAAGTGCATAGTTACGGCATGCGAGAACCGCATTCATATATTTCATTCCTAGCATAGATAAGTTATAATGTATAGATGGTTAACTCAGTCTTAAAACATTGGTATCTCTGCATTCAAATATTTCATTACTTGCATAGATAACTAACAACAAATAGATAGTTAACTAAATATTAAAGCACTGATCTCGCATAACACTTCGGGCGATCGACTGGCTTCCATTTATTTTCATACGTTAGGTGTAGAAACTTACACCGACTTCAGTGGCTCAATTGCACAAATAGCGTGATATCGCATCTCCATTTCCGTTTTTTGATCTACTATATGAAATTGGTCAACTGTTCTCACGTTTACAACCAAATCAAAATAATACCATTGGTCCTGAGGTTTTCTGTTGTTTCTTTCCACTACAAATCTCTGCACCAAACCCAAGTTTGTGATCTGACTGTAGACCCGAAAACAACTTAAATTGGGTGTTTTCAAAAGATCTACATTTTAGGTGTAGTACATTTTCGTCTATCATTTAACGCTTACCAATTATACAAGATTATATAGAATTCCTTCCGAATGAACAGGATTTTACAGGCTATTGCCAGAAAATTCACGATATACATTTTATTTGTCATAGAAATATCTTTAATATATGCTATTTTAATAAAATCGTTAGAGCCATCTTTTTACAAAATCAAAATTTTTTAAAAACGTTCCGTGTAAAGAGTAGCTTAGGGTGAGGGGATTTTGTAGAAACATACAACACCGAAAATGTATGTTTTGAGGTGCCCTCAATCCAAAAAGAGCATTTTGGAAACATGTCCGTGTGTATGTCTTGTGTGTCTGTGTGTGTGTCTGTCTGTGAACAGCATAACTCAAAAACGAAAAGTCGGATAAACACCAAACTTGGTATTTAGATTCAATATGTTCCAGGGATGCGACATGAAATACTTCAAGAAAAACCCCCACCCAAAACCACCCTTACATGGAAATTGTTCAAAAATTTTAATTTTATCAATTTTTTATGTTCTTGACATGCAAAGAAAATTACATTTTACACATAGCGACCAGTTCTAAAAGTATTTGACTATCGCTAAGACCTACTATGTTCCCCTTGTTTTGTATTTGCAAGCGCAATATAGAAAAAAATCTGTGTTACACTCACATGACTTTCTCTACTCTTGTACAATCTATTTTTACAAACGCCTATTCTCCATATGCTTCATACTAATCGAGATATCTAGATGTCAATCTTATTTGTAATTTTCTTGTAGATGCAAGGGGAATATGGTAGCTTTTAAGCGATAGTCAAATATTTTATCGCTGGTTGCAATGTGGCGCATTCCATTCTCTTTGCATGTCCAGGACATAAAAAAATCCGATGTGTTACACTCACATGACTTTCTCTACTCTTGTACAAACTACTTTTACAAACGCTTATTCTCCATATGCTTCATGTTAATCGAGATATCAATCTTATTAGTAATTTTCTTGTAGATGCAAGGGGAATATGGTAGCTTTTAAGCGATAGTCAAATATTTTAACGCTGGTTGCTATGTGGCGCATTCCATTCTCTTTGCATGTCCAGGACATAAAAAAATGAATAACGAATTTGAGAAAAAGTATAAGTATTGGAAAATTTAAGGAAATAACAAGCAATATCTCGAAAACGGTTCACTCAACAAAAGAAATGTATATGACTTAAGTTGTGTATTTTAACGCGATCTACATTTTTGTGTAGTAAAATTCTGTCTATCTCTTACGGTTTACCAGTTATACAAAAGTCGTTCACAATGAAGAATACTTTTGGAGACATTCCCAGAAAATTCGAGATATACATTTCATTTCTCATGACATTATCTTAAACATATGATATTTTCATCAAAATCGTTAGAGCCATTTTTGAGAAAATTAAAATCTTCGAAAAATGTTCCATGTAAAGGGTAGTCTGGGGTGGGGGGATTTTCTTGAAAACCTTCGTGTCGCATCTCTGGAAGACACTGAACCTAAATACCAAGTTTGGTGTTTATCCGACTGATCGTTTTTGAGTTATGCTGTTCACAGATACACACACAGACACACACACGGACATGTTTCCAAAAATGCTTTTTTTGGATTCAGGAGGTCTCAAAACATGTATTTCCGGTGAAATCTCGGTATCGAATTTTTGTGTGGAATGCAATACTTCCCCTACTTACTGTACGTAGTAGAGAAAGTAAAAATGAATAACGAATTTGAGAAAAAGTATAAGTATTGGAAAATTTAAGGAAATAACAAGCAATATCTCGAAAACGGTTCACTCAACAAAAAAAATGTATATGATATAAGTTGTGTATTTTAACGCGATCTACATTTTTTGTGTAGTAAACTTTTGTCTATCTCTTATGGTTTACCAGTTATGAAAAAGTCGTTCATAATGAAGAATACTTTTGGAGACATTCCCAGAAATTTCGAGATATACATTTCATTTCTCATGACATTATCTTAAACATATGATATTTTCATCAAAATTGTTGGAGCCATTTTTGAGAAAATTAAAATTTTCGAAAAATGTTCCATGTAAAGGGTAGTCTGGGGTGGGGGGATTTTCTTGAAAATCTTCGTGTCGCATCTCAGGAAGATACTGTACGTAAATACCAAGTTTGGTGTTTATCCGACTGTTAGTTTTTGAGTTATGCTGTTCACAGACACACACACACAGACACACACACGGACATGTTTCCAAAAATGCTTTTTTTGGATTCAGGAGGTCTCAAAACATGTATTTCCGGTGAAATCTCGATATCGAATTTTTGGGTGGAATGCAATACTTCCCCTACTTACTATACGTTGTAGAGAAAGTAAAAATACAGAAGCCTTTAAGAATTGACATATCTCTTAATAGCTGGTTGCTATGTGGAACACCATTCTCTTTGCCACAGCTTAATACTCTTTGCATATCCAAGACAAAAAAATGAATAACGAATTCACATTTGAGAAAAAGTATATTGGAAAATTTAAGGAAATAACAAGCAATATCTCGAAAATGGTTCACTTAGCGAAACAAATGTATATGACATAAATTGTGTATTTTAACGCGAGCTACATTTTTTGTGTAGTAAACTTTTGTCTATCTCTTATGGTTTACCAGTTATGCAAAAGTCGTTCACAATGAAAAATACTTTTGGAGACATTCCCAGAAAATTCAAGATATACATTTTATTTGTCATGAAAGTATCTTAAATATATGATATTTTAATTAAAATCGTTAGAGCCATTTTTGAGAAAATTAAAATTTTCGAAAAATGTTCCATGTAAAGGGTAATCTGGGGTGGTGGGATTATCCTGAAAACCTTCGTGTCACATCTCTGGAAGATACTGAAGGTAAATACCAAGTTTGGTGTTTATCCGACTGTTCGTTTGTGTGTTATGCTGTTCACAGACACACAGACACACACACACAGACACACACACGGATATGTTTCCAAAAATGCTTTTATTGGATTCAGGGGGTCTCAAAGCATGTATTTCCGGTGAAATCTCGGTATCGAATTTTTGGGTGGAATGCAATACTTCCCCTACTTACTATCGTAGTAGAGAAAGTAAAAATGGAGCTGCAAAATCGGCTTTCGTTTCTCAACTGAGAAGTCAATCTAGGTGAACTTCTGGTGCCGTGGGAGACAATTACCACATTCGCTCCGATTTGGTCCAGATTTACTACCATTCGCAGATTCGACGAGATTCCTGGGAGTGACCTTTGATAGGAAACTTAGCCGGTCATCTTATATAGCACAGTTGAAAGCGCGATGTGATCGTTCTGTAAATATCTTTCAGGTATTAAATGACAAATCTTGGGGAGCGGATCGGACAGTTTTGCTTCGACTGTATCGCGCATTGGTCCGATCGAAAATAGACTATAGGTGTATCATTTATTTCCCAGCACGACCATCTATGGAGAGGAGATTAGACACAGTCCATAATCGGGGCAATCGTGTTGTTATTAGTGCTATTCGTACTAGCCCAGTTATGAGTCTTTACGCCGAATCAGCAGAATCTCCTCTGCGTTAGCTGCGTGATCTCCTCTTAGGAAATTATGGCTGTGAGCTCAAATGAATGCCAAAGTATCCAACGTTTGATTCTTTTTTCATACCGCGTTGGACGAACGTTATAGGAATAACTGCATTAACCGAAGGCCTGCAGGTGTTCATTTCCGGAAACTTCTTAGAAAGCACGACACTGAAATGCCTAGCATGTTTCCTAAGGGGGAGAGGGCGTTCCCCCTTGGTTACGTGTGACATCTCACGTAGATCTTGGGATGGCGGTATACCGGAAGTCTATGCCTACGTTTAGTATCCGCAAATTTGTTTTTAGAATTTCTGTCCGGTTACAATGACCGAATTTTTATCTACACCGATGCATCTAACTGCACCAATGATGTTGGATGAGTTTATGTCCATAGAACCGAACCCCATAATTCGGTATTTATAGTGCAGAGATGTATGCCATATATCGAGCAATTTTGTATGTGCGCCGACGTAAATTGGGAAACTGTCTCATTTTGATGATTCCCTTAGTGCACTTCAGAGCCTTCGTGAGCTATACAACTACCACCCCATTGCTCAGCGAATCCAGGATGCCCTCCATGTTTTATATGCTTCTGGCGTTAATGTGGAGTGTGCTTGGATACCTGGTCACGTTGGCTTGTCGGGGAATGAACTTGCAGATGTGGCAGCTAAGGCGGCAACCATAGAACCCAGTGTTACAATACCTCGGATAGCATCAGAGGACCTTAGGCTTGTTGTGCGGAGAGGTGTGCTGTCGTGTTGTCCCCAGGAGTGGGTAGCTCTCCGCGGAAATAAGCTTAGAGGAGTGAAGGATATTCGATAAACTGGGTAACTTCCTCTCGTATATTTCGTCGTGAGGAGGTGATTTTAGCTCGGTTGCGTATTGGCCACTGCAATTTTACGCACGGTTATCTTTTTAAAGATGACCCTGCTCCTATTTGTTCGCTTTGTAGCGAAGGTTTGTCGGTCCGTCGCGTGTTGCTAGAGTGTATTGCTCTAGCACGTCTTCGGAACTCTCTGCAACTGCCGGCCATTCTTACAGAGGTCTTAGCGGATGATAAGCAAGCGGTTGATAGTGTTTTTAATTTTGTGTGAAAGGTAAATTTTTAAATACGAATTTAGTCATGTTGGTATCAGGTGTTTCATACTTCTTTGTTTAGTTTTATATATTCTAACTTATTCTGACTTTTGCTATGAGTTTTATGTTGATCTTTATCTCTGGGCTTCGTTATGATTTTTATATTCATCTTTATCGCTGTCTTTGCCATGATATTTTGTACTGATTTTTATGTCTGGCCTTTTCCATGACCCGTTTTACAAGGGCGCTATTGTCCTAGCAGTTGAATACCCTTAAACACAAAATCATCATCAGCCACGAGGCCACTCTACCTGGACATTCCATTTCAATATCACACAATGAAAATAGAAAAGATATAAATGTCTAACAAATGTATTAGAATGAAAAGAAAATACAACATAATAACATACACATACAAAGGTCCAATAAAGATATTAAAATGAAGAAAGAATTAATCAAAATACTTTTAAGCGGAAACTTCATATAAGTAAAGCAATTATTGTAAAAGGTTCAGTGTTTAAATTCGAAATATTAGTTGCAAGCACATAAAATAACAGTAATAATAAACGTTGCGACGTATTTATTATTTTAATACATTAGCAGATTAGGTAGATCGTAAATGTATTCCTTAATTTTCCTCCTGAGCTCTATAACGTTCAGACAGTTCCTTACGTATTCGCAGAGAAACCTAAGACAAACTAACGGCGAATGATGAATAAAAGGTTGTGTATAATAAGCCGGTATAGAAAGAATGAAAATTTTGTGAAGGTTTTTCTATTCTGACAGTCAGAAAGGCATTTAAAGCGAACATTTATATAGTTTGGAATGCGAGAATAAAATTAAACTAACCTTTATTTATGGACGCTATTTAACTACTATGTCCTTAGCTTCCCATTCCATATTGAGCGAGAAAGACCGGACATTTTGCTCAGAGGCCTCTTTATCAGGTTGACGATTTTTTACGTGTGGTAAATCCACGACACGGGACCAGGCTTTACTTCCCTTCCGAGGGAAGCCATGCAGATTTTTACGCAAAAAAATGCATCGCCCTGCACCGGGTTTGAACCCACGACCTCGAGAACTAGAGGCTAGCATGGCACGAGGATAGAGAAACGTTAAGGGAAGTAATGTTCCTCGTATCCAAACTGGAGCCAATGCAGTAATTCCAAGATTATATAACATGATCAAATCGACGCAGATTGTATATAGAGCGTACACACGTAGTCTGAGCTTGTTGAAGTCTGAGTTGAGTCACAACTGTCAAAATAGCGGAGTCATTCATACGCTTTAAAGGATGGACTACTGAGAATACTTTTTTGAACACATAAGAATACACAAAGGTAAATGTGATCTTTGAGATGACACTTAGGCTAGTAATTGATTCGACAGGCGAGGCCCGTCGAGAAGACATCCTTCAACCTGCTGCTTTGCAACACACACGTCCATCGCAAAGCATTTCTGTACATGATACGTGGGGCTCATAGTTAGATATTATTACAGAATGGTAACACAAGTACTTTGTGAACAGAAAATAGACATGTAGCCCAATACAACGTTTTCTCTTTCTTCAAGTGAAAGTGTAGGTACTTACCTACACAGTAAAAACTTGCAAAGACTAGTATTTCAATATACAATGTACATAAAGAAATTGTCAGTGCACCAAATGAGTAACACACGATATACTCCTAAAAAGAAAAAAAAGTTCGTGGCGAGTTAGCGCCGGAAGAATTGGGCGAGGAGGTTTCAAGTAAGAAAAAAATTCAAGACTAGTGTTTAAGTGATTCTACTTTTAAGGAATAGTTAAAACAACTTCCAAGAAACTAACTCAGATGCAGATGTTCTAAATGTAACGTTGAAATATTATGTGACAAAAATAAATTATATAAACATGTTCAAAGTCAGAAACATATGAAGTTAGTCAAACCGTTCATGACCATACCGTCCATAAGTGGATGCGTATCTAAAACAGAGATAAGTGAAAGTAATGGTAACAAATGTCGGTCTGGTACCTCAGTTGGTTAGGCACTGCCTACTGATCTCAAGGTCACGGGTTCAAACCCGACCCAGACAGATGGTTTTTACGTGTTTAAAAGCGACAGGCCCATGTTACTAAATTAACTGGCATGTAAAAGACCTCCTATGGGAGAAATTCCGGCACACCGATGGCGCTGATATGATTCTGGGAATTGGCAGCGTCGTTAACAAACAACTTATTTGTTTTAGGCATAACAAATCAAAGTGGCAGAGATTAAATTGGCAACCTTTTTTGCAGAACATAGTGTTACATTCCAGGTAAAAATAGAGTTTTATTTATGGGCGCTCTTTAACTGCTGTGGTCCTTAGCGTCCAATTTTATGTTGGACGTGAAAGATCGGCAATTTTGCTCAGAGGCCTCTTTATCAGGTTTGAGGTAGTTTTACATGCCGTACATCTACGACCGGCTTTACTTCCCTTCCGAAAGAAGCCATGCTAAGGGATTTTACGCCCGAAAAAATCCATCGTCCTCTGCCGGGCTTGAACCCGCGACCTCGGGAACTAGAAGCTAGCATGGTAACCACACCACCACGGAGAACGACTCTATGGTCCTTAGTGTCCCATTCTATTCTATTGGGCGTTAAATACCGGAATTTTGCTCAGATGCATCTTTATCAGGCTTGAGGTTCTTTTATGTCCAGCTTTACTTCCCTTTCGAACTAAGTCACACTAGGGATTTTTCTTGACCATTTAATCCCTTTAGTGAAAGACGTGATTTCCGATTTTAAAGTGACCCACAACATTCAAATGAAAAGACTGAAATGCACTGAAATAATAAAAAAAAGCTGTTGCTAAACTAGTAACAAATGAAATGGTCGATGATATTAAAACTACTCCCTTTTTCAGTGTTGGTAGATGAAAGTTCAGACACAAGCTTGCGGGTCAGGTATGTTTCGTCAGTAGAACACAACTTCTAGAAATCGTTGGTTAAGAGATATTGTTCTACAGTTAAAGTTTATATGTCATTTAAAGAGTGTTTAGTTGCAAAAGGTAACCGGTTAGCGAATATTGTATGAATTTCATGTAATACTGCTCTGTGTTAGAGATTCGTTTGTTTCTCGCCTTAAACAGGAGATTAATTGCGTTATTCTTATGCAATGTATTTGTAATTCTGCAGCCTTAGTAGCTAGTAAAGCTAGTGAAAAACTCCCTCGTGCTTCTACGAAATATATATTCTTACGCGTCCCACATTCCCTAGCGTTGTGCCCAGTTAGTTCATTCCTTAACATTAATTCTGTTAAACTTCTTGAAGAAATTGGACAGAACATTTTGTCAGTAAAAGTACTGCAAAATACAAAAACTAAATCCATGTTGTAATCGGAACTTCTATCCCTTAAATGAAGTGTATTTAGGATCCGAATGCGAAACGCTGCTAAAGGAGCTACCCTCTTCTGGCGTTGGCAAAATAAGAAAGAGATGTTTGGAAATTTATACGGTTGAATAAATATTGACATTCGTTAATTAGCGATCCAATGTATACGGAAATAAAGTTTTATATTTATGCCATACTGTAGCACAGGAAGGATAGATCTGGGCTTACAGAATTGCCACATTTAATTAAACATTTCAGTAATTATGTCGATTCAAATAACTATATTTTTGTTATGTGGACATGAGACAATTTAATGGCAACGGAGAGAAATGTGGCACTTTATAGCTAATTTTAAAGCCTTTATTGATGGATTGAAATTTCCCGACAGGAAAACTCGCAAAACTAGTACAGGCGTTCAAACGCGGAATCAGAAAGAATTTTTTCAATAGTCAGTGACGTGAAGACAAAGAATGGTGCAGTCGCAGTAGTACGGTGTGCTTTCAAGTCGAGAGATTGGACTACCACTCATTTAAGCTCACCAACACTTCACAATTCAGACGTTCCTTATTAGAATTGGTAAGTCATATTTCATACAGGTGCCTATTTTAAATAGTTTTATACGCCTGTAGTTGCTAATTTTTTTTCTAATATGAATTCCATCAAAATGTTGAATGTGCAGAAAAATCCCAGTTTTGTGAGAAGTTACATGCATGCTTGAGCACGACCGAGTAATCACGAGGTATTGATATGTTGGCTTGAATTAGAGAATAAGTATGAAATTACACACGCAGCAGTGCAAGAAATAACAGAGATAGAAGTGTTGTGTTCAATGTCTCTGAGCGTTGCTAACACAGTGAGCCAAATGAACAAACACAGGTGTGATATATTAGTACATTTAGCCTAATTTGAATTCACAGGTTAAAGTATTCTTTTGGAAATGCACCACGATAATTCCATGGCAACTTACATTACGAACTGACGCTCTAAAATAAACATGAAAACAAATAACTTGAGAAATTAGGTTAGCACAAGCTTTTATTTTACTACACAAGATCACTTATGTTTACAGAAGAGAGTACATAAGAATATTTGAAATATCTCTATTAGTAATACATATATAAACAAAGATGTTACTGGTATGTTACATAACAAATTTAGGCAAGCTTATGACTGTATTGAAAAAATGAAAAGTTCTGATCTACTAATAGTGATATGATTCTCATATTTTTGAAGGACATACACAAAGCAACCTGTTACATTATAAAACATATCAGTGTCTATAAAATGAATACATGAAAAGCTACAGTTGTGGTAACTAACATTACTTCATCAAATTTAAAGTCATCCCGAGAATTGATAACAGTTGGAGGATTCACTTGTTACTATTTTGTCTTTAGTATAAAGGATGTCATCCTTCGTATCAGGCCATTTCCATAGTTTTGATTTTCTTTCCACCACATTAACTTACATTCTTTAGCAACTACTTCAGTAACAACACCTGGGAATAATGATCCTTTGTAATTGACTCATTACCCAATCATCTGTTTTAATTTCATTTCGGCTCAGCTTTTTCCTAAGTTCAACGGCAGTGTCATATTTTCTTTGAAGTACAACTTTACATTTTAGTATGATTTCATGCTGGACAACGTTTTCTTAACATAAGGTTTATAATTATTTACTTACTGCGCATGTAGCTATTCGAAGAATTCAGTGCAGCCAAATTATATATCTTGCATCACGCAAAACAATGCAACCAATAGTCTTTGCTGTCCCTAAATTACCTGACTAGCTATGTATACTACACTAACTGTTTAACTTAACCACCCTAGTCTAAACCGTAACTAAACTCAAACGCTACATCACAGGATAGACCTGTCTAATGTCATCAGTTAGTTCTTGGTGTTAGCATGCCACGAATACTCACAAATATGAGCATCTAGATGCTCCCATTGGATGCCGCCCTGGATAAATGATGTTGTAGAGCTTGCCAGCACGACTCAGTGTTGTTGGTGTGCACACTTGTCACCGGGTTCAACGGTTCCTCCAGCCATTGGTCCATAGTCTCTTCAGGCATCAGTGTGAATGAACTTACGTGCTGTACAATTAAATTATAGAGCGTGTTTGCATCCGTATTATTGACATATCATGTGTACCTCGTTTATATCAATATCTACCATCCCATGAATCCAGTTGCCCTCTTACAATACCTCCCCGATGGAACTTGCGTCGTCCTATTTTGCATTCTTCGATTTGAACGACGTGATCTGGACCGCCAATTTTTCCTCTTGCATTATATTTGGCGTCGTTGGAAATCACGCATACTTCAGGAAACTAACTGAACCAGTCAGATACAGAACTCATATATTGGTCTCATTCTGAACACTCCATAATTCTCACTTCGTTTAACTACTTGTATGCAAAGCAGTGGATGAGCAATAGAATTTGACCAGGCAATAACTTTGTCTGCTTGAACCACGTTCCTTTGCACACAGATTGCGTGACTTTCATGTCCAGTTCTAAAAATAATAAATAAAGTTAATTACTAATTAATTATTAATACCATAAGCCATAACAGTGGGGCTTTATTTCACCATTCACTTACGTGCGGTTCCGTCTCTTAATGGGGTGCAGGACGGCATTACATTCAGAACACAACATTCCTATTCTGGCAAACCCTCATCAAACAATAGCTGAAGGCAGGCCTCCGTATCATTGAGGTAAGCAGGCAGATCCATCTTAATCGGATGAGCCATTTCTAGAACTTTCATCAACCGCGAGAATATATCCAAGAATACAACCTATGCTTTTCGCACCACAATAAATTTGTTTGCATGCTCATGTTTGTAAACCAATGAAATCGGAGAAAAAACATGCTTAGAACTTTTAAAAAATGAGCAGTTGTTTTTTTTTTTCTTTGCGGCTGAAGGGCGCTAAACTGCTGAGGTCATCAGCGCCCTTACAAGGTATAAAATATAAAGTCAAAAAATAAAAGACAGGTAAAAAACCGCATAATTAAAAAACGGGACACAAACCCGCGAGGTTAAAAAAGTTAAAAATAACAATAGAATAACAATAACAATAACAATAAAAACAATAACAATAATAACAATAACAACAATAGTAACAATAACAATAAATATGTCTGAAAAACCAACACACTACAAGCATAGCCAATAAAACATTAAAACGTGTCAAGGGCTGTAGAATGCGAGGGACATGAGCGCCATATGTCACTGGGGAGTAAGTCCCTATTAAAACATACAGAATAAAATAACAAAGCTAAAAGACGCTCAGCGCATCAAATGCGACGATTAAAACCAATGTCACTTATAAAACGTAAAAGACATTCTACAGCATGCGCGTCGTCTGCCAAAACGTTGGCTATGCCAACAGGCAGACCCAGGCGAACGCGCAGTGGAGCTAAAACTTGACACTCAGTTAAAATGTGACGCACCGTTAAGGGCACGTCACACTGCTGACACAGCGGAGCGGGATCACCACTGAGCAGGTAACTATGACTAAAACGACAATGTCCAATTCGTAAACGGGCTAAAAGTACCTCTTCCCGACGTGAAGAACGAGAAGAGGTACCCCAGATTAACGGGAGAGGCTTAACCTCCCGCAACTTGTTCCCCCGGAGCGCCGTCCACTCATCGCGCCAGCGCGAGAGGATGCGGCGACGTAAAATAACACACGAATCTGACGAGGGAACAACAGAGGTAAAAAATCTGGGTAATAAAATCGCCGATTTCGCAGCGGCGTCGGCAGACTCATTACCTGAGATGCCCACATGACCTGGAATCCACATGAAGGACACGCTGATGCCAGTGACACCAAGCGAGTGGAGCAGGTCATGTATGCGCTGTACAAGCGGGTGGTAATGGTACAGCGCAGTAATAGTCTGAAGGGCACTCAGAGAGTCCGTACAAATAAAACAGTGCTGTAAGGCGTGCCGCTGAATGTATAAAATAGATTGATAAATGCTAAAAAGTTCGGCGGTAAAAATTGAACATTGTCCAGGTAAACGAAACTTAAAACTACAGTGACCAGAAACAAAGGCACATCCAACTCCAGCTTCAGTCTTAGATCCATCGGTAAAGATAAAATGGAAGTCTCCGAATTGAGCCCGTACTTCTAAAAAAGCCGATCTAAAGACTGAAGCAGGGATCTCAGTCTTCGGCATCGACGTTAGCCCAAGGTGACAGTGGGCCTCAGCGCGAGACCATGGAGGAAAACGCGTTTCCCCCCGTGGAAGGGCCGGCGCTGGCGGAACGTCTAAATGCCGAAGGAGCTGTCGAAAGCGAACCCCTGGTGGGAGCAAAGCAGAGGAGCTAATAAAATAGTGACGATCAAGTGACTCCTCGAAAAATAACTCGAAGGACGGGTGGTCAGGCAAGCTTGAGAGTCGACAAGCATAGCTGCACAAGAGCATCTCACGCCTGAAGGACAGCGGAGGCTCTGCAGCTTCAGCATACAGGCTAAAAACAGGGCTGGTTGGAAAGGCCCCTGTAGCGACTCTTATGCCACGATGGTGAATGGCATTCAATCGACGTAACACAGATGGACGTGCCGACGAATAAACAATACACCCGTAATCAAGCTTGGATCGGACCAAAGAGCGATAAAGGCGAAGAAGGACGGTCCGATCAGCTCCCCAGGATGTGCCACTTAAAACACGTAAAATCTTAAGAGAACGGTCACACTTTGCTTTTAAAAAGGAAATGTGCGAGGTCCAACACAACTTCCTGTCAAAAATCAACCCCAAAAATTTCGCCTCGTCTGCAAACGGACGTATCCCTGGCCCAAGATGGAGAGAGGGCGGAGGGAAATACTTCCGGCGCCAAAAGTTGATGCAGACGGATTTCTCGGCGGAGAAATTAAAGCCGTTGGCGTTACTCCAGGCGTAGAGACGGTCGATACAGCTCTGGAGACGGCGCTCGAGTAGACAGGTCCGCCGTGAACTACAATAAATAGCGAAATCGTCAACAAAAAGGGACGATGAAATGCCAGGTGGAATACAATCAACAATGGGGTTGATAGCAATCGCAAAAAGTGTGACACTGAGTACAGAGCCCTGCGGTACTCCGTTCTCTTGAATAAAACGACGAGATAAAACCGAGCCCACACGTACACGAAAGACGCGGTCCGTCATAAACTCCCGAAGAAATATGGGAAGACGACCGCGGATGTTCCAATCGTGAAGTGTACGTAAAATGCCGCCCCTCCAACAAGTGTCATAAGCTTTCTCCAGGTCAAAAAATACAGCCACGGTTTGACACTTTCTCAGAAATCCATTCATAATATGCGTCGACAAGGACACCAGATGGTCGACGGTAGAGCGATAGCGACGAAACCCGCACTGAGCGTTCGCTAGAAGTTTCTGAGACTCAAGCCACCTTGCAAATGCAACTGGTGAGGGAGATAGGGCGGTAGCCGGAAGGTAGTTGGCGATCCTTCCCAGGCTTAAGTATAGGGACAATGGTGGCTTCGCGCCAAACGGAAGGAAAAATGCCGTCTTGCCAAATACGGTTAGAGACCTGTAAGAGAAATAGTTTACTGTCGGCTGAACGGTTCTTTAACATCAGGACATGAATGCCGTCCGGCCCGGGAGCGGAGTGCCGAGAGCAATGAAGAGCGTGCTCCAGCTCCCTCATTGTGAAAAGTTCATTATAACACTCAATATTAGTAGATCGAAAATTAAAGGTGTCGGAATCCAGCCGGTCTTTGATAGAGCGAAAGCCGGCGGAATAATGGTCTGAATGGGATACCGCCTCAAAGGCAGCACCCAGTGTGTTAGCGATGGCAGCCGGATCCACTATGGTGGCATTAGAAACCTGAAGGCCAGAAACAGTACAATGTGACACTTTACCTGAGAAGCGACAAAGTTTATCCCAAACAACGGATGAAGGCGTAAAACGATTAAAAGACTCGACAAAACGAGCCCAAGATGCCTTCTTGCTATCCTGAATAATGCGACGAGCCCTGGCGCGCGATTGTTTAAAAGTCACCAAATTATCAAGTGTAGGGTGGCGCCGAAACACCCTAAGTGCAGTCCTACGGGCACGAACGGCGTCCCGACAATCCTCGTTCCACCACGGAACAGGTGGCCGCCGAGGTTGGGAGGATGAACGGGGTATTGCGCGGTCGGCAGCAGAGAAAATAATAGACGTAAGGTGCTGCACTAGTTGGTTAATGTCGGAGAAGGGCTGGTCGTCAAAATGCACGAGGCTGGAATACAAGCTCCAGTCGGCTTTTGCGAATATCCAGGTAGGTACTCTGGAAGGCTGTACGTGGTGCGACAGAAGAGAAACGATGCAGGGGTAATGGTCGCTGGAGTAGGTGTCAGCGACGACGTTCCACTGAAGACGACGTGCAAGCTGGAGTGAGCAAATGGCAAGGTCCAGGTGAGAAAATGTACCAGAAGAATCAGAAATAAACGTAGGTGCACCTGTATTGAGGATGGAAAGATTGAACTGATAAAAAATGTCGGAAAGAAGAGTTCCCCTCGCACAAGCCCTTGGCGAACCCCATAGTGGGTGATGGGCATTAAAATCTCCCAACAGAAGAAATGGTGTTGGGAGAGCGGACAGGAGAGATCGAATGTCCGCGGGAGCGAGGGGAGACGATGGAGGTGTATACACAGAACAAACAGAAAAGAAAAAACCGGGTAACTGCAGTCTAATGGCAACAGCTTGCAAGTCGGACGTAAGTGTGATAGTTTGAAAATGAACGTCATTACGCACCAAAATCATGACACCACCATGAGCAGGAGTACCCTCCTCCGGTTCAAGGTCGTATCGAACCGGAGTATATCCTCGGAGATCAAAAGGATCGTGAGGGCGAAGCTTAGTCTCCTGCAAACAGACGACCATAGGCGAATGGGAACGCAATAAAAGTTGCAGTTCCGCCCTATGCGATCGTACACCACGTACATTCCAGGTCAGGATAGCCATTAAGAATAAGGGGATAAACTGTCTATTTAGAACGGCGGCTTAAAATTACCTTTTGTTTAACCTTTGGGCTCGGGCTTTTTGTATGGAGTTGGTCAGACTCCATAGCTTCCTCGGAGGGAGGGCCCACGCGCTCAGTGCCAGAAAACGATTCAAGCGCCGTGAATCGGTTCTGGGTGGCGATGGGTGAAGGGTGCCGCTGAGCGCGGCTTGTCCCAGGACCATCCTGGGACAGCGACCTCCGAGGAGGAGAAGGTGAACTTTTGTTACCGCGCGCACGCGGAGGGTCTTTCAAAAAATCTTCCCTACGAAGTTTCTGCTTGGGCTTCTTTTCAACGGCTTGCGACTTCATTGACTTGGGACCAGGTTTATACGGCTTGGTAACTGTAGCCTTAATAGACGGCCGGATGGTAGTGGCGGTTAATCCAGTCAAGGTCCAGGTCTGAGTTTCGGCATCTACTCGTGGTACTGGCGAGGCAACAACAGAACTAAATGTGCCAGATCGCAGGAGTGAAGGTTGGCGCGCATGGAAACGCCTCCGGGCTTCAGCGAAGGATAGTTTTTCCTTTACCCGGATCTCCTGGATCGCCTTCTCGTCCAAATACCGCGGACAGTCGGCAAACGAAGCAGAATGTGACCCTTTACAATTAACGCAGACGGGGGCTGTTGAACAGGTACCTTCGTGTGAGGGCTGGCTACATGTTGCACAGATGTTAACGGCACTCTTACAGGAGACTTGCGTATGCCCAAAACGTTGGCATTTAAAACAACGCAGAGGTCTAGGTATATAAGGCCTCACAGAAATCCGTTCGTACCCTGCGGAAATGCTCGTGGGCAGATCGACGCCATCAAATGTAATAAACAGGGTACGAGTGGGTACCAATACGCCGTCGCGTTTGGCCTGCACTCGATGCACTGCAGTCACCTTTTGATCAGATAGATATTCTACGAGATCCTCGTCCGATATACCATCGAGGCTATGGGTGTTAACGACGCCCCGACAGGAGTTCAATGTGCGGTGCTTCTTAACACGGATTGGGTAACCGTGGAGAAGCGTAGCGCGCAACAAGGTCTTACTTTGCTGATCGGACTTAGTTTGTGCCAAGAAGGAACCATTCCGTAGACGAGTGCATGATTGAACCGCACCAGCAATAGCATCTATGCCCTTCTGAATTATAAAAGGGTTCACCTTCTCAAAGTTTTGTCCTTCTTCTGTTCTCGAAATGACCAAGTAACAACCAGATGACGGCGGTGCTACTTCTGTTACAATAACTTTTCGGCGCTTGTTTGTATTAATGGAGGAAGGGTGCTCCATAGCGAGATAAATCCTCCACCATTGCAACCGTCTCCGACCTCGGGCTCTGACTTCTCGGGCGTTACCCCGGCTTGGGTGAGTGGCCTATCTATACCAGACTCACCCCAGGGTCACACCTCCCAGAACATAGACAGAGGGACCCAATCGCCGTCAGAAGTCAGCAGCTCATGCAATGGCCCCCCCCCGCGGGACTGCAGTTGAACAGCGGATACGAACACAAACCCTACATGACGACCCCGGGTGGTGGGGGTGACGCCATTACCCACTCACCCAGCTGCGCACGCGGTGCGCGGGTATCCGTCAGGCTGTGTCCACGGAGGATTTAAATAAAAAGATAAAAGAAACTAAAACTGTGTGGGCGTTTCGCACGCAAGGTAGGCCGGCGGGGAAGAAAAAGAGATATGCGAATGTCGTGGTGCGAAATGGCCGGAAAGTGATAAGGGAAGAAAGAAATGATGGTGAGGTGCGGTATGAATGGAATGCAAAGAATGCACGAGAGCCTACCTTGGGTCCACCGGTCACTTGAAGAACCCACCTCGACCGGATGGGGGTGAGGGGATGAATATGGCGATGATTGGCTCGGGAACCCCCGGGTGCGCCAAAAACCCGTACTCACATAAGGTGAGCCCCTGAGGGGTGAGCAGTTGGTAATCGCTTCCAGATGCTATCACACATTTGTTGTGCAGAGAGGTTGGCTACCATTGTTATAAATGATGAGCATGTTGGCTGCTATTCAAGAAGCAATAGGGTTTGTAGTCATTGGTCGTTTCAGTCTGATTGTGCATGTGCATTGGTGAACCTTCAGACTTAGAAAAATTTCTTGCATCTCCTTTCATATCCTGTATCATTACTTTTCAGCCCTGACTTAGCTTCCAAAGTATCCCACAGTATGATTATGAATTAGTAGGTGATGCACTTTGGCAGCGTTAGGGAATGGCTTAATATTTTGTACAAGCTTAACTATATTGCTTCTGTTGGAACATTCTTGACCTGTCATATAATGACAAACTTGTGATGAAGGGTCTACAGCACTGACAAAGTCTGAAGCATTATTTATTGTGCACTTTCTATTTTCTACATTCGTTCAAACTTGACGCTTAATGGCTTCACCAATTCCATCGACGGGGCCCTTCGCATGGGAAATAGCAAAATAGTTTCACGTTACCTCCCTGCTAGCTTCTTGCAAGAATTCTTATTGCCTCTGTAATGAACCTGTTCTTGAACCGAGACCTGGGTCGGTCGGTCAGTCTGTCCAGATGTTAACCTTTGTAACTGATGGTGACAATTCTTTTAGAAGTCTATCCATTTAGCCAATCAAGTGCTTTTTGAATGGTCTGGAACATTGGAGACGATGGCATATGGATGAAAAAATCACGAGTGCCAAGGGTCAGCTGTAAATAGACTTACTTGGTTCTACTGCCAGTGGGTACTTTGAATTTCATCCTGTGCTACAAACGTGTAATTTTCAGAGAAATCAACTTGCATCAGAGTTGCATCTGAAGTTGACTCTACTGCTACTCTTTCCATTTGATAGGTTTTAAGTGCTCTCTCGAATGTAACAGTGTTAAAAATGGAGGGCCAATAGCTAGGATATGCTCAATTAACTCCTGTATACTTCCTTCTATTTTTACTAATGTTCTTTCACATTCTTTCCATACTATTCATATCGCATACTATTGGTAACCTTTAGTCACGTCACGCAGCTTTGTGGAGAAACCATTCTTGCGAGATTTACATTTTGAAAACCAGCAGGCTTTTGTGTCATCTCTACAAAGGAAAACATCTGGCAAACCATTCAAGTACGATGGAATTTCTTTTTATTTTATGAACTTCATTGATTGCATTAATATAGTATCCATGTTACCGACAAAGCCAGACATAATGGGCGAGTTAGCCGCTCAATAGAACATGTTTTGTCCAGAGTTGTGCAAACTTACTCTTACTAATGATCATGTTCGCTGCATGCACTTCTTCCAAAGAAAACATTAAATGTCGACCCTGCATTTTGTCTTTAATGTTACCTTCTTTCACTGTGAGTGTCCTTTCATCCAGGCACTTGGCGATTGATGTCACCCTGATTGTAGAATTTGTTTACTGTATCAATATCTGGACTCAATCGTGAGGATCTCGAAGGTTCACTGATTGGCAAAGGCTTAATGTATGTATCAAATGATTTCCTAATGACACCAGTCTTCTTTCTAGGTGATTTTGGAAGTCCGCTGCTTGCCTGGTAGTAGCCTTCCCAAGACTAGAAGAATTTTTGAATGCTGGTGACCCAGAATTAGATGGTACAGGAGTGTCATTCTTGATTGACTCTTATTTCTTTTGTTTATTAAGCTTTCCAACCACATCTCTTACTTTCTTTCGTCTTCTTTAATTTTCCTGTGTTCTTGTTTTCGAAAAGTTCCATTTCCTTTCGTTTTTCTCTACATTTTCTAATGTTTATCTAGTTGTTTTCTTATATTATCCATACTTGCCCATTTTCTTCAATGTCTCCCTTTTCCTTTTCATCTTCTCAACCGCAGTTAAGGACATTCTAAATACACGAAAGTTATATTTGCATTAAAGAAAAATGGCAGTTTGAATAAATGAATCTAATTTAAAATGTAATTATGGTTTGAATAAAGATAAAATTCACAATGAAAAATAATGTAAAATATGCTCTGTGTGTATGTGTATATATAGGATGAATCACCTTAAACTTGCACCGCAAATATTTCGGAAATGGAAAATGCTACTGAAGTGCAAATACTGAGAAAGTGTATTGTTTGAGCAAACATACAATTTTTAAATGGAACAATGCCTAGTTACATCAAGAGAATAAAAGTAAGGCAAATAAGAACGTTAATCATCTTTGTTGCAGGATTCAAGTGCAAGTGGTTTACGAGAAATCATATTTTGAAACGTTTCCACCCGACAATTGTTTGTATCATTCAACCTGCTTAGTTGCTAGGTACGATGTTATGTTTGTTTGCTTTGTTGTTTTTCTGCCCATTGATTGCATTGCGACATTCTGGTCAGCTAGTTTGTGACAGTTCAAGCAGTTAAGTCGTGAGTGGAAGATGGGGTTTACTAATGCAAAAAAGCCGATATGCTCATGGTGTATGGAGAGTGTAGAAAGAATGCAGTTCGTTCCTGTACGGTGTATGCAGAAACGTATTCCAATAGACCTCAACCACCTCGGCAATTATTTATCAACCTCTTCAACCAATTACGTGAAAGTGGTACTGTAACACCTAGAAAACGTAACAGAAACAGACAAGTGACTAGAGAAGAGACAGAAATTAACGTTTTGTCTGCCGTTGCAGTAGATTCGCAAATTAGTTCCCGCAAAATCGCACGTGGAAGTGGCATAAGTCAGGCAAGTGTACTGCGCATTCTCCATCGACATAGGTCCCATCTCTCTCCATCAGGAGCTGCATGGATTTTGATTTTGAGAATCGTGTTAACTTTTGAACATGTGCATTAAAACATGATACTTCAGATTCGTCATGTATCTTGTTAGTGATGAGGCAACATTTACTAATCATGGCCAGGTAAACCGCAGAAACATGCACTATTGGCCTGTTGACAATCCCCGTTGGCTTCGTCAGGTGGAACGTCAGCGTCCATGGAGTTTAAACGTGTGGTGTGGGATAGTCAATCATCAGCTCAGAGGTCCTTTGTTCATAGAAGGAACAATGAACTCGCACAAGTATCGTAGCCTCCTGACAGACCATCTGCCATAGATGCTAGAAGACGTTCCTTTGCAGACTAGGAGGAACCTGTGATACCAACATGATGGCTGTCCAGCCATAGTGCACGAACTACTACAGCTAGTCTTAACTGATTGTTTCCAAATCGTTGTATTGGACGAAGAGGACCTATACCTTGGCCGGCCCGTTCACCGGATCTAACCGCTTTAGATTTTTTTCTCTGGGAAAGGCTGACTACAAGAATGTACCAACTACACCAGACGATGTGAAACGACGTATTACTGATGCCTGCTCTGAAATTTCCGCTGAAATGCTAGAACGTGCGTAGCAGTCTTTCCATAGCATATGGAAAGACTGCTACGCACGTTCTTTAGTTTGTGCTACCACAGGTTGTACAAATGTCGTTGCGTAAAAGTTTCAAAATAAGATTTCTCGTAAACAACTTGCACTAGAATCCTGCAAAAACGCCACTGACATTCTAAATTACCCTACGTTTATTCTGTTGATGTAACTGGACATTGTTCCATTTAAAAAGTTGTATGTTTGCTAAAAAAATACACGTTATCGGTATTATTAAAATCTGTTTATAGGCTAAATGTACGAGCCCCTAACTGCCAATCAATGCTGTGAAAACTGTAATTCAACAGCACTTTCCATTTCCGAAATATTTGAGGCGCACATTTTAGGTGGTTCACCATGTATACTGATAAAAATAATGTAGACACTTGATTTGGTAGCATGTTTGCACATATTTATTATCGGTAACTTACATTACACTAGGTTACAAATGAAAACTTTCTTTCTGCGGTATGATTAAAAATAGGTGACTTTCACTAATTTTGATGCACGAGAATTAAAAAAAATCTGATGTGTTACACAAACATGACTTTCTCTACTGTTGTACAAACTATTTTTAAAAAAGTTTATTCTCCATATGCTTCAGGTTAATCGAGATGTTAATCTTATTGCTAATTTTCTTGTAGGTGTAAGGGGAATATGGTAGTATTTAAGCGATAGTCAAGTTGGTTGTTATGTGCCGCATTCCATTCTCTTTGTATGTCCAGGACATAAAAAAATGAATAACGAATTCCCATTTGAGAAAATAAGTATTGAAAAATTTAAGGCAATAACAAGCAATATCTCGAAAATGGTTCACTCAACAAAAAAAATGTATATGACATAAATTGTGTATTTTAACGCGATCTACATTTTTATGTAGTAAAATTTTGTCTATCTCTTATGGTTTACCAATTATGCAAAAGTGGTTCACAATGAAGAACACTGTTGGAGACATTCCCAGAAAATTCAAGATATACATTTTGTCATGAAAGTATCTTATATATATGATATTTTAATCAAAATCGTTAGAGCCATTTCTGAGAAAATTAAAATTTTCGACAAATGTTCCATATAAAGGGTAATCTGGGGTGGGCGATTTTCTTGAAAACCTTCGTGTCGCATCTCTAGAAGATACTGAATTTAAATACCAAGTTTGGTGTTTATCCAACTGTTCGTTTCTGAGTTATGCTGTTCACAGACACACACTCACACAGACATGTTTCCAAAAATGCTTTTTTGGATTCAGGGGGTCTCAAAACATATATTTCCGGTGAAATCTCGGTATCGAATTTTTGGGTGGATTACAATACTTCCCCTACTTACTATACGTAGTAGAGAAAGTAAAAATGCATTCCGTTTTTCCGTAGCACATCTCGTTTTGGTAACATGACAATGTTCAATGAAAACATAGTTGTAAACTTTACAAAAATATTATACACTCATGTACAACTTTTAAATAAAATAAAGAATAACATGAAAAGTAACTGAATTTGAGAATTACGTTACGTTTCTTGTGTACCCCTTTTCTTTTCACATGGAACTTCAGTGCACGTGATTTTCTCTAGTGTACTACGGTGGGTTCGTCGCCTGCAAGACATCAGCAGTAATCAGCCATCTATGTACGTTCCAACGTCCCTGATAACATATTCAACATCTTTCAAATCCTGGTGAACCATTTTACCTTGCTCTTCACTGACAGCTGCTAAATTCAACGGGAAGTATTCAAGATGTGACTTCAGGAAACTAAGCTTCAAACTCATATTACAGCCGAGCAGTCTGAAATTTTTCAGCATATTTCTAACAATTTCTTTGTATTGAGGGTCTTTCACATTGCCCAGACATTTTCAACAACCTCTATGTATCCATTCCATTAATCTTTTTCAATTTCATTCATAGAGTTGGTAAAATTAACATCTTTCATCAATTTCCTTATCTGGGTCCGACATATATTCCAACTCTGGTTTTAGCCTGTGGCAATTATTAAAACTTTGTGCATAAGTACTGGAAGGAAGGACAACTTCTGTCAAGTGCTTTTACGAATTGTTTCTTCATGCCAACTTTTATGTGTAACGGACGGAGTAGAATTTTTTGACGATCAACAAGAAGCACATTAGTAACAATTTTTTATCCAGGTTCCAGTTGCTGTCTCTCAGGCCATTCATCAGTTTCCTAATGTTTATCCCTTGTCCTGCTATCCCATTTGCAAAGAAAACAAGTAAATTTTGTGTATCCTCTCTGTTATCCTGGTAACAGATCAATGAGCTTCAAATTACCGCATATTTGCCACTCGTGGTCGCGCTCAAGATGAAGTACTATTGTTCTTTATGTTGTTTGCTGCTACGTATGAAAAGCTGATTTGAAGTAGTTTGTATTGAAGGAGTTGGGGAGCCGAACTTGTAGTAGTTACAACAGCACGTATAGTAAACAGTTTCCGATAGCCTTCGCCCCAAATGTATTTTTAGGTGGCCTTTGCCCCAAGTTTAAAAAAATACTAACTTTGTAATTAAACTGTTTCTTTAAGTATTAAATATTTATGTTTGCCTCGGCTGCGTCAATATTATTGTTAGAGACATGGAAGTCTTGGCAGGGCGTGATGCGACATGAATGTAGGCTTACACAGATTTAAAGTTTTAATTCACTCCTTTTTATTAATCCTTGACACAAATTAAATAGCATTTCACTGATATCGAAAGCTGTGAGATTCTTTTATTTAATGCTTACACTCTTTAACAAGTATACTATTTTTCGTCTCACACGAATACGTAATTAATTTCTCAAGGACACATTTCACATCCAGTTATAAACACTGTCCGCAGGCAACTGACTAGATTTCAACCGTCTAAACTTGTAAATTTCTGTATTTCAAATCTCTAATTGGCTATTTTTACTCCAATAGAATACCTGCATTTAACTAAAGCTTTTTCTGGTTGTTGATTGGCTATTTTTTATAAACTGTCACTAAAATTACATTAATGCTTCCAAGAATCACAAATAACATTTAAACTCTCAAACTTATTATTGTCTCAAGGTTACCTTATTTTTACCTCATTGTTAGCAACGTTTAACTTATTATTCTCATAGCTCCTACATTATTAAATTACGTAACATATTCACATAACATTATTACACATGGATACAATAATATAAGCATATGCAATTACTTACATAATTTTACAAATTATTACATACACATATTGCTTCAAGGCGGGCTGTTTGTGGAAACTTCCAATTATTTTATTTGTTTTAATGTTTCTAAGTTCATATGCATCTGTTCCAAATATATTTATTATTTCATAAGGACCATGGTAGCTCAGAAACAATCTCCAATATTCATTACGCAGCTTATTTGACAATCTCTTGTTCTTCATTAACACTTGATCTCCTATCATTATTTTACAAACCCTTCTTTTTCTTTCTTCATGTTTTTGTTTTCTCTTCAGGGCTTTTGCTTGTATTTTTAAAAATGCTAATTTAAAAATTTCCCCTTTTTCTGGCAATTTAACTGATTGGTCTTCAATAACTTCTGATTCATTATGGCTCGAAGTATTGTATAATTTTCCATGATGAAGTTCTATTGGTTTAAATCCTGTTACTGTATTTATGGATAGATTTAGTAGATTTTGAATCATATTGATGTATGAGTACCAACTGCTCTGTTTGTTATGACACACTACACGTAAATAATTTGAAATTTCTTTTATCTCTCTTTCTACTTGATTGGTATTAGGTCTATATCTTGATGAGAAATACTGTTTGACTCCCAAATCTTTGATTTCATTCATAAATTTAGAACTGGTAAACACTGATGCATTATCACAAAGTATGGCATGAACTATTCCTTCCTCTGGGAAATATGATTTTGTTAATTTGTTTAAACATGCTGTGCTGGTTGCATTCTTGAGTGCATATATTCGTACATATTTGCTAAATACGTCATAGCATACCAATAAAAATTTGTACCCAAATGTACTTACAGGCATTGGACCATGCAAATCTAAACTTAATAAACATCTTGGTTTATCTGTAAGTACTGAATTTGTTTTATATTCATAAGCTATATTAATTAGTTTTGCTTTCTTACAAAGATCGCAACATGATATGTATTTTCTTACTTTATGTCCTAGTTTAGAGATATATAAATTTTCCAAAATAGATAGGGTTGTCTTCTCTGTACCAGCATGAATTAATACTAAATGAAATTGTTCTATTAGTTTTAACTCCATGCTTGCTGGAATTTATGCTTTCCACCTCTTTATCTCCGTTCCATGTTTCTTATATAATACACCATTTTTAACAGCGATTGTACTATTCTTTGTCTCTTCTATCTTTGGAGCTTTTTATTTCAAACCTGCTAATTTAATGTCTTTGTCTTGCTCTTCTTTAATATTTTTAAATTGGTTCTTCAATTCTTTCTTCATTGGAATATCTATCGTAAGCACTTTAATTTCATATTATTGTCTAGAACAGCTTTCAGGAAAGTGTTTGTTGTAACTAATTCTTGATATTAAATACTGAATGTATATTGTTTGCCTGGAATATGTATAATTTCTACATCAAATTCCATCATAGCGAGAATCAGTCTAGCTAACTTAAAAAAAATGAAGCTGTAAGATCTACAGAAAAGATATATTTGCCACATGATAACTTTGCAATTGTTTGTTCTATACTTTCATTTTGATAGTTTATGGTAGGATGAATTTATTTAAATATCTTCCATCTATAGTGATTCTTAAACTATTATCTTTCTTTACCGTCCAACAAACACTATTTATATATTGTGAATTGCTAAGCTCAATTACGTCATTTTCCAACATACTAGCTATTAATTTTTTAGTTTCGTTTCTTAGATTTACTGGTAGGTTGTTATATTTTCTTCTGAATGCTGGTACATTTTCTACTGTGAATGTGTTAATATATGATGTACACCGTCCTGGAATTTCATTGAATACACATCCAGCTCCAGAGAAATGCACGGCCACAGCGTGCATTCCATACACCGGCAACCTATCCGGCAAAATCACCAGAATCCTGGCCAAACAGAACATTAGGACCGTACACAAATCTCCTCCGAAGATAAAAAACCTAATCAGGCCAGTGAAACACCAGCTAGGCCTCCAAGTACCGGGAGTATCGCATTCCTTGTGAATGTTGTGCCCCGTACATAGGGCAAACAGGCAGGACCATAACTACCAGGGTCAAGGAGCATGAGAGGTCTATTAGGCTAATGCAGCCAGAAAAATCTGGGTTGACTGAACACTGCTTTGACATGGACCACAGAGCCAACTTCCGCGAGACCACCATCGATGCCAGGTGCGACGGCTACTGGGAGCGCAGGGTCAAGGAGGCGCTGGCCATCGCCTCAGAGAAGGGTACGCTCATCCGGGATGCTGGTCTACAGCTCAGTTCCTCCTGGAAACCGCCTACCAATATCGAAATTCACAGGCTCAAACGACACAGAAAACACAAAACACCGACACATTAACTACCCTCCAAAGAAACGTGTTTTCTTCGAGGTCCGCTACTTTAAACACAGCGAAGGCCGGCTCGCACACATAGAGACATCACGCAATTACGGGGAAAAGCAAACGCCCAATTAGGCAAGCTCTACCCGCTCATAAACATGGACACCCAGCTGAATCTCAACATGGGTCTCACGTTATATAAAACACTAATACGACCAATATTTACCTATGCTGCACCTGTCTGGGGGTATGCCGCCAAAACATACATCAAAAAACTACAACAATTTCAAAACAAAACATTGCGCATGGTAGCTAAGGTACCGTACGTAGCGCCATCCGATCTACTCCACGAGGAACTTAAAATGCACACAGTAGAAGAATTCGTTAAAAAGCTAGCTTACGACATCTACAAAAGCTTACGCGTACACCACAATGATCTAGTCAAAGCATTAGGCAACTACGATTCCGTAAATTACAAGCATAACAGACCACTCTCGCTATTCGATAGAACGCTTTCCCGAGACGACACGCAAGAACAAATCCAACAGTTCTTAAACAATCTACTCCAAACATGACAAGGACACTGACCCAAGACTTCGTATTTCTATATCCCAGCACTAATCTTTCTCTTGCTTTCTACCCTTGTTTCAGCCCACGCCCGTCGCAGAGCCCTCAAGTCCTCAGCAACAGCTGAGGCGGCCCGGGAGAAGGGGCCTCCCAACGTGAACGACGTGCGCAGCGTAAGACGGGCCGCTGCATTATGGAGTCGTTCACACAGACGACAATGGCTACCATCAGGACAACGAGCTCAACGAAGGACCAAGAAGGCCGGATCTCAAGACTGACGCCTGTGCCCGATTGACTGCACAGGACACAATACAAAATTGTTCAATTTATATAAATCTAATATAACAATAATAGTACAACCTAGCAGTAAGTTAATGCTAAGTCATGTGACACGCAGGCACTCCCTGCAAACAACACACACTTTAGATCTTAGGCATTATTTAACACATACTAGCAATATAAGAAACATTCGCAAATAACCCACTGGTATTGCTCAGGTTCCATGGGCAATACCAGCAAGTAACATTTGACGCGCTCGCATGCAATGCATGCCAGCTAAGTAGCTATTCACATACTAACCGGGGTGCTATGCGGGACCCGACTAAAAGCATGCAAACAAATGCACGTTAACACTCAGCATTATACAATTAACTCGTGGTAGGGTTTTTTAGTGGGTATTCCGCTTCTGAGCGGCGAGCCCCACATATCCCCCCAGCCATTGCACACCGGCTGGGGGTCGAATGCAATAATGCATTTTTCCCCCCACGGAAAAAAAAAAAAAAAACACATAGAGGAGAGGAGACTTCACATCGAGATGTCAGCACCGCAGCAACGGAACCCTCTGTTCAGAACGCCACGGTGGAAACACCGCAACGCCGGCATGAACAGCTGGACACAACCATGGACTACGGGGATCATCGCAGACCCACCGGCAACCGCCGAACCTCCGCCGCCACCGCAGAGGGAGCAGCCGGCCGCAGCAGGCTCCGCCCGCTTTCCCGAGCCGGCCCAATCAGGATCGCCTCGGCCTCCAAAGCCGAAAATGACATCCACTGCGACGCAGACCTCTCTGCCTTCTAGGCCGAAGCTGGCCTGCACTGCGACGCAGACCGCCGCCGCCTCGATTCCTCGGGAATCGAGCACGCAGACGCCGTCAGTAGCTGACCCGGCCACTAAGCCTTCTAGGCCGAAGCTGGCCACCGCCACGACGCAGACGCCGCCAGTTACTGACCGGGCTTCTCCCATGAATGCAGCCCAGCGGCCAAATACCGCTACTTCTGCCTCTTCAACGACGGAGAACCCACCGACGCCACCAGCTGCCCGCCCGGCAACTGATCTGGGACAACCAACGACGCCGGCGCACTCCCGGATAAATGGACGCCACAGCGTCGTTATCCGTGGGGTGCCCAGAGACCTGCCACCGCATTATGTGCTGGATGCGGCACGACAACACTGGCGCTCGGCAATACGGGCCTCGCGCATCTCTTCTGCAAGAGGCCCAACATTGCTGGTCCGCCTGCACATGGGAGCCGCATCGGACGTGGAAGCGGCCAAAGCCGCAGGTCTGCCTCTACTTGGGAGGACCATGCGTGCAGAGGCCACTAGAGGTGACCGTCCGGTGCCCTGTCGACGCTGCTGTGCCTTCGGGCATACAGCAGAAGCTTGCAACGCTGCTCCCAGGTGCCACTACTGTGGGTCAGGCTCGCTTACGTCAGCCTGCACTCATCACGACCTGAGACGACGCCGACGCTTCTGCGCCACCTGCTCCGGGAACACACACTTTACAGGCAGGCACATTGCCCCCTGTATCCCCGGAGCAGACAACCTTCCAGACCGACAACACCAGCAACTACGACACCAGCATCATCAACGACGCCAGCACCTACAGTGACACCAGCAACTTCAGACGACCACCTCACCAGCGGCATCAACGACGACAAGCACCACGGACTTCAACGCCTCCTGTCAGCCATACAGGCAGGCATACAGAACCTCACCTCACAAGTGGCTGAGCTGAGCCGTGCAACCTTCACGCGCCTTTCGGCCGTGGAGGCCAAGCAGCGAACTTCGGCCAGGGTGATCACTGCTCTCACCAATCAGATCCACAAGCTTCAGGACGAAGATGGGGTTCTCGCGTCGGCCCAGCGCAAGCTGGGAAGAATCGAGTCCCACCTTGTAGAGCCCTACACCGACGGCAGCGACGACCGGTCCACGAGACTGGGCGCCCTCTGCGCCTCAGTCGAAGGGATCCGAGAGCTGCATACCAGCACCAGGAACTCCATCACAGAGAACTTCAAGGCGCTCAGCGCCAACTACGACCACCTGCAGGAAGGATACATCCTGATCCGGAACTTCCTTGAATCCCAAGTGATGCCACACCCCTCCCAATCCTCTTCCCAACCTCATCCTAACCGTAAATCCAAACGCCATTAACACACTATCACCAGGAATACCAAACATCTTCTCCTTCACTTCGCTAGGGGGCAGACTGGGCCTTGGTCAAGCCTGTCTCCTAGCACACATCCTTACTCCACTGGCGACCGCACTGCGGCCCAGTTCTAATCATCACCTCGGACTGCGCGGGTGCTTTAGGCGGTACCGCAGCAAACCTTTTCCTTCCAATCCGGTGGAGGAGTTTTTAGTGGGTATGCCGACGCTCGGAGATTCCCACACTCTCAGTCCCGACTCCCATCGGGGCTGGGGTAAGTGACTAAATCATTTTCTCCTCCACTCGAAAAAAAAAACATAAAGCAGCGGGTCTTCGAGTTCGCCGAGAGAGAAAGTCTACAAGTCTACAAGAGATCAACGAGAGGCGCTCTTCCAGCCTTTTGGCCTGAAGCAGAGCAGCCAGCTTCCGCTCTTCCAGCCTTTTTTGGCTGAAGCAGAGCAGACAGCCAGCGCAAACCTCCAAGCGGCCCCCTCGGCGAGCCAGCCAGCAACCGCCGGCAACTTCAACGTACGCAGCGGCGGCCGTTCTCTACACGGTCCGCCACCTTTTGTTGGTCCACCTGGGCTAGCAAAAGCACCCAACAGTCTAACTGGGTAGAAAAGCACGTCCGCTGCTAACAGTCTTTTGACTGGAATCTCGGCACCTTCGGGTAGGACCTCTGCTTTTCGGGCTTTTTAGCGCACACTAGCTGTACTTTCTCTTCCACTGTCCTATCTTTTCCTCTTTTTATAGTTTTTAAGCCCCCTGTTAGGTAGCGTAAGCTTTTTCTACTCTTCCTTCTTACTACTTTTTCATTCACATACTTGCTTACTTGTATTATCCTCCCATTTCTCTCCATGACCAAGCAGCGAAAGACCATGAAGGGCTCCCCGTCGGAGTTGCGGGTCACTAGGCAAGCGGTTGCCAAGACCCAGCTTCAGTTTGGTGCTTCTGCTGTTCCTTCTGCACCCACTCCTCGATCCTCTGCACCCACTCCTCGATCCTCTGCACCCACTCCTCGTTCCACTGCACCCACTCCTCGCTCCTCTGGACCCTCTCCTCGCTCCTCTGCTCCCACTCCTCGATCCACAGCACCCACTCCTCGATCCTCTGCACCCACCCCTCGCTCCTCTGCTCCTACTCCTCGATCCTCTGCATCCACTCCTCGCTCTTCTGGTCCCTCTCCTGGCTCTACCCCTAACCCTGCTGGTATGGATAACAGCTCGGCTGCGATTCCATGCCTGTCCGTCACCCCGGCTGCCCTCGACTCCCCACTCCCTGCTTCCCGTTCATCCTCGTCCTCGTCCGTCCGCTCCTGTGCCCCCCAGCCCACTCCACCCCCTCGTCCCGTCTCCCCTATTCCCGGCCCGTCCTCTCCTATTCCTGCCCTTCTTGCCCATCCCATTTCCCCCCCTCCTGGTTTCCTGCCCATCCTACCCTCTTCTTCCCATCCCGATCCAACCCCCAACCCAGCCCCCACCCGACCTCCAATCTCTTATGCCCAAGCCCTATCCTCCCGACTCCAGGCTCCCATCTATGTCTCGAAGCACCATGTCTCTCTGTTTCAGACGCTCCGAGACTTCGACGCCCTGCATCCCAATGAGGGCTATGTCGTGTCTAGGGCCCCGCTTTCGCGGGACTTCCTGGTGCGCACCAGGTCCGCCGGGGACTACGCGCTCATGACAAGCTTTCTGCGGGAACGCAGGGTGCAGTTCCAGCTAACGAGGACCAACCAAACGCAGACCTTCCGTGCCGTGGTGAAGCACGTATACTATGACGGCGCGGAAGAGGCAATTAAGGCTGAGCTGCAGGCGGCGCACTTTTCAGTGCTGCGTGTCTCGCAGCTCCGGCGTTACGACCAGGCCCGAACACCTCTTCCGTTTTACCTGGTGGACCTGGCGACAGCGGATGACCTGGATCGGCTACGGCTGATCGAGTATATGCTCCACTTTCGAGTGAAGGTGGAGCTGTACCGACGGCCGGTCATCCCGGTGCAGTGCAGCAGATGCCAGCAGCTCCGTCACACACAGGACAGGTGCACGGCGAGCGAGGTGGTGTGCTCCAAATGCACGGGTTCGCACGACTCGCGGACCTGCACTGTTCCCCCACCCCAGAGGAAGTGCGCCCTTTGCCTCTGTGTCGGCCACGGGGCCAGGTACCGGGCTTGTCCCGAGTACAAGAGGCAAGTTGCGGTGGCGCGCAACCTCATGGGGACGGGTGGACGTGCGGGCGAGCGGCCGAGTGAGCGCCGTGTCCGAGGAGATCCACCGGCGCGCGTGCAACCTGCCCCTGGTGTGGCTGAGAGGCGGGCGGAAGCTCCTGTACGGGAGAGTCAGGCCCAGGCTCAGAGGCCTAGCCAACCACCAGGTAGGCCACGTCACCCAGCGAGGGAGCAACCTACAAGACATTCACGACCTACAGGACCGGACCCCATCGACGACCCTCGACTGGAGCACCAGCGACAGATGTACGGCAGAAGCATGGCAAAAAGATGGAGCGACGCGCGCATCAGGGACACCTGCGCCCACATCATAGAACTACTCGCCTATTCGGAGGAGTCGGAGACCCGAAGTATCCTGGCAACTTACCGCGACTTTTTCCAACTCCTTACCACTCCAGGCTTCCTATGAATATTACACCATCAATCCTAAACCTCATAACCTGGAACGCGCGTGGACTGCGAAGACGCAAGACTGAACTCAAAGACTTTCTTGTACGAAATAACACTCACATTGCCCTAATAACCGAAACACATTTAAGCGACAAAGATAGATTCAACATTCAAGGTTACACCACACACCGTAACGATAGAAATAGACGCGGAGGAGGAACTGCTTTAATAATAAAACAAGGCATAACTCATGACCTAGCGCCACAACCTCAACTTCGAACATTAGAAGCAACTAGTATCTACATCACATTAGATAACAATCGCGTATTAGTGACGGCGGCATATGCCCCCCCAGGTGTACTAAATACAGCGGACCTGAACGCACTCATGCAATTAAACCAGAGAGCAATAATAGCTGGCGATCTAAATGCAAAACACCAAATTTGGAACTGCAATGAAACCAATCCCGAAGGTAGGGCTCTCCTTAATCTTGAAAACAACACTGATTACATAATTCATACTCCTACAGAACACACATACATCCCCTTCAGCAGAAATCAACGATCAGAAATACTGGACATAGCAATAACACGCAACCTGACTCGCAGGATTGGCTTACAGGTTAAAAACGAGCTGTCCTCCGATCATGTGCCCGTATTAATAACCCTCGAAGGCTCAGCAGCCCAAGATCCACCAGTTCAGCGCCGCAACTACAACCAAGCGGACTGGGAAACATTTGCGACGATCGTAAACCAGAACCTACCCACAACCCAACTAAACACTACTGAAAACGTAAATGCGGCCGTAATCAAATTCGAACAAGCCATCAAAACCGCAACCACCGCGGCGGTACCGTTATGTAAACCGCCATCAACCCAACCACCACTGCCACAAGACATACACATGCTAGCAGAAGAAAGAAACAGAGCTAGGCGAAAATGGCAGAAATCTCGACACATTGCGGACCAAGAATACTTTAGACAACTAAACGCTCTAGTTAGAGAAAGAACAACAAATTTCATCTCCCAGCAATGGCAACACACACTCGAGAACCTCAACTACGAACGAGACTCTGTGTGGAGAATAGCCCGATGCTTAACACGCGACAAAACGCAAATCCCACCCCTACACTACAATCAAACAATATCGTCAACCGACCAACAAAAAGCGAACACACTAGCCGATGCACTTCAGCAAACGCTAACACCGAACCCCACCCCATCGTGCCCACACTTCACGGTAGAAACGGAAACTGAAACCGTCAGCTACAAAGAACAGGTTACTCACAACCAACTGCGAAAAACCTGCCCAAGCGAAATCAAATGGCTAATTAGTCACCTCCCAAGACGAAAGGCCCCAGGGCCGGACAGCATCCCAACAGTAGTCCTCATGCATCTACCGGAAGATGCCATAAAATTACTCTCAAAAATATTCAATCAAGTGCTAACAAGCGGAAACTTCCCGGACAGATGGAAGCTGGCCACAGTGGCCCACTTTCCCAAAAAGGGGAAAAATCTGTCCAACCCGCACAACTACAGACCAATTAGTCTACTGAGCACATTAGGAAAACTTCTAGAAAAAGTAATTCTCAAGCGACTCAACACACAGCTAATCAAGCAAAACATCCTAATTCCGGAACAGTTTGGGTTCAGAGCCAAACATTCGACAACACTACAATTAAGTAGAGCAATCGAAAACATCACCTATGGTTTCAACATAAACAAATCAACAGGTGCACTAATGCTTGACGTCGAACGAGCATTCGATAGAGTATGGCACGCGGGCCTACTAAAGAAACTCAAAACTATAAACATACACGACTCGCTAATCAAACTTATAGCAAACTACTTAAACAACAGAAAATTCCAATCTAGAGTGAACAATCACCTCTCAACGGAGCGGCCAATCAAAGCAGGAGTCCCACAAGGAAGTCTGCTCGGGCCGACGCTATTTAATATATACATAAACGACATTCCGAAAACCGCGAACACAAACTTATACATTTATGCTGACGACACAGCAATAATGACGCAATCCGGCAAAACCGAATTTATACACCGAAGACTACAAAGCGCCCTCAATAATCTTGAGGATTGGCTTACAAAATGGCGCATTAAGGTAAATGCACCAAAAACACAAGCCATCATATTCACAAAGCGTATTAACCACAGATTTCCCAAACACCAGCTACCGCCGCTCACCATATTTGGAGACAACATTGAGTGGAATGACACGGTAACCTGGTTAGGGCTAAAAATGGACCAAGGCCTAACGTGGAAGAAGCATATACAGCAGATACGGGGAAAAGCCAATGCCCAACTGGGCAGGCTCTACCCACTCATCAACATTGATTCCCAATTAAATCTAAACATGGGACTTACGCTATATAAAACTTTAATAAGACCAATATTCACTTATGCTGCACCAGTTTGGGGATATGCCGCCTTAACCTACATCAAAAGATTACAAAGACTTCAAAACAAGATCCTGCGTATGATAGCCAAAGTACCGTACACAGCACCATCCGATCTACTTCATGAAGAGCTTAAAATGCACACAGTTGAAGAGTTCATTAAGAAACTAACATGCGATATGTACGATAAATTACACCGCCACCACAACCCACTAATATCAACATTAGGAACCTACGATACAGAAAATAACAAACACAACAGGCCCCTATCACTATTCGATAGACCATTATCCATTGATTACACTGCCGAAATACAACACTTCCTCGACAATCTTATTCAAACATGACAAAGACACCAACAAAGGACTACTCCCCTCTAAACACCCAACATTAATCTTTTATTCTTCTTCTTCCTTGTTTCAGACCAGCCCGTTGCAGTGCCCCCAAGCCCTCAGCAACCGCTGAGGCGGCCCGGGAGGAGGGGCCTCCCACCGTGAACGACGTGGGCAGTGAAAGACGGGCCACTGCATTATGGAGTCGTTCACACAGTCGACATTGGCGACCATCAGGACAACGAGTACAACGAAGGACCTAGAAGGCCGGATGCAAAGACAGACGCCTGTGCGCCCCCATGACGAACAGGAACTCCCTGGAAAGGACAGCACAGGACGCAACTACTCAATCATTCAATAATGCATAGAATTACCTCTATATACAACTAACTTAGCAGTAAGTTAAAGTTATACCGCATGACACGCAGGTGTCCCTGCAAACAACACACAAATTAAACCTTAAGCATAAATTAAGCATATATAACAACTAAGATAAGACGCTAACCCACTGGTATTGCTCAGGTTTCATGGGCAATACCAGGAAGTAACATTTAACGCACTCACATGCAATGCATGTCAGCTAAGTAGCTATTCACTTACTAACCGGGGTGCTATGCGGGACCCGACTAAAGCATGCAAGATGCACGATCATACACAGCATTACACGATTAACACGTGGTAGGGTTTTTTAGTGGGTATTCCGCTTCCGAGCGGCGAGCCCCACATATCCCCCTAGCCATTGCACACCGGCTGGGGGTCGAATGCAATAATGCATTTTTCCCCCCACGGTAAAAAAAAAACACATAAAGCAGCTCCGAGATGGCGAAGAAGGTCCGCTCTGTCGCCGCTCCTGCTAAGGCAGGAACCTCTTCGTCTCCTCCGGCAGCCGCCGAGGAGATCTCGCCGCAGCCGTCGCAACCTAGGGCAACCTATGCCGCAACCACCGCTTCGCCGCGACTGCCTCCGCAGTCGCCGCGTCACTCACCGGCATCCACGCTGCCCATTCTGGGTATATCCCAGCCACCGCAGAGCCAGCCTGTGCCTCAAGGGAGATACAGTGCCGTCGTCCGAGGGGTCCCGAGGGACCTGCAAACCAGGTTCCTCCTCACCGCAGCCCACCAGCAGTGGCCTTCAGCCTTGAAGGCCACCAGGATCATAGGAGCACAGGGACCCACCTCGCTCGTCAGGATGGAGTTCGCAGACCCTGGCGACTACGAAGCTGCCTTGAGGGCGGGACTGCGCTTGTTAGGGCGGTGTTTACGCATCGAGGCCAGCCGAGTGGAACGCCAGGCTCCCTGCAGACGCTGCTGTGCCGACGGGCACAATGAGACGTCCTGCGCAGCTCAACCCAGGTGCCACTACTGTGGAGCAGCCTGCACCACCGCATCGTGCACCCAGCACGACCTTCGCCGCCAACGCCGCTACTGTGCGACCTGTGGAGGGTCTTCGCACTTCACCGGCCAGGCGCTCTGCCCCCTGCATCCCCGCAGGAAGGCATCGCCGACGCCGCCAGCACCTGCGCCGCAGATAGTGACATCTCCACAGCCACCGCCTCCAGCTCCATCACCAACGCCGACAACAGTACCACCAACGCCGATACCAGCACCGTCACTCTCGCCGATCATCGAGGAAGTCCAGGGCCTACGCGACGCCGTTCAGGATCTCCATGCGGAGTTCCTGAACATGACGACAAAGCTGCAGCCCTGGAGGAACTCATCAGGGAACTTCAAACATCATCAACTGCCCAACAGGTTTTCCTGGCTGGGCAGTTCGACAGCACCTCTTCAAGACTCACAGCCATCACAGAAGCCACCCGGGTCTCTTCTCTCAGCCACCGGCCGAAGACGGACCCGGCCAAAGTCGCAAGCTTCTTGCAGCAATGCAAGGAGTTCAACCAGCAACAGGAACATCGTCAGCACCATCCTAAATCCTAACTTCCATTCACTTCCAAACCCTCGCCATTCCCACTAGTGTTGCAGTCAGGTTTCATGGCTGCAACCTAGTAACTACCTTTACCCGCTCCCGCCCACAGGGCGGCAACCAACAGCCTTCAAGTATTAACGCGGGTGCTATGCGGCACCGCGCAAAGTCACGCCATTCCACACTTTTTCCTTCTTCCTTTTTTCCATCCGGTGGAGGAGTTTTTAGTGGGTATGCCGACTATTGGTGAGTCCCACACTCTCAGTCCCGACTCCCATCGGGGCTGGGGTCAGTGATTAAATCATTTTCTCCTCCCTCGAAAAAAACAAAAACACATACAGCCATACACCTAGTAATACCATAGAATGTAACCAATTAGTATATTATCACATATTACCAGTGTAATGCACGATTAATCACCCGGGTTTACTCACGGCATTTGTCATGTGTAATTCCGGGTAAGTAACTATTGACGCGCTCGCATGCACTGCATGGCAGCTACACACCTTTCATTGACTAACCGGGGTGCTATGCGGGACCCGACTAAAATGCACGATATTACTAATAGCTTTCATAGTATTAACACGTGGTGGGTTTTTTTAGTGGGTATTCCGCGCATTGAGCGGCGAGCCCCACCTATCCCCCCAGCCATTGCACACCGGCTGGGAGTCGAATGCAGCAATGCATTTTTCCCCGACGGAAAAAAAGCACACAGCTCCGAGATGGCGAGGAAGAAGGGTGGCTCTGTCGCCGCTCCTGCTAAGGCAGGAACCTCTTCATCTCCTCCGGCATCCGCCGAGGAGATTTCGCCGCAGCCTAGCGCAACCTACGCATCGACCGCCGCTTCGCCACGTGCCAGCGCAGCTTCGCCGGGACTGCCGCCGCAGGTGCCGCCAGCTTCACCGCAGCCAACGCCGCCGATTCTGGATACTGTCCAGCCAGCGCAGATACAGTCTGTGCCTCATGGGAGGTACAGTGCTGTGATCCGAGGGGTCCCGAGGGACCTGCCAGTCAGGTTTCTCATCAGCGCAGCACACCAACAGTGGCCTTCAGCCATGAAGGCTGCTCGGATCCACGGAGCACAGGGACCCACATCGCTCGTAAGGATGGAGTTTGCAGACCCTGGTGACCGGGAAGCGGCCTTGAGGGCGGGCCTGCCCTTGTTAGGGCGGTGCTTACGCATCGACGCCAGCCGAATGGAACGCCAGGTTCCCTGGGGACGCTGCTGTGCCTACGGGCACATCGAGAGCTCCTGCACAGAGAATCCTAGGTGCCACTACTGTGGCGCTGCCAGCACCACGTCCTCGTGCACGCAGCACGAACTTCGCCGCCGACGCCGCTACTGTGCGACCTGTGGAGGGTCGACACATTTCACCGGCCAAGCGCTCTGCCCCCTGCATCCTCGCAGGAAGGCAATGCCGAAGCCGCCAGCACCTTCATCGCAGCCAGCATCACCTCCACAGACGCCGACACCAGCACCATCACCAGCGCCGACACCAACATCTTCCGCACCCATCATCGAGGAAGTCCAGGGAATACGCGACGCCGTTCAGGATCTCCACGCGGAGTTCCTGAACATGACGACGAAACTGACAGCCCTGGAGGAACTCATCAGGGACCTTGAAGACACCTCAGCTGCTCAGCAAGTTTTACTAGCTGCGAATTTCGAGACCATCACTACTAGACTCAGCACCATCGACAACTCCATCCAGACTTCAGATTCAGCAACAGACACCATCACACATCTAGATTCCATCGACATCACCATCAGATCCCTGGAAGAGCAGCAGCACCAACTCCGGGCCTACTTCCAGCAGACAGCCAAACCGGAGGCCCCAAGCAACCGCCAAAGGCCTACGTCCAGCGCAACATACGCAGAAGAGTACATCAGCAGGATGCAACTTCACAAGAAGTAAGTTCTACGCCAACCTACACCTTCCACACAATCACCTTTCCAACCCTTACCAAACCCACCCCATTTTTTTTCACTGGTGTTGCAGTCAGGTTTCATGGCTGCAACCTAGTAACCACCTATTCCGCTCCAGCCCATAGGGCGGAGACATCCATCTTTCACATACTAACGCGGGTGCTATGCGGGACCGCAAAAAATCACGCCATTCCACTTTTACCTTCTTCGTTTTTCCACCGGTGGAGGAGTTTTTAGTGGGTATGCCAACTATTGGTGAGTCCCAGACTCTCAGTCCCGACTCCCATCGGGGCAGGGGTAAGTGATTAAATCATTTTCTCATCCACTCGAAAAAATAAACATACAGCACATAATACACACACAGCTCCGAGAAGGCGAGGAAGAAGGTCCGCTCTGTCGCCGCTCCTGCTAAGGCAAGAACCTCTTCGTCTCCTAAGGTACCCGCCGAGGAGATCTCGCCGCAGCCGCCGCAGCCTAGGGCAACCTATGCCGCAACCACCGCTTCGAAGGCAGCCAGCGCAGCTTCGCCGCGGCTGCCTCGGCAGACGCCGCTTCACTCACCGGCATCCATGCTGCCGATTCTGGGTACTTCCCAGCAACCGCAGAGCAAGCCTGTGCCTCATGGGAGGTACAGTGCAGTCATCAGAGGGGTCCCGAGGGACCTGCAACCCAGGTTGTTCATCGCCGCAGCCCACCAGCAGTGGCCTTCAACTCTGAAGGCCACTAGGATCATCGGAGCACGGGGACCCACGTCACTAGTTAGGATGGAGTTTGCAGACCCTGGCGACTACGAAGCTCACCTTGAGGGCGGGCCTGCCCTTGTTAGGGCGATGCTTACGCATCGAGGCCAGCCGAGTGGAACGCCAGGCTCCCTGCAGGCGCTGCTGTGCCTACGGGCACGTCGAGACATTCTGCACATCACAACCAAAGTGCCACTAGTGTGGTGCCGCCAGCTCAACTGCAACGTGCAAGCAACACGACCTTCGCCGCCGACGCCGCTACTGTGCGACCTGTGGAGGGACAACACACTACACCGGCCAAGCGCTCTGCCCCCTGCATCCCCGCAGGAAGGCACCGCCGAAGCCACCAGCACCAACATCGCAGTCATCAGCACCTCCACAGACACCGACACCAGAACCATCACCAGCGCCGACAACAGCATCTTCAACGACGATCCAGGAGGTAATCCAGGGTTTGCGCGACGCCGTTCAGGATATCCACGCGGAGGTCCTGGACATTGGTTGCGCATCGCGGCTCCGGACGACTTCATCACCACCACCACCACCACCACCACCACCACCACCACCGAGAAGCTCCAGGAATTGTAGACCGCCATCACTGCTGGTACTACTCAGCAACAAACCACCGCCGCTGACCTGTTGTCCAAACTGCACCTCATCTCTGCACGGCTGCAAAACCTGGAGACCAGCTTCGAGGAAGGAAGACCATCAGCATCATCACACATTCCACAACCACCAGAGAAGTCACCGCTGGTCATCTCCGAGAGCCAGCAGCGAATTCTTGCACAATGCCGTGCGCTTGTGCGAGACAAGGGCAAACGACGACGGCAGCCACAGCCAGAATAAGACATCTTCACAACCATCCCTTTCTAATATTCCCTTGAAACACCTTTTTCTATTACCACTCCCTAATCTCTAGGCTGCAGTCAGGGAAATTTGTCATATCTGTAAGACATGCTACCTTTCCTTTAAACTTCCTTTCAAACCCACGACCTAACCGGTGGAGGAGTTTTTAGTGGGTATGCCGACGCTCGGTGAGTCCCAAGCTCTCATTCCCGACTCCCATCGGGGCTGAGGTTAGTGATTAAATCATTTTCTCCTCCACTCGAAAAAAGATAAAAAACAAACAGTGCCTGGGAGCCGACGAGGAAGGATCTACCAGCAACGAGCCCAGCCGAGACCAGCGAAGCGACACCGAGACAGCGGCGAGGAAACTCTTCGCAGCAAAGAAGCCGCCACCGTTGGATCGGCCCGTCATAGCCGAGGCCTAGCGCCAAAGACATAAAGCTTGCCTGTGACTACCAACGGTCTAACTGGGTAGAAAAGCACGTCCGCTGCTAACAGTCTTTTGACTGGAATCTCGGCGCCTTCCGGTAGGACCTCTGCTTTTCGGGCTCTTTAGCGCCCTCTAACTATTCTTTCTCTTCCACTGTCCTATCTTTTCCTCTTTCTATAGGCTTAAGCACACCGATAGCTAAATCTTAAGCTTTCTCTTCTTTTTCAAGTGTTGTTGTTTTTCTTGTGTTACCTTCCTACCTACCCACAGGGCCAAACGGAAGCTCAAGAAGCACTCTCCATCGGAAGTGCGACTCACGAGACAAGCGCTTGTCAAGACTCAGCTGCGCTTTGGACCATCCTCTTGCTTCCTTTCCAACTGTCGCTTCTCCTGCTCCCTCCGCACCCCGTTCCTCTGCTCCCCCCTTTACCCCTTGCCCACCCCAGCCTGCCGGCATGAATAACAGCTCTGTTGTGACTCCATGTCTCTCCGTCGCAACCTCTCCCATTTCCGTTGTCGCCCTTGACACCCTACTCCCTGCTTCCCGTTCATCCTCGTCCTCCTCCGTCCGCTCCTGCGTCCCTCAGCCCACCCCATCCCCTCTGCCTGTTTGCCCTATCCCCGGCCCGTCCTCTCCTATTCCTGCCCTTCTTGCCCATCCCGTCAACCCTCCTCCTGGTTTACTTCGTATTCCGTCCCCTTCTCAACCCGCTCCGACCCCCAACCCAGCCCACATGCGCAGTCCATCCTCTTACGCCCAGTCCCTCTCCTCCCGTCTCCAACCTCCCATCTATGTCTCCAAAACCCATGTGACTCTTTTTCAGACGCTGCAAGAGTTTGACGCCCTGTACCCCAACGATGGGTATGTCATCTCGAGGGCCCCGATTTCTCGGGACTTTCTCGTGCGCACCAGGTCCGCTGGGGACTACGTGCTGATGACTGCTTTCTGCGGGAACGCAGGGTCACCTTCACATGACGAGGAACCACCGCCAGACCTTCCGTGCTGTGGTGAAGCACGTTTACTTTGACGGCGCGTAGGAGGCTATTAAGGTAGAGTTGCATGCCGAGCACTTTCAGTGCTTCGGGTCGTGCAACTACGACGGTTTGACCGGGCACGAACGCCTCTTCCGTTCTACCTGGTGGACCTAGCAACAGCCGACGACCTAGACCGCTTGCGGCATCTTGAGTACGTGCTTCACTTTCGAGTGAAGGTGGGGCCGTACCGTAGACCGGTTATCCCGGTGCAGTGTAGCCGACGCCAGCAGCTTCTGTACACGGAGGAGAAGTGCACGGCGAGCGCAGTTGTGTGCTCTAAGTGCACGGCGCCTCATGAATCGCGGACCTGCGGCGTCCCCATCCCCGAGAGGAAGTGCGCACTGTGTCTCAGTTCGGGCCAACGGGGCCAAGTACCGGGCTTGCCCGAGTACCAGAGACAGGTTGCAGCAGCGCGCAACCTTTCGGGGAATGGTGGTCGCTCTGGCGAGCGGAAAGTGGGGAGCCGTGCGCGAGGGGCAGCTCCGGCGCGAGTGCTACCCTCCTCCGGAGTGTCGGTGTTGCCGGCTGAAGCGACCGCACGGGTGGAAAGACCTAGGGTTCAGAAACCGAACCAACCACCAAGTAAGCCACGTCAATCTGCGAGGGAGGTGCCGACCAGAGAAGAGACCCTCGCAGATCCGAGACTGCAGCACCAGAGGAAAACCTACCACCACGTCCTCCGCACAGGATAGGAATCTGCTGACCTTCGTGACTCCAGCATGCAAACCCTGGAACTTCTGGCAACGTCGGGACCGTCGGAGACCCGCTCCATCCTTGCCTTTTACCGTGACTTCTTCCAGCTCCTTACTTCTCCTGGCTTCCTATGAATCACATACCCATCCTAAATATCACTAACTGGAATGCCCGAGGAGTGCGCAGACGAAAGACCGAAGTTAAAGACTTTCTCTCGCAACACAATACACACATAGCGTTAATTACTAAAACCCATCTCTCCGATCACGACAGATTCAACTTAAAAGGATATACAATACACCGTAATGACAGGAACAAGCACGGAGGAGGAACCACAATAATAATAAAACAAAACATTGCTCACGATTTAGCACCTCAACCTCAGCTCAGAACACTTGAAGCCACAAGTATATACACCACTATAGATCGAATGATGTATTAATAACGGCAGTGTATGCTCCACCAGGCACACTAGACACAGCAGACTTAGATGCACTCATGCAGCTAAACAACAGGGCAATAATTGCAGGTGACCTAAACGCAAAACACCAAATTTGGGATTGCAACGAGACCAACCGCGAAGGGTCCGCCTTCCTAAACCTGGAAAACAACTCGGACTATATAATTCATACACCAGCCGAACAAACATATATTCCTTACAGCAGAAACCAGCGCTCAGAAATCCTGGACATAGCAATCACACGCAACTTAACGCGCAGAATAAACCCCCAGGTCAAAAACGAGCTATCCTCTGACCACTTACCGGTCATGATAACTCTGGAGGGTTCTATAACTCAAGAACCCCCAGCCCAGCGCCGCAACTACAACAAAGCGGACTGGGACAAGTTCGCTGACTGTGAGCGAACACCTCCCTATAACAGAACCTAACACTATTGAAAATTTGAACATAGCAGTCGAACAACTAGAAAAAGCTATCCAAACCGCAACCACAGAAGCGGTACCGTTAACCAAACCGAAAACAAATACCTCGCAACTTCCGCAAGACATAAACATGTTAGCGCAAGAAAGAAATCGAGCCAGGCGCAAATCGCAGAAATCGAGGCATCTGGTGGACCAAGAATACTTCACACACCTCAACGCACTGGTCAGGGAACGGACTACACAGTTCGTATTCCAGCAATGGCAAAACACACTCAACAACCGCAACTATGAGAGAGACTCGGTGTGGCGAATAGTCCGCTACCTAACTCAAGATAAGGTCCATATCCCACCATTATATCACAACCAAAAGTTGCGTCAACGAATCAACAAAAAGCGAACACGCTAGCGGATGCGTTACAGGAAACATTAACTCCCAATCCTACTCCATCTTGCCCACTTTTCACGGCAGTCATGGAGGCGGAAACAGAAAACTACAAAGAACAAGAAACACACATGATACGTAAAATATGCCCAAGCGAAATTAAATGGCTTATCAGGCATCTAAGAAGAGAAAAGCCCCTGGGCCAGACAGCATTCCTACCTCAGTGCTCATTAATTTGCCTGAGGATGCAATAACCCTACTTTCGAAAATCTTCAACTTCGTGCTAACAAGCGGGCACTTTCCAGACAGATGGAAGCTGGCCACTGTGGCCCACTTCCCCAAGAAAGGGAAAGACCTGTCCAACCCGCACAACTACAGACCAATTAGTCTACTCACCACAATAGGCAAACTGCTACAAAAAGTAATACTTAAACGCCTCAACGTTCACTCAATTAAGCAAAATACATTAATCCCAGAACAGTTTGGATTCCGCGCCAAACATTCAACTACCCTACAAGTACTCAGGGCAACGGGAAATATCACGTATGGATTCAATACAAGAAAATCCACAGGCGCACTGTTTCTTGACGTTGAACGTGCGTTCGACAGAGTATGGCACGCCGGGATATTAAAGAAACTTAAAACGCTTAACATTCATCACTCGCTGATCAAACTTATAGCGAATTATCTAAACAGAAAATTTCAATCGAAAGTTAAAAATCATCTTTCTACAAAGCGACCAATCAGAGCAAGGAGTCCCACAAGGGATTTTGCTCAGGCCGACACTATTCAATTAATACATCAACGATGTTCCAAAAACCGCAACACAAACTTATACATTTACGCGGACGACACTGCTATCATGACACAATCGGGCAAAACTGAATTTATACACAGAAGGCTCAAAAACACCCTCAATGTATTGGAGGACTGGTTTACAAAATGGCGCATTAAAGTAAACACCCCTAAAACGCAAGCGATAATATTTACAAAACGCAACAACCACAGATTCCCGAAACTCCAGCTTCCGCCGCTTACCATATTTGGTGAAAACATAAAGTGGAAGGACACGGTAACCTGGCTTGGCCCCAAAATGGATCAAGGCCTAACGTGGAAGAAACCTATCACACAATTACGGGGGAAAGCAAACGCCCAATTAGGCAAGATGTACCCGCTCATCAACATGGACACCCAGCTGAATCTCGACATGGGTCTCACGCTATATAAAAAACTAATACGACCAATATTTACTTATGCTGCAACTGTCTGGGGGTATGCCGCCAAAACATGCATCAAAAGACTACAACAATTTCAAAACAAAACATTGCGCATGGTAGCTAAGGTACCTACGTAGCGCCATCTGATCTACTCCACGAGGAACTTAAAATGCACACAGTAGAAGAATTCATTAAAAAGCTAGCATACGACATGTATAGAAGCTTACGCGTACAACACAATGATCTAGTCAAAGCATTAGGCAACTACGATTCCGTAAACTACAAGCATAACAGGCCACTCTCGCTATTCGATAGAACGCTATCCCAAGACAACACGGAAGAACAAATCCAACAGATCCTAAACAATCTACTACAAACGTGACAAGGACATTCACACAGGACTTCCTATCTTATATCCCATCACTAATCTTTCTCTTGCTTTCTACCCTTGTTTCAGCCCACGCCCGTCGCAGAGCGCTCAAGTCCTCAGCAACCGCTGAGGCGGTCCGGGAGAAGGGGCCTCTCAACGTGAACGACGTGGGCAGCATAAGACGGGCCGCTGCATTATGGAGTCGTTCACGCAGACGACAATGGCGACCATCAGGACAACTAGCACAACGAAGGACCTAGAAGACCGGATCACACGACAGACGCCTATGCCCATTTGACGATCAGGAAACCCTGGGAAGAACTGCACAGGACACAATTCAAATTTTTTCAATTAATCAAAGACTAATATACCACAATAATTATACAACCTAGCAGTAAGTTAATGCTAAGTCATGTGACACGCAGGCACGCCCTGCAAACAACACACATTTTAGATCTTAGGCATTATTAATCATATACTAACAACATAAGAAACATACGCACATAACCCACTGGTATTGTTCAGGTTCCACGGGCAATACCAGCAAGTAACATTTGAAGCGCTCGCATGCAATGCATGCCAGCTAGGTAGCCATTCACATACTAACCGAGGTGCTATGCGGGACTCGACTAAAAGCATGCAAGCATGAATGCACGATCCTACTCAGCAATATACAATTAACACGTGGTAGGGTTTTTAGTGGGTATTCCGCTTCCGAGCGGCGAGCCCCACATATCCCCCCAGCCATTGCACACCGGCTGGGGGTCGAATACAATAATGCATTCCCCCCACGGAAAAAAGTTTCTACACAGTCAGCTCCGAGATGGCGAGGAAGAAGGTCCGCTCTGTCGCCGCTCTTGCTAAGGCAGGAACCTTTTCGTCTCCTCCGGTACCCGCCGAGATCTCACCGCAGCCTAGGCCGCAACCGCCGATTCACCGCCAGCCAACGCAGCTTCGCCGCGACTGCTTGCGCAGTCGCCGCGTCACTCGCCGGCATCCACACTGCCGATTCTGGCATATCCCAGCCACTGCAGAGCAGGGCCTGTGCCTAAGGGAGGTACAGAGCTGTCATAAGAGGGGTCCCGAGGGACCTGCCACCCAGGTTCCTCATCGTCGAAGCCCACCAGCAGTGGCCTTCAGCTCTGAAGGCTACTAGGATCATCGGAGCACGGGGACCCACTTCACTAGTCAGGATGGAGTTTGCAGACCCTGGCGACTACGAAGCTGCCCTGAGGGCGGGCCTGCCCTTGTTAGGGCGGTGCTTACGCATCGAGGCCAGCTGAGTGGAAGGCCAGGCTCCCTGCAGACGCTGCTGTGCCTACGGGCACAACGAGACGTCCTGCAGAGCACAACCGAGGTGCCACTACTGTGATGCTCCTAGCACAACTGCAACGTGCAAGCAGCACGACCTTCGACGCCGACGCCGCTACTGTGCGACCTGTAGAGGGACAACACATTTCACCGGCCAAGCGCTCTGCCTCCTACATCCTCGCAGGAAGGCACCGCCGAAGCCACCAGCACCTCCAGAGACACCGACACGAGAAATGTCACCAGCGCCGACACCAGCTGATGTCCAAACTGCACGTAATCACTGCACGGCTGCAGAACCTGGAGGCCAGCATCGCGGAAGGAAGACCATCAGCATCATCACACATTCCACAACCACCAGAGAAGTCACCGCTGGTCATCTCTGAGAGCCAGCAGCGAATTCTCGTACAATGCCGTGCGCTTGTGCAAGACAAGAGCAAACGAGGGCGGCATCCAGAGGCAGAGTAAGTCCATCTTCATAACCATCCCTTTCTAATATCTCCTTTGAACCCCCTTTTCTATTACCACTTCCCAACCTGTAGGCTGCAGTCAGGGCAATTTGTCATGTCTGTAGCCTAGGACCGCACTTTAAGCCGCTCCCGCCCATTGGGCGGTAGCACACAATCTTTCGTTCGACTCACACGGGTGCTATGCGGGACCGTGCTACCTTTCCTATGAAATTCCTTTAAACCCACGACCTAACCGGTTGAGGAGTTTTAGTGGGTATGCCGACGCTCGGCGAGTCCCACACTCTTAGTCCCGTATCCCGTCGGGGCTGAGGTTAGTGATTAAATCATTTTCTCCTCCACTCGAAAAAAAAAAGTTTTCTACACAGGCGCTGCCCGCCGCCATGACGAGTATATAAACGGATACATGACACACACAACACACAGCACCTGGAAGCCGACGAGGAAGGATCTACCAGCAACGAGCCCAGCCGAGACCAGCGAAGCGACACCGAGCCAGCGGCGAGGAAACTCTTCGCAGCAAAGAAGCTGCCACCGTTGGATCGGCCCGTCATAGCCGAGGCCTAGCGCCAAAGACATACAGGCTTGCTTGTGACTACCAACAGTCCAACTGGGTAGAAAAGCACGTCCGCTGCTAACAGTCTTTTGACTGGAATCTCGGCGCCTTCGGGTAGGAACTCTGCTTTTCGGGCTTTTTAGCGCCCACTACCTGCTCTTTCTCTTCTACTGTCCTATCTGTTCCTCTTTCTCTAGGCTTCAGCTCCCCGATAGGTAGATCTCGAGCTTTCTCTACTCTTCTTTTTCAAGTGTTCTTGTTCTTCCTGCATTACCTTCCTACCTACCTACATGACCAAATGGAAGCTCAAGAAGCACTCTCCATCGGAAGTGCGAGACCCGAGACAAGCGGCTGTCAAGACTCAGCTACGCTTTGGTCCATCATCTGCTTCCTCTCCAACTGTCCCTTCTCCTGCTCCCTCACCCCTCCAACCCTTGCCTATCCCACCCTGCCGGCATGGATAACAGCTCTGCTGTGACTCCGTGTCTCTCCGTCGCAACCTCTCCCATTTCCGTTGTCGCCCTTGACACCCTACTCCCTGCTTCCCGTTCATCCTCGTCCTCTTCCGTCCGCTCCTGCGTCCCTCAGCCCACCCCACCCCCTCTTCCTGTTTGCCCTATCCCCGGCCATTCCTCTCCTATTCCTGCCCTTCTTGCCCATCCCGTCAACCCTCCTCCTGGTTTCCTTCGTATTCCGTCCCCTTCTCAACCCGCTCCGACCTCCAACCCTGCCCACAGGCGCCGTCCATCCTCTTACGCCCAGGCCCTCTCTTCCCGTCTCCAAACTCCCATCTATGTCTCCAAAACCCATGTGACTCTTTTTCAGACGCTGCAAGAGTTTGACGCCCTGTACAACGATGGTTACGTCATCTCGAGGGCCCCGATTTCTCGGCACTTTGTCGTGCGCACCAGGTCCGCTGGGGACTACGTGCTGATGACTGCATTTCTGCCGGAACGCAGGTTCACCTTCACATGACGAGGAACGACCGCCAGACCTTCCGTGCTGTGGTGAAGCACGTTTACTTTGACGGCGCATAGGAGGCTATTAAGGCAGAGTTGCATGCCGAGCACTTTTCAGTGCTTCGGGTCGTGCAACTACGACGGTTTGACCGGGCACGAACGCCTGTTCCGTTCTACCTGGTGGACCTGGCAACGGCCGACGACCTAGACCGCTTGCGGCATCTTGAGTACGTGCTTCACTTTCGAGTGAAGGTGGGGCCGTACCGTAGACCGGTTATCCTGGTGCAGTGTAGCCGATGCCAGCTGCTTCGGCACACGGAGGATTAGTGCACGGCGCCTCATGATTCGTAGAACTGCGGCGTCCCCATCCCCGAGAGGAAGTGCGCACTGTGTCTCAGTTCGGGCCACGGGGCCAAGTACCGGGATTGTCCCGAGTACCAGAGACAGGTTGCAGCAGCGCGCAACCTTTCGGGGAATGGTGGTCGCTCTGGCGAGCGGAAAGTGGGGAGCCGTGCGCGAGGGGCAGCTCCGGCGCGAGTGCCACCCTCCTCCGGAGTGTCGGTGTTGCCGGCTGAAGCGACCGCACGGGTGGAAAGACCTAGGGTTCAGAAACCGAACCAACCACCAAGTAAGCCACGTCAATCTGCGAGGGAGGTGCCGACCAGAGAAGAGACCCTCGCAGATCCGAGACTGCAGCACCAGAGGAACACCTACCACCACGTCCTCCGCACAGGATGGGAATCTGCTGACCTTCGTGACTCCAGCATGCAAACCCTGGAACTTCTGGCAACGTCGGGACCGCCGGAGACCCGCTCCATCCTTGCCGTTTACCGCGACTTCTTCCAGCTCCTTACCTCTCCTGGCTTCGTATGAATCACATACCCATCCTAAATATTACTAACTGGAATGCCCGAGGAGTGCGCAGACGAAAGACCGAAGTTAAAGACTTTCTCTCGCAACACAATACACACATAGCGTTAATTACTAAAACCCATATCTCCGATCACGACAGATTCAACTTAAAAGGATATACAATACACCGTAATGACAGGAACAAGCACGGAGGAGGAACCGCAATAATAATAAAACAAAATATTGCTCACGATTTAGCACCTCAACCTCAGCTCAGAACACTTGAAGCCACAAGTATATACACCACTATAGATCGAATCATGTATTAATAACGGCAGTGTATGCTCCACCAGGCACACTAGACACAGCAGACTTAGATGCACTCATGCAGCTAAACAACAGGGCAATAATTGCAGGTGACCTAAACGCAAAACACCAAATTTGGGATTGCAACGAGACCAACCGCGAAGGGTCCGCCTTCCTAAACCTGGAAAACAACTCGGACTATATAATTCATACACCAGCCGAACAAACATATATTCCTTACAGCAGAAACCAGCGCTCAGAAATCCTGGACATAGCAATCACACGCAACTTAACGCGCAGAATAAACCCCCAGGTCAAAAACGAGCTATCCTCTGACCACTTACCGGTCATGATAACTCTGGAGGGTTCTATAACTCAAGAACCCCCAGCCCAGCGACGCAACTACAACAAAGCGGACTGGGACAAGTTCGCTGACTGTGAGCGAACACCTCCCTATAACAGAACCTAACACTATTGAAAATTTGAACATAGCAGTCGAACAACTAGAAAAAGCTATCCAAACCGCAACCACAGAAGCGGTACCGTTAACCAAACCGAAAACAAATACCTCGCAACTTCCGCAAGACATAAACATGTTAGCGCAAGAAAGAAATCGAGCCAGGCGCAAATCGCAGAAATCGAGGCATCTGGTGGACCAAGAATACTTCACACACCTCAACGCACTGGTCAGGGAACGGACTACAGAGTTCGTATTCCAGCAATGGCAAAACACACTCAACAACCGCAACTATGAGAGAGACTCGGTGTGGCGAATAGTCCGCTACCTAACTCAAGATAAGGTCCATATCCCACCATTATATCACAACCAAAAGTTGCGTCAACGGATCAACAAAAAGCGAACACGCTAGCGGATGCGTTACAGGAAACATTAACTCCCAATCCTACTCCATCTTGCCCACTTTTCACGGCAGTCATGGAGGCGGAAATAGAAAACTACAAAGAACAAGAAACACACATGATACGTAAAATATGCCCAAGCGAAATTAAATGGCTTATCAGGCATCTAAGAAGAGAAAAGCCCCTGGGCCAGACAGCATTCCTACCTCAGTGCTCATTAATTTGCCTGAGGATGCAATAACCCTACTTTCGAAAATCTTCAACTTCGTGCTAACAAGCGGGCACTTTCCAGACAGATGGAAGCTGGCCACTGTGGCCCACTTCCCCAAGAAAGGGAAAGACCTGTCCAACCCGCACAACTACAGACCAATTAGTCTACTCACCACAATAGGCAAACTGCTACAAAAAGTAATACTTAAACGCCTCAACGTTCACTCAATTAAGCAAAATACATTAATCCCAGAACAGTTTGGATTCCGCGCCAAACATTCAACTACCCTACAAGTACTCAGGGCAACGGGAAATATCACGTATGGATTCAATACAAGAAAATCCACAGGCGCACTGTTTCTTGACGTTGAACGTGCGTTCGACAGAGTATGGCACGCCGGGATATTAAAGAAACTTAAAACGCTTAACATTCATCACTCGCTGATCAAACTTATAGCGAATTATCTAAACAGAAAATTTCAATCGAAAGTTAAAAACCATCTTTCTACAAAGCGACCAATCAGAGCAAGGAGTCCCACAAGGGAGTTTGCTCAGGCCGACACTATTCAATTAATACATCAACGATATTCCAAAAACCGCAACACAAACTTATACATTTACGCGGACGACACTGCTATCATGACACAATCGGGCAAAACTGAATTTATACACAGAAGGCTCAAAAACACCCTCAATGTATTGGAGGACTGGTTTACAAAATGGCGCATTAAAGTAAACACCCCTAAAACGCAAGCGATAATATTTACAAAACGCAACAACCACAGATTCCCGAAACTCCAGCTTCCGCCGCTTACCATATTTGGTGAAAACATAAAGTGGAAGGACACGGTAACCTGGCTTGGCCCCAAAATGGATCAAGGCCTAACGTGGAAGAAACCTATCACACAATTACGGGGGAAAGCAAACGCTTAATTAGGCAAGATGTACCCGCTCATCAACATGGACACCCAGCTGAATCTCGACATGGGTCTCACGCTATATAAAAAACTAATACGACCAATATTTACTTATGCTGCAACTGTCTGGGGGTATGCCGCCAAAACATGCATCAAAAGACTACACCAATTTCAAAACAAAACATTGCGCATGGTAGCTAAGGTACCTACGTAGCGCCATCTGATCTACTCCACGAGGAACTTAAAATGCACACAGTAGAAGAATTCATTAAAAAGCTGGCATACGACATGTATAGAAGATTACGCGTACAGCACAATGATCTAGTCAAAGCATTAGGCAACTACGATTCCGTAAACTACAAGCATAACAGGCCACTCTCGCTATTCGATAGAACGCTATCCCAAGACAACACGGAAGAACAAATCCAACAGATCCTAAACAATCTACTACAAACGTGACAAGGACATTCACACAGGACTTCCTATCTTATATCCCATCACTAATCTTTCTCTTGCTTTCTACCCTTGTTTCAGCCCACGCCCGTCGCAGAGCGCTCAATTCCTCAGCAACCGCTGAGGCGGTCCGGGAGAAGGGGCCTCTCAACGTGAACGACGTGGGCAGCATAAGACGGGCCGCTGCATTATGGAATCGTTCACGCAGACGACAATGGCGACCATCAGGACAACTAGCACAACGAAGGACCTAGAAGACCGGATCACACGACAGACGCCTGTGCCCATTTGACGATCAGGAAACCCTGGGAAGAACTGCACAGGACACAATTCAATTTTTTTCAATTAATCAAAGACTAATATACCACAATAATTATACAACCTAGCAGTAAGTTAATGCTAAGTCATGTGACACGCAGGCACGCCCTGCAAACAACACACATTTTAGATCTTAGGCATTATTAATCATATACTAACAACATAAGAAACATACGCACATAACGCACTGGTATTGTTCAGGTTCCACGGGCAATACCAGCAAGTAACATTTGAAGCGCTCGCATGCAATGCATGACAGCTAGGTAGCCATTCACATACTAACCGAGGTGCTATGCGGGACTCGACTAAAAGCATGCAAGCATGAATGCACGATCCTACTCAGCAATATACAATTAACACGTGGTAGGGTTTTTAGTGGGTATTCCGCTTCCGAGCGGCGAGCCCCACATATCCCCCCAGCCATTGCACACCGGCTGGGGGTCGAATACGATAATGCATTCCCCCCACGGAAAAAATGTTTCTACACAGTCAGCTCCGAGATGGCGAGGAAGAAGATCCGCTCTGTTGCCGCTCCTGCTAAGGCAGGAATCTTTTCGTCTCCTCCGGTACCCGCCGAGATCTCACCGCAGCCTAGGCCGCAACCGCCGATTCACCGCCAGCCAACGCAGCTTCGCCGCGACTGCTTCCGCAGTCGCCGCGTCACTCACCGGCATCCACACTGCCGATTCTGGCACATCCCAGCCACTGCAGAGCAGGGCCTGTGCCTAAGGGAGGTACAGAGCTGTCATAAGAGGGGTCCCGAGGGACCTGCCACCCAGGTTCCTCATCGTCGAAGCCCACCAGCAGTGGCCTTCAGCTCTGAAGGCTACTAGGATCATCGGAGCACGGGGATCCACTTCACTAGTCAGGATGGAGTTTGCAGACCCTGGCGACTACGAAGCTGCCCTGAGGACGGGCCTGCCCTTGTTAGGGCGGTGCTTACGCATCGAGGCCAGCTGAGTGGAAGGCCAGGCTCCCTGCAGACGCTGCTGTGCCTAAGGGCACAACGAGACGTCCTGCAGAGCACAACCGAGGTGCCACTACTGTGATGCTCCTAGCACAACTGCAACGTGCAAGCAGCACGACCTTCGACGCCGACGCCGCTACTGTGCGACCTGTAGAGGGACAACACATTTCACCGGCCAAGCGCTCTGCCTCCTACATCCTCGCAGGAAGGCACCGCCGAAGCCAACAGCACCTCCAGAGACACCGACACGAGAAATGTCACCAGCGCCGACACCAGCTGATGTCCAAACTGCACGTAATCACTGCACGGCTGCAGAACCTGGAGGCCAGCATCGCGGAAGGAAGACCATCAGCATCATCACACATTCCACAACCACCAGAGAAGTCACTGCTGGTCATCTCTGAGAGCCAGCAGCGAATTCTCGCACAATGCCGTGCGCTTGTGCAAGACAAGAGCAAACGAGGACGGCATCCAGAGCCAGAGTAAGTCCATCTTCATAACCATCCCTTTCTAATATCTCCTTTGAACCCCCTTTTCTATTACCACTTCCCAACCTGTAGGCTGCAGTCAGGGCAATTTGTCATGTCTGTAGCCTAGGACCGCACTTTAAGCCGCTCCCGCCCATTGGGCGGTAGCACACAATCTTTCGTTCGACTCACACGGGTGCTATGCGGGACCGTGCTACCTTTCCTATGAAATTCCTTTAAACCCACGACCTAACCGGTTGAGGAGTTTTAGTGGGTATGCCGACGCTCGGCGAGTCCCACACTCTTAGTCCCGAATCCCTTCGGGGCTGAGGTTAGTGATTAAATCATTTTCTCCTCCACTCGAAAAAAAAAGTTTTCTACACAGGCGCTGCCCGCCGCCATGACGAGTATATAAACGGATACATGACACACAACACACAGCACCTGGAAGCCGACGAGGAAGGATCTACCAGCAACGAGCCCAGCCGAGACCAGCGAAGCGACACCGAGCCAGCGGCGAGGAAACTCTTCGCAGCAAAGAAGCTGCCACCGTTGGATCGGCCCGTCATAGCCGAGGCCTAGCGCCAAAGACATACAGGCTTGCTTGTGACTACCAACAGTCCAACTGGGTAGAAAAGCACGTCCGCTGCTAACAGTCTTTTGACTGGAATCTCGGCGCCTTCGGGTAGGACCTCTGCTTTTCGGGCTTTTTAGCGCCCACTACCTGCTCTTTCTCTTCTACTGTCCTATCTGTTCCTCTTTCTCTAGGCTTCAGCTCCCCGATAGGTAGATCTCGAGCTTTCTCTACTCTTCTTTTTCAAGTGTTCTTGTTCTTCCTGCATTACCTTCCTACCTACCTACATGACCAAATGGAAGCTCAAGAAGCACTCTCCATCGGAAGTGCGAGACCCGAGACAAGCGACTGTCAAGACTCAGCTACGCTTTGGTCCATCATCTGCTTCCTCTCCAACTGTCCCTTCTCCTGCTCCCTCCCCCCTCCAACCCTTGCCTATCCCACCCTGCCGGCATGGATAACAGCTCTGCTGTGACTCCGTGTCTCTCCGTCGCAACCTCTCCCATTTCCGTTGTCGCCCTTGACACCCTACTCCCTGCTTCCCGTTCATCCTCGTCCTCTTCCGTCCGCTCCTGCGTCCCTCAGCCCACCCCACCCCCTCTTCCTGTTTGCCCTATCCCCGGCCATTCCTCTCCTATTCCTGCCCTTCTTGCCCATCCCGTCAACCCTCCTCCTGGTTTCCTTCGTATTCCGTCCCCTTCTCAGCCCGCTCCGACCTCCAACCCTGCCCACAGGCGCCGTCCATCCTCTTACGCCCAGGCCCTCTCTTCCCGTCTCCAAACTCCCATCTATGTCTCCAAAACCCATGTGACTCTTTTTCAGACGCTGCAAGAGTTTGACGCCCTGTACAACGATGGGTACGTCATCTCGAGGGCCCCGATTTCTCGGCACTTTCTCGTGCGCACCAGGTCCGCTGGGGACTACGTGCTGATGACTGCATTTCTGCGGGAACGCAGGTTCACCTTCACATGACGAGGAACGACCGCCAGACCTTCCGTGCTGTGGTGAAGCACGTTTACTTTGACGGCGCATAGGAGGCTACTAAGGCAGAGTTGCATGCCGAGCACTTTTCAGTGCTTCGGGTCGTGCAACTACGACGGTTTGACCGGGCACGAACGCCTGTTCCGTTCTACCTGGTGGACCTGGCAACGGCCGACGACCTAGACCGCTTGCGGCATCTTGAGTACGTGCTTCACTTTCGAGTGAAGGTGGGGCCGTACCGTAGACCGGTTATCCTGGTAGACCGGTTATCCTGGTGCAGTGTAGCCGATGCCAGCAGCTTCGGCACACGGAGGATTAGTGCACGGCGCCTCATGATTCGTGGAACTGCGGCGTCCCCATCCCCGAGAGGAAGTGCGCACTGTGTCTCAGTTCGGGCCACGGGGCCAAGTACCGGGCTTGTCCCGAGTACCAGAGACAGGTTGCAGCAGCGCGCAACCTTTCGGGGAATGGTGGTTGCTCTGGCGAGCGGAAAGTGGGGAGCCGTGCGCGAGGGGCAGCTCCGGCGCGAGTGCCACCCTCCTCCGGAGTGTCGGTGTTGCCGGCTGAAGCGACCGCACGGGTGGAAAGACCTAGGGTTCAGAAACCGAAACAACCACCAAGTAAGCCACGTCAATCTGCGAGGGAGGTGCCGACCAGAGAAGAGACCCTCGCAGATCCGAGACTGCAGCACCAGAGGAACACCTACCACCACGTCCTCCGCACAGGATGGGAATCTGCTGACCTTCGTGACTCCAGCATGCAAACCCTGGAACTTCTGGCAACGTCGGGACCGCCGGAGACCCGCTCCATCCTTGCCGTTTACCGCGACTTCTTCCAGCTCCTTACCTCTCCTGGCTTCGTATGAATCACATACCCATCCTAAATATTACTAACTGGAATGCCCGAGGAGTGCGCAGACGAAAGACCGAAGTTAAAGACTTTCTCTCGCAACACAATACACACATAGCGTTAATTACTAAAACCCATATCTCCGATCACGACAGATTCAACTTAAAAGGATATACAATACACCGTAATGACAGGAACAAGCACGGAGGAGGAACCGCAATAATAATAAAACAAAATATTGCTCACGATTTAGCACCTCAACCTCAGCTCAGAACACTTGAAGCCACAAGTATATACACCACTATAGATCGAATCATGTATTAATAACGGCGGTGTATGCTCCACCAGGCACACTAGACACAGCAGACTTAGATGCACTCATGCAGCTAAACAACAGGGCAATAATTACAGGTGACCTAAACGCAAAACACCAAATTTGGGATTGCAACGAGACCAACCGCGAAGGGTCCGCCTTCCTAAACCTGGAAAACAACTCGGACTATATAATTCATACACCAGCCGAACAAACATATATTCCTTACAGCAGAAACCAGCGCTCAGAAATCCTGGACATAGCAATCACACGCAACGTAACGCGCAGAATAAACCCCCAGGTCAAAAACGAGCTATCCTCTGACCACTTACCGGTCATGATAACTCTGGAGGGTTCTATAACTCAAGAACCCCCAGCCCAGCGCCGCAACTACAACAAAGCGGACTGGGACAAGTTCGCTGACTGAGCGAACACCTCCCTATAACAGAACCTAACACTATTGAAAATTTGAACATAGCAGTCGAACAACTAGAAAAAGCTATCCAAACCGCAACCACAGAAGCGGGACCGTTAACCAAACCGAAAAAAATACCTCGCAACTTCCGCAAGACAAACATGTTAGCGCAAGAAAGAAATCGAGCCAGGCGCAAATCGCAGAAATCGAGGCATCTGGTGGACCAAGAATACTTCACACACCTCAACGCACTGGTCAGGGAACGGACTACACAGTTCGTATTCCAGCAATGGCAAAACACATTCAACAACCTCAACTATGAGAGACTCGTTGTGGCGAATAGTCCGCTACCTAACTCAAGATAAGGTCCATATCCCACCATTATATTGTAACACCCCACGGGGGTGGTTAACCCCGCAGTAGGTGATTACACAGGGGGGTTGGTAGCTCAGAGGTACGGGGGATGCGTTGGTACCGGGGTGGTAGGCAGGCCAGGGTGGCGTTCTAGGATAGGGGGTATTTAAATAAAGCACAGGGGATGCATTGGCCCAATAAATTATACTGTTGCTTTAAGTGTGCGTACATTCAGTTTGGGGGAAGCCCCGGCAAGTCAATAGAACTTAGATGAGACGCATGCTTATCTGGTTAACTGGTGGCGAGTATGACAACTGATCTTTGACTACTCTCTCGTAACTCTCTATCACTGCCCGCGATAACCGCCTTGCAATTCTCTGGCGACTCTCTGATAACTCTCTCGTGGCAACTCTCACGACCGAGTCAAAACTCTGTAGTATAAATACCTACAGAAGCGCTGACTCGGCGTTGTGCAGCGTGGACGTGTTCTGTTAACCTGAATTCCACACTTGCGCTGGTTTACGAAATATGTTGCAATTCTCAATGCTCAACCTGGTCCGCTACATAGGTCCCAGGTTCGCCAAATTCCGACCCGGAATTTAAAATTGAAAAGGAGGACAAACATCTTAGGGGGTACTAAAACAGTCTACCTAGACGAGGGCGGATAGAAAAAGAAAAAAAACAAAATATGGTTGAGCCTTATACAATTGAAATGCTCTGGTGTCCTCTGCTGTCCAAGACTCGGATACCAGGGTAAATTTTGTTTAAGGGTTGGTGAGTACGGTAGGGGTGGGTTCGACTGCGCACCGCAGCCTGCTGCCAATCTTGGACGCTTCTCAGCTGGTTGCTCACTGTTGTGCCCGGAGGTGAACTCTGCCTTGAATGAATAAGGTGCTGGGACAGAACTGCTGAGTGACTCTGCATACTTAGCGATTTTCTCGGAAACGTAGTATTTATTTCCGCGCATGCTGCATTGCTGTGGTCAAGCAGTGGCGTTCCCTCGGAGCGCACTAATTCTGCGTGTTCTGGCGCGATTCCCGTGGTGAGTTACCGGCGTGCTCATACTGGTGGGCACCGTTCGATCTGGGTCTTTCTTGTCGGGTGCTTCTCTTCTAGGTGGTCTAATGGTGCGCAGCAACAGGGTTGTTTTACAAAGATGGATGTCACTTAGGATAAGGTTGGAAGATTATATTGCGTTTTAAAATTTACGGGATGAGGCTAAACACAGCAGAGAAAAGGTAAATTTAGAAAGTGAGTCTGTACCCCTGCCGAGTCCTTGTCTCTCCAAATTTCGAAAAAAAAGAACAGAAAAAAAACATTAAGTTCTGTTATCCAGGTGTGATGCGACTACTCATAACTTCTGCTTGACTTGGTATGTTCGTTCGAACAAAATTAAATTTGTACATTATACAATGATTTTTGTCTGTAACTGTCCAAAACTGTTTTTTTTGTGTGTGTTGCATTGTATGTAAGCGGTGGTTAGATGTCCGTTTTTGGCATTTTGCTGATACCTCGCTTCTGTAACCCGGGGAAGAGGGCCGCTGAGGCTGCTGTACTTTGGTTTCTCTTGCCTGCTGGAGGGCATCCTCTAAAACAGGCTTAGTTTTTGAAATTAGTACACAGAATTATGAATATTGCAGATGTTGTGACCAATGAAACACAACACACAAAAAAACAACAACCATATTTACACTCCATTTTCTATTCATATACTTGTCGCAGTGCTACACGCCACTGAGAAGTGCAAAGTCAAGCTCTGTGCGTGAGGCGACGAATACTTGTGTCAGCGGAATTCATGACCGAACTGCTGCTTTCGACACTTACCGTTCATGCAGAATTGTATGTTTATGAAAGCGATATCTGTGTTTCTAAGTTTGTGAACCAAAATTTCTGTACCCTTCCGCGTGTGTGGAATGTGTTACGTATCTTGTGTTGCGTAATTCGTGGCGGATACCTGTGCCTTTCCTGCCTTCATCCCCTTGTTTATTTTGAGCCTTTTGATTTATTTATTTTATCTTCTTATTTATTTCTCCGTCATGTTAGTGTTGATTCTGAGGGGGCATCGGTTGGTGTTGCCAGAATTATAATTCCCTGAGGTGACGTGTGCTGCGGTTCCGCCGTGGTCGAGTTTGAAAAGTTCGACTTTTCCTTACAAAATTTCTTGAATATTCTGTATGCTAACAAGGCCATGACTACCATGCAGTCATAAATACTATTTCTATGATTTCGACGAGCTCATCTTGCATGATAGAGTTTGCTCGCGCTGTCGGGAGCGCAGTTGCTAAGATGAGCTCGGGTTTCCTAAATAATATGGCTGCTACTATCATTGTTAGCAGGGCTGTCCAAACGTATAATGCCATTAGCATGGGGGACGTTGCTGCATATCCTTGACTGGGGCTGTGTGTCGCTATGATGGTTGGGACCTGTGATAAATTTAGATGTGGTATTTGTACCGACCAATTTCTATGTCCCTGCTCCATCTCGTGTATTATCTGCCCTGGTCGTGAGAGAATTTTTTTTATTTATTTACACTTGCTTATTTGCCACCTTACATTTATCTATTTTGCACGTTGATTTGCTTCGCCTTACGTGTTAACTGACATTTATTTATTTAATAGCGCTTGGTTGTCGTACCAGAGTGTACGTTATTCGATTTTTTTCCTACTATTATTTATTCTATATGCGCTAACGCATGTGTAAGGTGCGGAGAAAAGAATTCCTGACATCAACCTATAGTTCTCAAAACACATTATCATATACCTATCTTAAATTAATCTTATACTAACAATTATATAAATAACAGTACTATGAAATAACTTTACGACCTCCACTAAATCCTATTTCCTATGTATTTAACTCTGCTCCCCGAACGTAAGAATACTTCTTTATACTTGCTCTCTGTTGTGTCCCTAGGCCCTACTCTGAACTCCTGGGGGGATAATGTATATTGTTCAAATTTCTGTATCTGAACAAAGATATCTGTATTAAGCGCATAACAGGGTCGCGTTTCGGATTTCCCATTATATTTTCACTTCCAGATATATTTTCTCTTTATCGCGGGAGAGAGAGAGCAACAAAAAGATTAAAAAGTAAAAGTGAATCGCGTGGATTATCACTTTTAGCCTAACTTAAGCTGGAGGTCCGAAGATATACTACGTCTTGCATTGTAACCTATTACTTAACCTATTTGAGAACTATTGCTGATGTTTAATGTTTTAACCTTTCTTTTTCCTGTTTGTTTGTTTTTATGCCTCAGCCTTACTGCAGCGTGGACGAATTTGTGTAACGCATTCCGTCGTGTAATAATGTCAGCACTTTTGTATTGATGGACATTGAGTGATACGTAGGCGATTTTTTGGTGTCAATTATATGTGGCAATAAGATTGTGTTTACTCGCTGTGCAAGTGTCGCAAGTGTGCTGTATGCTCACTATGCATAAGGTGAAATTCTACTAACGTGGACATTCTGGCGTTTCACGGAATTTCTGGCCTTAATTACGTAATTCAGGGGGCTGAGTTTTTTCGTTACCCTATACGGTCCTGTGTAGTTCATCAAAAGTTTCGTGGCTCTACCTACCCTCCTTTTAGGGGTATATAGCTTCACCAAATCGCCGACTTTATACTCGACGTGCCGCCTCTTTGAATCATATAAATTTTTATTTTTCCTCTGGCTCTTTACTATGTTTTGGGATGCTAACGCCCTTGCTTTTATTATTGCCTCCCGTGTTTGCTGCACAAATAGGTTTTGTGAGATGCCCTGTAATTGAACGTCTGGGGGTGATACCGGTTTCCGTGCATACAGTAATTCGAAGGGTGTGAACTTAGTACTCCCGTTTGCTTGTGTTTATGGCAAATCGAATTTGATGTAAATTATTATCCCAGTCTGTGTGCTGTGTGTTTACGTAGTTACTGATTACTTGCGCGATAGTTCTATTCACCCTTTCTATTAGGCCATTAGTTTGGGGTCTGTAGGCTGTTGTGAAAGTCGGTATTGTTCCCATCATCTTAAGTAGTTCTTGTGTCACTTCGCTCATAAATACGGACCCTCTGTCCGACAGAATATATTTTGGTGCGCCGTGACGACAGATGACGTCGTCCAAGATAAATTCAGTGACATGCTCAACAGAAGCTTTTGGGATTGCCCTTAATTCTAAATATTTTGAAAAGTAATCACTAGCCGCAATTATGTATCTGTTACCTCTAGAGGACTTTGGGAAAGGCCCCAAGATATCTATGGAGAACCTTTCTCCTATATAGTTGACCTTTATGGGTTGCATTAAACCTGCGGGTCGCTGATTAACTGGACCTTTTCGTTGCTGACAGGAAGTGCATCTTCTTACATAATTTTGTATGTCCCTGTTCATTCCAATCCAATAGTAATGTGAATTAATTTTGTGAAAAGTTTTTGAAAACCTAGCGACGATACTAGCGGATCGTCATGACTATTATATAGTATTTCCTGCTTTAAACTATCAGGTACTACTAACAAGTGCATGTTCCCTGTACTACCAGCATTTTTTCGGTACAGGACATTCGATTTCAGCACGTATGTTGCAGCTTGTCGTGCTAGTTTAGCATTCGCTGTACCCGGCTGTCTTACGGCTTGTATTAGGGGTTTTAGCTGGGGATCCTCCTCTTGTTTTTTTAGCTAATTCTATGGGTTCTATGAGACAGGTAATTCTGTCTTCCTGCTCTTGTGCTGTTTCGGGTTCAGGGGGTCTATTGGCATTCTAGACAAACAATCTGCGTCCTTATGTTTAATCCCTGATTTATGTTGAATTGTGTAGTCAAATTCTTGCAGCATTAAGCTGTAACGTGCCAGTCTCCCTGTTAGATCTCTCAACCTAGTTAGGTGGCACAGGCAAGCATGGTCTGTAACTACGGTTAGAGGGTAACCATATATGTACTGGCGGAACTTCGAAAAACCGTACATAACTGCTAACAGCTCTTGTTCCGAAACGCTATAGTTCTTTTCAGCTTTGCTTAGACTTCTAGACACAAAGCCTACTGGGTGCATTTTTCCATCTCGTTCTTGGAGGAGGCAACTGCCTATGCCGTGCATGCTGGCATCGCAGTTCATTTGGGTTTTGGCTCCCGGCATAAAATGTGCCAACACCGGAGCCCTAACCATTAAATCCTTCAGCTTTTGGAAGGTTTCTTACTGTTCTTGGCCCCATACAAACTTTTGGTCTGCCTTTGTTAGTTCGTTTAGTGGCCTCGCGATCGCTGCAAAGTTATTAATGAACCTCCTGTAGAAAGAAAATAAACCTAAGACCTGCCTTACTTCTTTGACGTTCCTAGGCGTTCTGAGCTGTGTAATAGCTTGAATTTTGTCTTTATCAGGTTCTATGCCTGCTGCCGATACTTCGTATCCTAGGAGTTTTATTTTGTCCATACCGAAAAAACATTTTTGGGGTTTTAGCTTAAACGTATGTTCTAATTTCTTAAATACTGCTTCCAGGTTTGTCAATAAGTCCTGAAATGTATTTGGGAACACTATTATATCGTCTAGATATATGAGTGCTTTTTCGTATCGCAGGTCGCCTAACAGTTTATTTCCGATCTCTGTGAATGCTTTAGGGGCATTCGCGAGCCCGAAGCTCAAGGTTTGGAATTCGTACTCTCCGTCCGACGTACAAAAGGCCGAATATTTCTTACTTTCTTGAGCTAGAGGTACTTGGAAGTATGCACTTAGCAGGTCAAGCGTACAGTAAAATTTTGAACCTCCTAAATAGCTAAGTAGGTCGTCAATCAGAGGTAAGGGACATGCGGATGCAGCTGTTTGTGCATTGAGTTTTCTGTAATCCACACAAAACCGATATTCTCCTGATTTCTTTTTGACCAAAATTACTGGTGAGCACCAGCTACTCTGTGAGTCTTTTATTATCCCAGCCTCTTTCATTTCTTCCACTTGTTGGTTTATTATTTCCCGCTGTTTATGGGACACCCTGTATGGCTTCGGTCTAATTGGTGTCGTGTTTGTCAACTCTATTTTGAACCCCGCAATATTTGTTGTTCCTAACTCTTGTAGGCTAGTGGCGAAGGTATTTCTGTACCTGTCGAGTAAATTTCGTAGTTGTTCGTGTTGTCCTGGTTCTAGTCGTGAATTAATATTAAATTTGGCGTCTTTGATGTCTATTTGTTTTGCTGTCTCACGTGTGAAAGTGTCTGCCTGGACTAATGCAACTTCGTGTACGAGTGCTAGTGTTGTCCCTTTAAATATTCTCTGAGGGGCGGCGGTATTATTGTGGACTTGTATCTTTTGATTTTGATTATTATTGCACAGACCCGGTATAATGTTAACATGTTTTTTCTGCATAGTGTTAATGCATGGTTCCAGCAATAATGTGTTTGTAGGAAGTGAGGGTATTTTGACGTCTATCTGTGTGGTTGCAAATGGAAGGATTTCTACGTCATGCTGACATGTTGCTTTAATTTTTCTCTCTTCAGCATCTGCTTCAAGTGTAATTTGCATGAGAGGACATTCTCGCTTTCGCTGGCAGCTTACCGTGACCTTCTTCGAATTTTGCAGTGTTAGTGTAATTGTGTTGTTCCCTAGATCTATAACGGCTTGGTGTTTCTGAAGGAAGTCCATGCCCAGCAATAAACTATGCGGGAAGTGTTTTACTACTATTAGTTGTTCTTTGAATTCCACGTCACCCATTTGGAAGTTAGTGTTAGTTTGGTATTGTGCAGCAAGTAAATTGTTATTTGCAGTTCGCAAAATCATATTTGGGGGTGCTGGTTGCTTGCTTGTACCTACCAGGTCGTCATTGATTATGCTTACTGAGCTGCCTGTGTCTATGAGAATGTCGATCCTTGTCCCTGCTAATGTTCCTATAGTTTTTAATGTGTTCCCAGGGTTGATTTCTGTTATGCTTGTTACCGCGGCCCTCATGGGGGGTGATTGCTTCGAGGCTGTGCGTGAAAATTTGCACTCCTCCTTCGTGTCTGGCAATTAGCGATTACGTGGACTACCCGTTTGCAGTAGGCGCACACAGGCCTCGCGGACACCGTTCTTCTTTGACTATATGTGCTCCTATAGCCGCTGGGGGGCTGTCCGTAATTCCTAACGGATTGATGCTGTGGATTGTAATTCTGGGGTGGAGAGCGGGGGTTCATTGTCAGGTTTTGCACCTGTTTTGCTAACTCACCCACCATCTTTGACATTTCTGATACCTGCTTCTGGAGGGTATTGTCTGGCATGCTAGGGGGAATTCCCTGTGCCTCGATTAGGTCTACCCTTTTTCCTGCTAGGTAGCGGGCTGATTCTACCCTGCGGACGAACTGTATGAGAGCGTCCACTGTTTGTGGGTTGTAGGGCAGTACCTGTTCTATTAGTGATGGTTTAAGGCCCCTCACGATGTGTTTTACCCGTTCCTTCTCTGTCATTTCGGGGTTGACTAGATCACACAGAGCTATAATGTCATAAGCGTATTGCTCTGTGGGCTCACTATGGTCCTGCACCCTCTGCCTTAGTCTGACCTCCATCATTTCCTCCTCTGCCGCGTGAATGAAGGCTTTTAATAACCCCTGCTTCAATGTTTCCCATTGGGAGTCCCTATTTCTATGGGCAAAGGTTTTGTACCAGTTTAGTGCGGTACTATTAAGGTAGCATGGTAAATACTGCGCCTTATGCTGGTCGTCCCAATTATTGGCACGCGCTATCAACTCAAACTTATGGAGATAGTCCCTTACACTTTCCCCTGGTTTCTCCGCGAAGCTACCCGGGTCCAATGGTGGACGACTAATGTGCATGGGTTGAGGTGCTTCAGTTACCCTTCTACTTAAAACAGATGAGTCCATTTTACTCACAGTATTTGTGTGTTCGTCCCCCTTATTCATGGCTAACTGTTTTTCTACCCTACTTGTGCTTGGGCTAGAAGTGTTAACGATCTTGCCGGAGCGGAGACGTATTTGATTTGCCGTCTCAGCGTGTGCCGCGATCTCGTTTGAAATTCCTTTCAAATCTGTGATTAGAAATTCTTGGAATTTAAATTGTTCCCCCTGTATAGCTGCTAATTCTGCGCACAGATTTCTACTCTCTTTAGTAGTAGGACTAGTAGAGTTTTGAGCAGGTCAGCCATGCATAATAACTTAAATGTACTACACTAAAACAATATACCTAAGTTGAGAAAAGTTAAAAAAAGTTATATTCTGTGTAGGTGACTCATGATGCAAAGGGTGGGAGGGTGGGTCTTCACCAGATAACCTCAGGTAAAAGGTTATCCCAAAATGAGGCGTGTTTTACACCTTGCAAAAAGAAAAGAGAAAAAAATTGATTACATCCCCTGGCTGGAAGAGGTAAGGATGTTTTCCCCAATTATACTCGGTGAGTCCGCCACATTGTAGCCGGCGCTACACCAAATTGTAACACCCCACGGGGGGGTCACCCCCGCAGTAGATGATTACACAGGGGGGTTGGTAGCTCAGAGGTACGGGGGGATGCGTTGGTACCGGGGTGGTAGGCAGGCCAGGGTGGCGTTCTAGGATAGGGGGTATTTAAATAAAGCACAGGGGATGCATTGGCCCAATAAATTATACTGTTGCTTTAAGTGTGCGTACATTCAGTTTGGGGGAAGCCCCGGCAAGTCAATAGAACTTAGATGAGACGCATGCTTACCTGGTTAACTGGTGGCGAGTATGACAACTGATCTTTGACTACTCTCTCGTAATTCACTATCACTGCCCACGATAACCGCCTGGCAATTCTCTGGCAACTCTAACGACCGAGTCAAAACCCTGTAGTATAAATACCTACAGAAGCGCTGACTCGGCGTTGTGCAGCGTGGACGTGTTCTGTTAACCTGAATTCCACACTTGCGCTGGTTTACGAAATGTTGCAATTCTCAATGCTCAACCTGGTCCACTACAATATCACAACCAAAAGTCGCGTCAACGGATCAACAAAAAGCGAACACGCTAGCGGATGCGTTACAGGAAACATTAACTCCCAATCCCACTCCATCTTGCCCACTTTTCACGGCAGTCATGGAGGCGGAAACAGAAAACTACAAACAACAAGAAACACACATGATACGTAAAATATGCCCAAGCGAAATTAAATGGCTTATCAGGCATCTAAGAAGAGAAAAGCCCCTGGGCCAGACAGCATTCCTACCTCAGTGCTCATGAATTTGCCTGAGGATGCAATAACCCTACTTTCGAAAATCTTCAACTTCGTGCTAACAAGCGGGCACTTTCCAGACAGATGGAAGCTGGAATGACAAGGACATTCACACAGGACTTCCTATCTTATATCCCATCACTAATCTTTCTCTTGCTTTCTACCCTTGTTTCAGCCCACGCCCGTCGCGGAGCCCTCAAGTCCTCAGCAACCGCTGAGGCGGTCCGGGAGAAGGGGCCTCCCAACGGAACGACGTGGGCAACGTAAGACGGGCCGCTGCATTTGGAGTCGTTCACACAGACGACATTGGCGACCATCAGGACAACGAGCACAACGAAGGACCTAGAAGACCGGATCACACGACAGACGCCTGTGCCTAACTGACGATCAGGAAAACCTGGGAAGAACTGCACAGGACACAATTCAAAATTTTTCAATTAATCAAAGACTAATAAACCACAATAATTATACAACCTAGCAGTAAGTTAATGCTAGGTCATGTGACACGCAGGCACGCCCTGCAAACAACACACATTTTAGATCTTAGGCATTATTAATCATATACTAACAACATAAGAAACATACGCACATAACCCACTGGTATTGTTCAGGTTCCACGGGCAATACCAGCAAGTAACATTTGACGCGCTCGCATGCAATGCATGCCAGCTAGGTAGCCATTCACATACTAACCGGGGTGCTATGCGGGACTCGACTAAAAGCATGCAAGCATGAATGCACGATCCTACTCAGCAATATGCAATTAACACTTGATAGGGTTTTTAGTGGGTATTCCGCTTCTGAGCGGCGAGCCCCACATATCCCCCAGCCATTGCACACCGGCTGGGGGTCGAATGCAATAATGCATTTCCCCCCCCCACGGAAAAAAACACAGGAATCGTACACACCTCACGCGGCATGATTCATTGCTACAAATAGCTCCTGCCTCCGTTTCTTTCTCTCTCGTGTTCACAAAAAGAGAAAATTTCACAGCTATCGCGTCTGTGGCTCACATTCGGGAGGTCGTGGATTCGATTCCTCTGGCCGACCTTCCTGACCCATGGGTTTTTTTCGGGCGGGGAGGGGGGTGGGGTTTCCAGGGTCGCCAAGCGAATGCTGGGAAGGATTCTCACATCACGAATTTCCTTAACCCCCATTTCGTCTCCATTCTCATTTCCCTTCATCTTTCATCCGTTGGTCCCTTTCAGGGTTGGAAGTTTCGGCGACGGTGTTTCGGTGCAGTATGGCAGGGAAAAGGATGCTTTTTGTAACTTTCTCCTCCTCGGCGGGCTGTCGGGAGTATTCTAACTTCCTTGAGGGGCGTTGGACCCCCTCTGTGCTGGGTGGGGCCCCGGTCTGCCTGTCCGTCTGACGGGGAGTTTATCTGAAAACTTAGGGACCTTGCCATTCCTGTGCCGTCACTCCTGGTTCCGAACGCCCGGTGTTTTGTCTCGCCTCATCCTTCCTCCCGGAGGAACCCCCTAGCGGGGTGTAGGCACAATCTCCACTATGTGGATCAGTACCGAGTCCCTTCCGTAGCTAACCAATCCTAAGCTATCACATAGCGATCAGCTTTGAAGGATTTGGCTATCGCTTTAGCTTAATATGTTCTGGTTATACCTACAACGAATTGTGATGAATGTTTGTCTGCATTAATATAACATAGATGCAAAATAAGCTTTGTAAGAATAGTTTGTAGAAGGGTGAGTAGAGAAAGTCATTTGAATGCAACACGTCATATTTTATAGCAAAACCCCATATGCCTGCGTCTCTGTGAACGTAAATCCAAAGCGAAAAGTCGGTTAAATACCAAACTTGATATTTAAGTCCAGAATCTTTCAAACATGTGACAAGGATTTTCAAGAAAATCTCCCCCATCCTGAACAACCCTTTACATGGAAAAATTTTCGAAATTTATTTTCTTAAAAAATGGCTCTGATTTTGATTAAAATACTATGTTTTTAAAATATTTTTGTGACAAACGAAATATACATTTTGAACTTACTGAGAAGAGCCTCTCAAGTTTTCTTCATTCTGAATGACTTTTGTATTATTGGTAAACTCTAAAAGATTGGACAAAGTTTTGCTACACAAGAAATACAGACCCCGTTAAAGCACGCAGTTTGTTATACATATATTTTATGAGATTAACTATTTCCAGATTTTTTTGTTATTGGTTTGAATACTTTTTGTAACTGAGAAGTTGCTATTCGTTTTGTTTTTGTCGCGGTCATTCAAACAGCATGGAATTTCAAAGCAACACGTAGTGACATGCTTTTTGAAAATGTGACTATCGCTTTATCTACGTATACTACAACGAAATGTGTAAATGTGAACTTTTTCTCTTGGTATTTAATTAAAATTCTTTAACCGGGTAGGCCATTACGGACAGTGAATGAACGAAATAGTTAAAATGATGCTCAAATGTGCCCGAGGTCTATAGAAATTAGAATCTAATATTCATCTTCTCAGGATAAGAGGAAACCCTGGAGAAAACTTTAGTCAGGTATTTCACTTCAACCGAGATTCGAACTCAGGACTCCTTGAATGTGAGGCAGACCCCCCCACACCACAGAGATGGGCAAAATGTGATTTGCAAGTTTATCTGGATTATAAGAAGTAAGACAGAAAAACGAGATTTAGAAAAAGGAATTTTTAGAATGGTGAGAAGAGAAAGTTATGTGAATGCAACACGTTAGTTTGTTCTCATGGCAATGCAAAAAGAGTGGAGTTTCAAAGACACCACATAAATATCTGACTATCGTTTGAGCTACTGCTACAACGAAGTTTGTAATGGCAGCTCATCTCAATTAACAAGACTCTTTCACTCAAGCCGTGTGTAGGACAAGGTTGGAAAGATAGAATCAGATTGAAAAATTCAATGTCATAGCCGAGATTTGAGCTACGGATCTTCCAATTTACGTCCAGGTGGCGCCGCGGTAACGCGTGCGACTCGCATTCGGGAGATGCCTATTTCACTTCCCGGCGACCACCCAATCCATGGGTTTTTTTCGAGAGTTTTCCCGGGTCGTCAGGCGAATGCTGATATGATTTCTCTAAGCCCCCGAATATCGTTCCATTCATTTCATTCATCCTTAACCCCGTTAGGTCTGTTTCAAGGTTGGAAGTGTAGGCGATGGTATTCGGGTGCGGCGTGGCAGAGAGAAATGATGCTCTCTGTGGAACTTTATCCGTCTCTCGGTCTTCGGCTGGTTGCCAGGGTATACGGACCGCTTCTTGGGGGCACTGGACCCTGTGTGGGGTGGGGTCCCCGGTTTGCCTGCCCGACTGTCAGGGTGTCTCAATCTGGAAACTTTAGGAATCTTGTCATTGCTGTGCTGTCACTCCTGGTTCCAGCAGCCCGATGTCTCTCAACTCGTCCCTACCTCCCGGGAGCGCACCATCGAGGGACACAAGCACAATATCCTCCTTCACTGCATCGGGGTTGAGTCCCGTCCGTTACACACCCCATTCCATTCCAGGGAAAAGAAGCATTTTAAGAATTGAAAATGTGAATCGTAATACAAAGTACCTCAATCTTTATTTTGGGGGGGGGCATCTTCAGATTTGTAACTTGAAAGCAATTTAATTTTCAGAATAGAGTGCTTTCAAATGAACCAATTGCAACAAAAGCACAGCAACCTGTCTGCATTAACACTTTCGGGTCATTATTTTGAAAATTTAGCTTATATGTTATCCTCGAATAAAACAGCTAAATAGAAATTGCACATTTTGCGCTAAACGTTATGTCCTCGTATCTATTAACATTTTCTCCTTTTGGATACAATACCTACATAAGTGTTTTTACTCTACGTCCACTATACGACTGGCAGGTTTTTCTTCCTTTCTCTTGTGAGTGTATGTGTAAGGGGAATTATGTTTCAAATAAAACAATCTTTATTCGCTTTTCAGTAACAAACGCAAAATATATCTCATTTTAAAGAAAATTTAATGTTGCACTTAATCGTGCCCAAACTGCTTCAAAAGTTTGACATTAATATTATTTTTACTTCCATATTTTTAAATCATTACTTGAATATTATCAGAACTGAATGTGCTGTGTGCAATTACACACTTAGCGCTAAACGTTGTGATCAATATCTATGACAATTAAAAAACAAACCGAACTTATATTCAAGGTAATAAATACCCTCTGCTTCGGAGTATGCGTAGAACGTTCTACTGGTGATAATTATGAAACTATTATTTATTACTAGCAGCAGACGTTAAAAACAAGATATACATTATGCGAACCTTATTTCTCAAGAAAAGTACTGAATCTTAAACTTGTGTAGCACCCACATAAACAGTGCAATATTTGATTTTTAAACAACATATTATGCAGAGAAAATGTTAATTTATTTCGCATAAATAGATCTAGTAAAGAGAAAAGTATTTAGTTTCGTCTTCTTTGCTCTTAAGAGTTAGGCCGATGAATTATATGAGCATACACACAAGTAAACGATACCGTCACTCACTGTTGGCTATAGCCAGGCATGACTAGTCAAGAAGACATTTCTTCCCCCTCTTCCTCTACGCCCCTTGGTCCATCAGAAAACATTTGCAGCCCACTGTAGTTGTGGAACTGTATTTTGCGATTGCCATCTCACGAAAATGTAATGGCAGGTGATAAATTTTCGCCTGTAGTCTTGAGCCCAGAAATTCACGTTTTTTTTTTTGTGAGGTCTAAATCCCTCACTAAGTCATTTAACTCAAATTGATTAAACAGTTGTGGTGAATTGTCAAATTCTTCTGGATCAGAAACCAACTCATTGTCGGAAGTCACAGACCTGCTGGTGATGTAGGTATGGGTAGTTGTTCGGATTCATGAAGAATAGGCTGTTTGTTGATGGTTTGTGTTTAAGGGCGTTCAACTGCTCGGTCATTAGGAATAGGCTGTGCAGCCGAGTTCAGATTTGGATATTTAATTCCTGCCTTATTTTTTGCCACCCTCAACACAACCGTTACATGCAATATGAGGTGCGAACGATTTATCCTGATTGACTTTCTCTTTAAAATAAGAGTAATATAGTTTCTTGCTTTGAGTCAATTTTACGTAACTTCCCATCAAACACGTAACATCCACAAATGTAGAGAAGCTTCTAAGGACTTTGTAGACACTGTTTCCTGCATAATCCTTATGTAGAAATCATACTCAAACTGTTATTTTAGCACTGCGTATATAGAAGTTGAATGTGCATATTAATACAAGTTTTCAGCTCAACTGAAGTTGAGATCTATGATAACTAAACGTAAACATAAATACTTCACAATAAGACAACCTGACACAGACAACAAAACCGATAAGTGCTGGGAATATAAACAAACATCTGGGTGATAAGATAGGATGGAGGCAAGCCGATAGGAAGAAAATCAACAACTGATTCAGAATAACATAATGAAACGTAGCAGTATGCTCTATAAGTTGAATGAATTTAGCACCATAGACATATGTACACATCTCATAAACACTAGATGTAATAGCCAAAAATTGACTTCATTTTTGAAATCAGGATACTGATTTCCATTAGTCACATATTTTCCTTTATACCGCAGAATCAACGTTGCAATTATTTAGAGAGAAAATTACAAGAAATTTAAATTATATTTTTTCTACATGTCGTATGTTTTTTACAGAGTATATGTTTATAACAGTTTTTTCCTCTTGAAAGCAGTAGCACAGTTCAGAAAAGTCATGATTTTGGTAACTTATATTGCATTCTCTACAGTACTTTGAAAGATTAACACTCTGGAATACACATAACCTGCAGATTGTTCTAACTACACACATATATTGAAGAAAACACTCTACTTTCAAAGTTCTACACATAACAATGCAAAATAATGAGTTTTATCTATGCAACTCTTACCTCAAAGATTGTCTAATTTCCCACGTCAGTCTTTTTCCTTATGTTCTTTCAAACAGTGGTCAGAAAAAAACAAAATGGCGCCTGGAGAAACCACAGCAGTGTTGCCAGTAAAATGTGACTTCCCTGCTTATCAAACATGACAAGAAACTTCTCACAAAATTAATTTTTTTAGCATGTCCCCAATTACATGGGATGACCCACCAGAGGTTTCATCGTACGTACTCAGCTTCCTGGGTTTCGTAAGTAATTATGCTCCGTTTCCCAGATCTTGGGATACCCCGTACTGAAACCAAATAATTAAATGGTCTTCTTTCCTTTATGTCCCACAATTTTTATTCTAAGCTCCGATCTCAGCTGCAATGTTGCATGTTATGGGAAGTGACAAATATGATCGATACATTAAAAATGACCTATAATAGTGTCTAAAAGATCAGAGTAATATTAATTGAGTTGAAATAAAACAAATAAAACTGAAGTCCAAAAGTACTTACTATGCATGTGTCGTCGTTGGTAGTCCCTGGTGCCAACATTGCTCCTACAATCACCCTAGTGTTTGTTGTGAACTTGAAGTTAATAAATTGAGTTTTCACTGATATAAACTATAATTAATACTGTTTTCACTTATGTAAACCATATAAAAAGTTTTCTAAACTAAGCTAACATTTTGTGTACATACCTACTCTGATAACAATTACACTACAGGGTAAATCTCTCGAATGTCGTTTTCAAAGGGATCAGCTCATCCTTTTAGTCTTGGCATCACAAGTATTCTATCAAAGCCACATCCATTTGATTTTGCCTGATGTCGCCCCTGGATAGGCACTGCCAGAGAGATCACCAACGCGATTTGATGATTTCCGCATGGGCATCTGTCTCTGGATCCATGAAATGTTGGCTGTGGTTTACCGTGAAGTGGGCAGCTAAATCCCTAGCCATTGGTCCATTTAAACTACCCCAGCAGTCGGTGTAGATTGTGCTAAAATTAATTAATTTTATTTATGGATGCTCTTTAACTGCTGTGGTCCTTAGCGTCCTATTCTATACGGAGCATGAAAGACCGGTAATTTAGTTCGGAGGCCTCTTTATCAGGCTTGAGGTTCTTTTACATGACCTAAATCTACAACACGGGGCCACTGGCTTTACTTCCCTTCCAAAGGAAACCATGCCAAGGACTTTTACGCCCCAAAAAAATCCATCGCCCTCTGCCAGGTTTGAATCCGTGATCTCGGGAACTAGAGGCTAGCATGGTAACCACTACACTCGGAAGACGACACAGATGGTGCTGACGAACTCCACATGCTCCTCAATTAAGGCAAAGAGGGTGGCACCATCTCTCCTATTATTGGGGCATACCATCATCCTCACCTCATTAGTGGTAATGTCAATCATTCCCAGGGTTCAGATTCCTTCCATGATGTGGCCGCGATGGTATTTTCTTTGTCCAATTTAGCATTTGTCAATTTGAACAACGGGCCAGGCACCGCGTATTTTGCACCCATTAGTGTATTTGGTGTCCATTGAAGATTTGCACACCTCGCAACAATAGGTGAACCAGTCAGCTATTGCTCTGTGGCTTTTGCAGATGTCTTGCAAGTGAACACTCTACACCTACTTGTTCATATGAAAATTTGTGGGCAAAGCTGTAGGTAACAAGCAGTACTTGGGCAGGTGATAATCTCGAATTCTCGAGCCAAATGCCCTTTACAACTGACTCTGAAAATGTTCATACTCTCTCCTACAAGAAAACAACTGGTATCTCAGATCTCGTTTTGTAATACGGTGTACGGCAACATAGCACTCCCAGCATAACATATGTGTTTCTCATAAACCTTCATTATAAAGGAACTACATGCATTTACCCTCATTGTAACAAAGTGCCAACGGATCAATTAAAACTTACGAACTTAGCCATTGCAACCAAACAAGCTTGCACATATCAACATTTTAGTGAATGGCAGAGACCTGACAAGACATTCATTTTCAGAATAAACAGTGATTATAACAAGGGTACATTGGTGAATACCTGTTGAATTTCAATACCATCTGCAAGACACATGTCTGGGGTGTTGGTGCAGGGGTTGGTAGCAAATGGACATGCAACTATCGATGGTTACCTACACTGTGTTTGCTGGTGTACTTCGGCAGGTTCCGTCAGCGCTTGTGCATGCCAATCCGGTTTAGGACTTGGATAACCTTGCGGCATGTAAAGGAAAGCATGTGCGTAATTATTTACTTTAGTAGGAGCACCTCTGTCTACAGTCTAACATGGTGCCACATTAACAATCAGGCTATTCTGTAACTTCGTTGTTAAGAGGGTGACTACAATTATTTGTTAAGCTTAAAGAACCGCTCTTAACAAATGTGCTGCTATTTGGCATGCTGCAACTTGCTTGTTATTGAGATATTTGTTTTCCCATAGTTTGTTAGCTTACTGGAGTGTCTATTCGAAAATTCTTGAGCTCTACAACAGCATTGTGTTTTCACACTGTAATACCAACTGCCGAGTGCTTTTGTTACTTTCCTTGTGTCAATGGAAACAAAACATTCTATGAAAACATCACACAAAAAATATAAAATATATATATGAATTTTTAAAATTTCCATTGCTTAGAATGGCGTGTCCCCAAAGAATTATATTTTTATGGAAAAAACTTGCCAAGCTGTTTAACAGTTGTGGCAGTGGCCTTGTAAGATGAGTTTAATTTTAGGTTAGGAATGACAGACAAAAGAATTAGCAATGCAGTTTATATTGTTTTGATGCAAGTTTCACTAATTCATATCAACCCACAATTATTACTTAATTTTATTTATGGGTTTTTGGCTTTTAATAATACTTTTTAAAGATACCAGTGGTCATACAGATTTTTCTGAAATTTTAATTTATACCATCATGCATAAGTACTTATTCTTTTATTCACGATTTCGTAATGTTCAGCTTTAGTTCAGTTCTGTGGACATGTTCTTGCACCTTAATCTTTGAATGAAAATCATTATTGGTATCTGATAATATCCGTATTATTTTAGTCGCGGTGCAACCTGCAGTGGCTGGGACAAAGACTATGCCAAGAAAACTGCAACCACTGTGTAAAAGCCGAGGCAAGGAGAGCATTACAGTCATTCGTCCGGTTGCAGTGCAACATTTGCAGTGGGTTGGGACGAAGACCGTGCCAGAAAATCTGCAACCACTGTGTGACAGTCGAGGCAAGGAGAGCCTTTCAGCAACTCGCCCGGTCGCGGTGCAACACCTACAATGGCATGGGACGAAGAGACCTTAGGAGGGAAGAGCAGGTTGATCAGGACATAGGGCTGATTCGGATGGATAAAGAATCTGCTGAACCACCTGCGAGGGTGGACGCACTACATGGGTCCCGATCTATAAGATCTAATGGGCCCATGGGGACTCCCTAGTGGTCAGGAACGGAGTACCGAAAAGAGATTGGAAAACTATAATCAGAAGAACTAAAACTCAATTTAATTTGCAGTTAGTACTCGTGCAGAAAAATGAAATTAAATTGGGTTTTATTTGTGGAACTGTATAACTATTATGGTTCTTAGCATCCCATTCTATATAGGGTGTGAAAGACCGGAAATTTTGCTCAGGTGCCTCTTTATCAGGTTTGAGGTTCTTTTACGTTCACTAAATCTGTGACACAGGACGATCGGCTTTTCTTCCCTTCTGAAGGGTTTTTGCGCCCAAAAAAAATCCATCGCCCTCTGTCAGGTTTAAACCCGTGACCTTGGGAACTAGAGGTCAGCATGGTACCCTAGATCACGGAGGACAACACTCCCGAGGAGAAGGATGAAAGAAATCCTCGTGGAGACCCATGCCGGTACTACTGGAGGGAACCTCGGTGTGAATAAGACCTCGCCGATTTTATTGGTTCCAACTTTGAAGCAACGTGGAGAGGTGGTGCCAACACTGCAACATCTGTGCGGCAAGTCGTAGACCCCAGACTCAAAGTCGGGGCTGGATGAAACAATACGACGTCGGAGCGCCGTGAAGGAATTGTTATTGATGTGGAAGCCCATTCCCAAGGATATACACAGGAAATCGCTACCTGCTGTAGGCTATGAACTATTTCACCAAGTGACTGGAGATTTACAATATTCCCAATCAAGAGGCTTCGACTGTGGCTAATGCACTGGTGAAAGACTTCCTTTGCTGGTTTGGGATTCCCTGGGAGCTCCACAGTGACCAGGGGCCGATTTTTAAATCCAACCTTATGTGAGAGCTTCTCCAGTGCCTCGGGGTCACAAAACCCGTACCACTCCTCTTCATCCACAGTCAGGCGGAATGGTGGTCGCAGCACCTCCGAAAAGTGGTAACAGAAATCAAGAGATTGGGATGTGTGCGTGCCATTATTCTTCCTAGCTTACCAAGCATTAGTACACGGTTCCACTGGTATGACACCTGCCAACATGGTATTTGGATGGTTGCTACAGCTACCTTGTGATCTATTGTTCAGAAGCCTCCTGATGCTGACCAGCATGCAACAGATTATGTTGGGGCGTTAACAGATAGACTGGAGGACATCCATCATTTCGCCAGGGTGCACCTGAAGCTAGCAAGTGACCAAATGAAAGCGCACTATGACTGTCTGGCGAACAGTGTCAGATTCCAAGAGGGTGAGCTTGTATGGCTCTACGTCCGAGGACTAAAGGTAAGTCGCCAAAGGTGCAACCTTCAAGCGACGGTCCGTATAAGGTAATCATGCGGATCAAGGATGTGGTATACCACATTCGGCTTAAACTAGAGGAAAGCTGGTGGTGATCCAATTTCATTGACTTGCTCCATATCGCAGAGCTGCTTGGGGTGATCAGCTCAGAGGAGGGAGTTGTGTGACGCAGTACCTATGGCTTAAGGCTATCGGGAGGTCAGCGTCGCGCAGTCAGAGATAAACAAAGATAAGTGGCGCTCATAAGCATAAACACTAGAAGCGTTATCGGCAGATAACCGGAATTTTCTGGGTAGTTTCTCCTCCTACCTCCAGAACGTATGTATAGATATTTCTGGAGAATGTTCTGTGGAAGATTCCATTGGCTATATTCTTACAAGAGAAACTATTTAGTGAGCAAGTGCGGTTCTATAAGTGAGTTTGTTATGACTGCTGTGATGCGCAATGAATGCTGCTGCATGAGAGATTAAAGAAGTTCTGTGTTTGAGTCCCCAATGAGTGAACCATCTGGAAGATTTGGCTACGTCGTGCATATTGCGTTACACTGCTACGTCAAGAAGGAAAGTTAAGCGATGGGGACATTGATCTAGTTCACACTAGTGAAGTGAGAGTGAGAGCTTGGTTAAGTGACAATGCAAACTATGCATAGTATATTTCCACTGAAATCTTGATACTGAATTTTTGCTTGCAATATCTATCCTCTATGTAATTATATGATAATGCTCCCGCACATTGTATGTGTAGAATGGCTGCCTGTTGTGTATTTAGGGTATAAATAAGTCTGCGTCACCTTTAGAATCATCGGAAAAACTTTGGAACATGACACAAGAATTTTCTGTAAGTAGGTTCAGCTATGTGCATGCACAAGCAGAATTAGGCAGTTCAATACCATCAGCATTTCTTCTCGCATTGCAAACAATGCACAAAATTTGTAATTTGTAATTTGTAGCCAACTACTCAAAAATTTTCCCAGACATCTGTGCAACAATAATTGTATAGAAACATGTGAAAGCAATTACTAGCTAGTCCTTTTCATAAATTCCAGCCCGTTTCCTCTCAGTTAGTGAAATTTTGGGATAAACACAACTATTAAATTAAATTGAGTTTTACTTATGGACGCTCTTACACTGCTGTGGTTCTTTGCATCCCATTTTATATTGGGTGTGAAAGTCCAGAAATTTTGCTCAGAGGCCTCTTTATCAGGCTTGAGGTTCTTTTATGTGCCGTAAATCTACGACATAGGACCACAGCTGTACTTCCCTTCCTAAGGAAGCCGTGCTAAGGATTTTTACACCCAAAAAAATCCATTACTCTTTGCTGGGTTTGAACCCATGACCTCAGAAACTACAGTATAGCATGGTGCCCCTAGACCATGGAGGACGACAAACACGACTATTGGCTGCACTGATGTAATGGAACAAGAAAGCTAATTTGGCTGCATTACATTCCTCAAAATGGCTATAAACTCAGTAAAAATATAAATAAACAATTATAAATTTTTAAGTTATGTTAAGAAATGTCATCAAGCATAAATTATATTGTAAAGGTATTATACAGTAAGTATTAGCTGATAATTACTTCTTTGTAAGAAGTACAAACTTTTATTTTTCTAGCTTCATGTTAATCAAGATAAACATTTACAGAAATACTCTGATTACATTTTGTTGTAGGTACCAGATGTATAGTAGAGACTGAAACAATACTCAAATGTTTAATAGCATGTACATTTTTTGTCTGTTTCTTATGCTTTACTTGTTACACAACACTGTATTCTGAATGAAGAGAAGTTCATATGCTACACATTGAAAATTCAAGATATACATTTATCAGTCATGTATATATCCTAAACATATGGTATTTTAATAAATAAAAAATGTTGGTGCTTCTTTTGGAGAAAATCCAATGAACCAAACATTTCCCACATAAAAGATATAGGTATAGCTTATACAACAGAGGGGGATACTTCACTCACTGCGATCTACAGGAGAAGTGAGGGGAACACAGGAGGCTATAGACCACAGAAACATGGCAAGTCCCTAAAGGCTGGTTCACAACCAACGAGAACGAGAAAGTTGAAATACATGTATTCAAATGGGGGTGTTCACAATCAACAGGAAGCCTTCCTGGGAAACGGGAGAGAAGAGTTGCTCAACTTTTAACTTTCTCGTTCTCGGGCACAGAATATTAGATCCATGTTGTGCATATTAAGACTCTTCACTCTAGAGATTATTCTAGGCGGCCGTGACATGAAACAGCTGCTAATGCTCTCTATAGTCGCAAACTGGAAGAAATTAGTAGTAAATATGCTTCCTAACCTCATCCTGACACCCACAAATCCAATGAGCATTGGTTCTTCTGATGAAAGGGTCATTAGTAGTTATGCAACTCAGAAACTGACTATTACCTAAAAATCAATGGCAAAAGTTACAAAGAGCAGCAAAAGCCGGTGGAAATTAAGAAAGAAGAATAAGCAACTATAATGTATGCCATTAAATAAAGGAATGGAAGCTCGGCACAATTACAAGGATCAAAAATGTTATGGATGAGCATTTACATAATGTTTGCTCTATCAAATTTTGACGTTGGCTAACCCGTGTTATGTCGGCTAAATTGGAAGTAGCTGAAAAAATATCATTGGTCAGTTAAAAACAAATGAAATCCCAATGCACAAAATCGACTTTCAATTTGTGATTGATATGATCATCAATATGCATTCCCATTCTCGTTACTGGGCTGTTGTAAACCAACATCTTGTATGGTGCATTGCTTCCCATTCTCGTTTCCATTCTGGTTACCATTCTCGGGCGGTTGTGAACCAGCCTTAACAGTTTCAGTTCCAATGCCTCAAGTGACAAGTACCTGAATTTGCAGGTGTTACATTCTGTTGGCAATACTGGTACTTTTATTTCCATTCAGGTAGCTGTTTCAAGCTTTATATGCCTGCTTAGAGTGACCCAACAAGTACGTAATATCAATCTTTATATGTATATAACCTTCAGCACATACATTGTTTTTGCACCCAGCATCTTAGCAATTTTTTTTTTCAAAATGAGCATAAAGTCAGGTAAGATCACTTACATTTACACAAGATTAGTTAAAATGTGCATGAATATATGCAAATAGGCCATTTTAAATTTTAGGTCAAGTTTTAATCTTTGTTAAATCCAGCCGAAACTAATTCCACATAGGAAAGTTAAGCTTTTCTAATATTAATAAATTTAAGAACCAAAATATATAATAGTAAAGATTAAGAGTTGTAGAAAGTTAAAATGTTATTGTCAAATTATGTTGTTTTACTGCAAATTGACTTTAAAGTTACTGGTACCTCTGCATACCACCATGAGGCTACAAATAGATAACACAGACAAATAACAGTGATTTTTTTTCCACACTGTGGACACCGTATAGTAGCTCAGGTGCCAGCTGCTACAGCTCAAATTCCCGCCAAAACAGTTATAATATTCATACAACTGCCTCACGTTCATACTTACAATTACAATGATAATAAGCACACACACCTTATCTTAAGAGATGTTGCTTTCTCTATCAACACACTTTTAGCATCTTCTCAGGAAATTTTCATTTGTACTCCAGAATTCAATATTTGAAAATGAGTGTATTTCCCAGAAGAAGCTTTCTTTTAGTTCTTCTGATGTATGGAGGTTGTTGCATACACTTCACTTTTCATGTGATCATTGGAATTAGGTAAATTTCTTTAACTGGATGCTGCGAAATGTCACTGATGAAGAGTAACTGACCCATGCTTAATGTTCTTCTCTGACAAAGCATGGCTCCATTTAAATGGTTATGTTCCATTATAAAGTAACACATACTGAAGCAGAGAAAATTCTTTAAGATGGGATAATTAGTAAAGTTTTATGGCCTTCAAGATCCTCTTATTTAACTATACAATTTTCATCTATGGGGGAAGTTTAAAAATAAGGTGTTTACAATAAACCCCCATATATTGGAAGAACTAAAAGAAAATATCAGGTGAGAAATTCTCTCAATTTCAGATACTGAACTCTAGAATGTAAATGAATATTTCCTGAGATGTCAGAAACATGTGGATAGAGGACAAGATTTCGAACATCTCTTATGAGGCAAATGCTTATTATCATTGTAATTGTAACTGTAAATATGAGAACATGTGGTGGTTGCACAGATATTATAACTGAGTTCAAATTGTAGTGGCCTGCAGTGTGGAAGAAAAGCTCTGTATATGAAGTAAAGGACTACAAGTAGATTATACTAATCCTAACAATCAACAGCTGGACATTAAAAACACTCATGCTATTGGCCTTTATGCCAGAAAAGGAAGTACACACAAGGAGCTGATGTATGATGCTTGTGAATAGATATTATGTATACTGGATGATTACAAAGCGGGACCGTTAAAGGAGCCAACAGAAATAGATTTATGGAGTAGGAAAGTGTGCCATACATATAGAAATAGTGCAGGCTCTGTGAGAAGTATGGGAAAACAGAAGCAGTAATAATGAAGTAAATAGAATAGGGAGGGAGAGTGACTATAGAATGTATAGAAGGGAACAAATTAGGCAAAGTAAAGACAAGGTATTGCTAAGCAAGTGATAGATTTTATGAAATCGTGAAGTGAATGATTTAGATATAAAGGACGGTAAATACGAGAGGGCTAGGAGGGAGAGGTACATTTCTTAGTATGAATGAGCAAGTGTTGTTATGGTCGATCAGTACGGGGTACAAATAAACATTCTCTAAATTGCATCTAATAGTTCCCATTTCCCGCTAATAGTGGAGTATTACAGATGGCGGAGGAAGCAAGGGAAGGAGATGGGAAGGGGAGAACAGTAAGCAGTATAGTGAATTTAAATGAGAAACGTTAGTGATATGAAGCTAACTCAACACACATGCCTTGTAAATGCGGAAGCTTGAGTACAATCGGCAAAAGGAGCCAGGGCTCGACGCTGATCATGCCCAAATGTATTGTATTAGCTCAACACTCAATAAAGATATATCATATCATACTGGATCATTTCAACATCACTTAATCTCAAGATGACGAGCTCATTGCTACCTGATAGACTAATACAGTTTAACCAGCAAAGAAACATCTGAGTAGGGATTTCCTAATTGTTTCAAGAGGTATTAGCACTAACTACCCTAATTTGTATCCGAGTATTAGCAAACCGGGAGTCTAAGATTAGGAATGCAGAATGGACAGGAAACTCATAGAAATCTTTTGCCCCACAAAACAGTATTCAAGCAAATGTTTTACAGCCATAACAATCAAGCATGGATTACTTGCATGTTCTTAATTAATATTTCTTATTCAGAACAATTGAAGACCTCTCTGGAATAAGAATGTAACCAAAACATTTGTAGAAAGTGAGATGTTGGTGGAAACAGGATGTAACATCACTAATCTGCACTGTAGTACCATCTTATGACATATTACTGAACTAGGTGGAACATTAGAGCCACCCAGAAATTATGCATTGTGAAGAAAGGGTGTAACATCATTCATAATGGCTAACAGTACTTGTGTTGGATCATCACCAGACATATATTAATTAAAGGTCATAGACATAAAATAAATATAAATGAGTGGAAAGATACAAAAAGGAACATCTAAAGCAGAGTGGGAAGCAATAAACAGCAAGAAAAAGTATTATAAAAGCAGGAAAACAGACTTGTGTTGAGTTAAGTGGAATAAGGGTATAAGAACCTAAACATTTTCCTTTATAACAGAATGTCACATACAGTGGCATAGCCAGAAAAATAATAAGGGAAGGGTTTACATATTAGGGATTCATTTCAAAATATTTTGTATCAATTCAAATAATAAATATAATTTAATCCTGACTTGAAATATTTAAATAAGTCGATTTTATATTTACAGATTAAGGTGCAGCAATAGGAATTAAAATTAGGATTCAATGTTTTGCGTATTCTAAGCGTCAAATGAGTTGTGACATGAGAATTAATGACCACTGCAAAGTATCTTATATTACAACTGCAGGACACTTTATTTTACTGCAAAATAATATTTCTAGTTATGTTTTAAGTGGAAGATGTTAACCTTAACCACCACCACCACCACCCTAAAGTATTAAAGAGAATTCTAAAGAAGTTCATCAGGGTTTTTTTTAACAGATATGTAAGATTAAGAATAAGAAACTGTACTATGTAATGTTAAATTATGATGACACATCCTTATTCCACTGTTACAATTAAATGTCATACAGTAATTATGAAATATTAATATGTACCATGATGCAGTAATTTGTATCACAAATTATTTAAATGTAAAGAGTGATTATAGTATGAATATGCATTATTATGTGACATTGATTTGAGATGTTTGTTGATTGTAATTATTGTTGGGAAGTAAGTTTATACTGCCTTACTGAAACTGACAATAATAGCGTGCAATAATGCAGCGAGGGGGTGAGCTGTTTATCATTATTGGAAACGAGGAAGTTACGTAATGTTGGCACGTTTTCTTTTAGAATTTGCTGGAACATTTCCCTTGAGCATATGTATTCATAATTTTCATTGGATATAAAAATAGACGCTAATGTTGGCGCGTTTTATTAGCCAATTGCAGCTCAGTTACAATCTTTAGGCATATCTGGGTGTAGGAGTATAAAAGGTAGGTTAGAGGTAAAGACCCCGTCAGTTCATCTAAAATCTTTGTACACTAAACGTCGCCTTCGGTCCGTCAGTTCATCTAAAATATTTGTAAAGTACACGTCGCCTTAAGTCAGTCAGTTCGTCGAAAATATTTGTATGATACACATCGCCTTCAGTCCAGCAGAAATATTACACGTCGGCTATCGATTCACAAGTTACGCGTAGCAGAATTATGAAAAATCTAAAGTGTTGTAAAGTTAATTATACAAAAAGTTGAAGTACGCGAATTAAGAGTGATCAGTAATGAAGTTATTATAACAGTTTCAGTTAGGCGAGTGTCAAGATCAATGTGTAAATGTGATAGTTAATGTGTTCGACAATAAAAGTGTAAAACAAATTTCTTCATCAGTGTTATCTTTGGATAAAAGATTCCTTTCCGTTTACACAACCTGTATAAAGAGAAGTGCTTGACCAAAAGATCATAGCTAGCCGGAGGACAGTGAACAAAAATTAAATAAAATGACAGTAGCATTCTTTCAAACGAACACTAATACTACCGCAAATTGCTAACACCAGATGGAGCTACAAACCTAACAAAGAATCACGTCACAAAATGGCTTCACCGCGTGAAGTAAACACACATACACAAATAACATTATAAATAATACCATCGCAAATTGGCTCCCAAATGTGGGGCTCAATAAAAAACATTACAAATAATACCGTCACAAATGGCTACCACAATGTGGGGCTAACAAAACAACCATAATGTTGCCGCAAATTGGCTCCCAAACGTGGGGCTCAACAACAAAATAAATATAACAAAATAAGCTTTGAGTTTTAAGAATTCAAAATACTTGTGTTCATGCACATTCATGTTGTTCTTTTCAAATAAATCAGTTATAACTCATTAATCAATTTTTCTCTTTCCTGTAAAATTATAATTTTTATGGTTACACCCTTATACCTGGGAGGTCTTCAATTCTATTTTAAAATATGAAGAAAAAAGTTTTAATTAAGTGCTTTTAACAAACTCTTCTAATCACGTATGTATTGTAATGAAAAGAAGCTAGAAACAGTGATGTGTATTGAATTTATTTAAAGGTGAGTCGAAATTGTAACACTAACATCACTTAAGTTTACTCACTTAACATGTTTCGGGAAACCGTTGTTCCCATCCTCAGAAGGTTAACTCAACTGGCCCGTGTTGTTGGTGTTTCCGTTTTTCGGACTGGATCCTGTGGTGGCATCTTGTGGTGGAGAAATGTACTTCCAGAGAGGATTTGGTGGCGGCAAATCAAAATTCATTAGATGTGTGTTGTGTTTTAGAATGGTGATCTTCTCCCATGCATCTAATTCGGCTGCAAATTTGGCTGGTTTGACTAATGTAATATTGGGTTTGATGTTGTGATTAGTGATCCAAAAATGGTGTGAAACTGCAGATTTGTCCATTTGTTTGTATTTAATACATCTCATGTGCTCCTTTAGCCTAGTTTCTAAGTTTCTTTTTGTCTTACCAATGTATACTTTATTGCAATCTGAACAATTAATTTTATAGATTCCAGCTTTTTTGTCTTGTGGAATGGGGTCTTTTAACTTGTTACAAAGTAATTTCTCTATGTTAAATTTGTTCTGTGGAGCTAGGCTGATGTTATGTTTCATGAAAATCTTCTTAAATTTGTGAAATGTTCCTGGGTGGTATGTGAATTTCTTGAACTTTAGTTCTTTATCTTGCTGGATGAGATTAGTTGTGTTTCTGATGTGCATCTGTCGTTTGAATTTTGCAATTTTTTTGTCAATAGTTGCTTTGTTGTACCCATTATGTATTGCTGTGTCTACTATATGCTGGTATTCTAACTGGTATTCTTTTTTATTTAAGGGGGTATATACCAGTCTATGTGTTAGGCTGTTTAGTACTGCATGTTTGTGTGTGGTTGGATTGAAACTCTTATTTTTTATGTAATTAGTAGAGTGTGTTGGCTTCCTGTATATGCCAAAGGTTAGGTTCTTTTGTTCTCTGATGATTTTTAGGTCTAAAAATGGTAGCATGCCTTCTTTTTCTATTTCTATGGTGAATTTTATTGATTGGTTCTGTAGGTTTAGTAAGGCTAAGGAGTCTTGTATGAACCTATTAGGGACAACAGCGAAGATGTCGTCAACATATCTGTGCCAAACTTTAAACATGTATGGAAAGGAAGTTGTTATGTGTATTTCTAAGTAGCTCATAAATAAATCTGCCAAGAAGGGTGAAAGTGGGTTGCCCATGGTTAGACCAGTTGGTTGTTGATAGAACTTCTTATTGAAACTAAAACAATTTTGTCCAATGCATAAATTGGTAAGTTGTATGAGGTCTTCAATTTCTTCTTCAAGTAGGTTAGTCTGCTGTAGCCATTTCTTTAATTGACGCAGGAGTTGATCTGTAGGGACACTTGGAAATAGTGCAGTGACATCAAAGGAAACAAATCTGTCTTCTGGTTCGAGTTCCAGTTTGAATTGCAAAATTCAAACGACAGATGCACATCAGAAACACAACTAATCTCATCCAGCAAGATAAAGAACTAAAGTTCAAGAAATTCACATACCACCCAGGAACATTTCACAAATTTAAGAAGATTTTCATGAAACATAACATCAGCCTAGCTCCACAGAACAAATTTAACATAGAGAAATTACTTTGTAACAAGTTAAAAGACCCCATTCCACAAGACAAAAAAGCTGGAATCTATAAAATTAATTGTTCAGATTGCAATAAAGTATACATTGGTAAGACAAAAAGAAACTTAGAAACTAGGCTAAAGGAGCACATGAGATGTATTAAATACAAACAAATGGACAAATCTGCAGTTTCACACCATTTTTGGATCACTAATCACAACATCAAACCCAATATTACATTAGTCAAACCAGCCAAATTTGCAGCCGAATTAGATGCATGGGAGAAGATCACCATTCTAAAACACAACACACATCTAATGAATTTTGATTTGCCGCCACCAAATCCTCTCTGGAAGTACATTTCTCCACCACAAGATGCCACCACAGGATCCAGTCCGAAAAACGGAAACACCAACAACACGGGCCAGTTGAGTTAACCTTCTGAGGATGGGAACAACGGTTTCCCGAAACATGTTAAGTGAGTAAACTTAAGTGATGTTAGTGTTACAATTTCGACTCACCTTTAAATAAATTCTTCTAATCATTTTATTTTTTTGTAATTAATTTCATAAAAAGATCATTATGGTACTCATAAAGTTATAAATATGACGATCTTCAGCAGTAACACAAAAAAGTCAGTAACAGTGAGGTTGTGTTTCTAGTTATGTTATAAAGTGGGAGATGTTAACCTTGAGAATTATATTATATATAATGCTAACCATTTATGGTCCCTTAGGATTGAGAATGGTCCAGTGGGTACATAATACAACTCTACCAAACTGTTAGTTTGATGGGCAGACTTCTGTGGATTAGTTTGAATAGCTTTTCTTACCAGAAGGCAAAACAGAAAATCAACATCTGTTATCGGAGATGATACTTCATCACATATAAGCCCCAAGTTTTGAAACTTTGTGAAGAATATCAAGTTAGGTTTGTGTATCATGCACACATGCATGCATGCATGCATACGCACCCAACCTCTTTAGGTTGCACGATTGAAATTGTTATGCAAAGCAATACTGAAGAACAGGAGTCGAAAAGAGGATCAAAACACACCTCAATTTCTAAGGACATATTTCCTTCATTATTGAAGAATTATGACTCAATTAGGAAAAAAAACAACAAACAAACAAACAAACAAACAAACTCAGAATCTTATATCTGGCTTCAATAAAGGTGGTGTCTATCCTCACAATAAAGAACATCTATTTGCTCACCTGCCAAAAAATTTGGATGAACTTAACCCAGACATTGTTGGAGAGTCTGGCCTTTGTGGAGCAACTAAATGATAAATACAAAGATTTTCTCGGAATTGGTGGTACCATCAGGTAGCAGAAGAAAATCCAAGTCCCTGCAGGAAAAACATCTCTACTGCTGATGTTAATGAAGCTGGTCCATCGGGAACTCGCCCAACTTCCAGAAAAGCTGCAAAATCAAGACCACAAAGGTAACGGGCAAATCATTTTAGCAGCTGTAAAGATGATCCCAAGATATGATTCTGGAGTCAGATAGTGTTAGTGAAACCCATTTAGATCTTGAAGAAAGGAATGAAACACCCACTGAAAGGAATGAGATGGCGAACTTGCCAAAACTTCGTTCTGAAGAATATGTTGTTGTTCACCAATGGCACTGGGGATTAATTGATCTGCATCATTTTCCCTCTGGCTTACCAATATAAAGTCTAACTTATCACTTTTAAGGCCTTTGCATTTGGCAAGATGTCATTTGTTTAGGATGACATCTACTTCACAGAGAGTGCACTTAGGTGTAGGTAGGCATCTTATCTTCTGTAAGGCAATCGTGGCCAGTTGCCATCCTAAATAAGGCCACTGCAGTCTTCCTTGGCATTTTTTGTATATCAACTCTAAACTTTAATATTCTTATAATCTTTATCTTTTAATTTATCTTCAAGTCTCTGCTGTCTTTTGAAATGTGGTTTAATGTTATTTAATTGTTTATTTATTTTTATTTGTCCTATAGGTTTTATTTGTTGTATTGCACCTTTCTTTGCTAATTGATCTGCATGTGCATTGCCCAAAAGTCCAACATGAGCTGGGATCCATTGTAGAGTGACTTGATTTCTAATTTCAACTGCTTTAATTACGCTTCTTATTTCTTTAATATTTCTTGTTGTTTTATTATTGTGGCTGATTTTGAGTCTGATAAGATGAGTATTTTGTTTTATGTATGGTCTATATAAAATGTTCTGTAATGTTGCTTTTATAGCTGTTAATTCTCCATCATAGTGGTTTGACGTTTCATCTAATGTTAGATACTGTGCAAATGTTTACAGTATACTCCTGCAACGGCATTTTTTTATTGATGAAGATCCATCTGTATATATTCGGAGCCATTCTTTTTCTGGGTATATTTCATTTTCCATAGCTATTGCTATGGCTCTCATTTCATCTGGTATATTGTTTTGTGTATTGTATATATCTGGTCATTCTGATATTGTATATCAATGTATTCCATTGGACTCGTTACCTCTGTTGCAATTATTCTGAGGAATATGCTGTTGGTGATTATGTTGTTTTCTTTATCCAGGAAAAGTTCTGAAATAAGAAGCTGCCCAAAAAAGACCTGCATGGAAAAAGGATTCTGATTTTGGAAATGACCAGGGCTAATAAGACTCTTCCCAATTGGGAAGACATCCTGAGCAAAGTCATATCTCTAAAACAAATGTGTATGAGAAATCAATTTTCTGTGTCTGAATTGTAAATGCTGTATAATTAGTTTTAGGCATCTTTTATGTTTCACATGCATTTTAAAAGCATCTACCCCTACCTTTAGCACTTGTGTTTCTTTTAAATAAAAACATACAAAGCATTATGTAGGTACTAAACAATTTTTGTTTATCCATTTTCTGTGATTTTCTCATTACATTTTTCCCTAGAATCACTGGTGAAGAAATTAAATTGGTCAAACATTGGCTCAGAGATACTTTACTGCTCTGAGAATATTGAAAACAAGTGGGCCAAAGTTCCCTCAACTGTTATAAAGATTTATTCTGGTGAGTAAAGCAGTCCAAATCCAACATACTAAGCTAGATTTATTTTCTTGCTTAATGCTAAATCTGAAAATATATTTATAGTGAACAGTTGGGACTGCTCTGTTTTATCTATGATACTGTTTAGATAAAAAAGAAGTTAAAATTGAGGCAGTTATTCCTAATTTATTAGGTTCTTATCACAAGTTTTGCATATAAATGGATTTTCAGCTCCAGGAATAAATTTGTCCTTTCAAACAAAAATATCCTCTTTACATAAATTTCACACTTGTGAGGCTCTTTATGCTTAAGTAACAAATTATGTGATTTCAGATAGGACAACCAAATAAACCTCCTCACAAATTTTACTTGTGAGGCTTTTTGCTGCTATGTATCAACTTATGTGACTTCAAAGCTGACACCTGAGTAAAGCTCTTCTCACAAATTTCACACTTGTGAGGCTTTTTACCCTCATGTATCAAATTATGTGATTTCAAATGTGACAAATGAGTAAAACTCTTCTCACAAATTTCACACTTGTGAGGCTTTTTACCCTCATGTATCAAATTATGCAATTTTAAATTTGACAAATGAGTAAAGCTCTTCTCACAAATTTCACACTTATGAGACTTTTTACCCTCATGTATCAAATTATGCCTTTTCAAATTGCACAACTGAGTAAAGCTCTTCTCACAAATTTTGCATTTGTGAGGCTTTTTACCCTCGTGTATCAAATTATGAGATTTCAAATCTGATAACCGAGTAAAGCTCTTCTCACAAATTTCACACTTGTAAGGCTTTTTACCTTCATGTATCAAATTATGCCTTTTCAAATTGCACAAATAAGTAAAGCTCTTCTCGCAAACTTCACACTTGTGAGGCCTTTTACATTCATGTATTAAATAATGTGATTTTAAATTTGATAACTGAGTAAAGCTCTTCTCACAAATTTCACATTTGTGAGGTCTTTTACCCTCATGTATCAAATTATGTGATTTCAAATGTGACAAATGAGTAAAGTTTTTATCACAAATGTTACACTTGTGCAACCTTTCACCCTTATGAATTAATAAAACCTTACTGTAAATTTCTACCATATCACTACATTTACCACACCGTTCTGAGTGAACATGTTTTTCTACAGGTGGTATTTTTGTGACATCACTTTCTTGACTTTCACATTCAGAACAACCCTTACTATAACTGAAGCTTCCATTTTTCCCTGAGGCTTCAGCAGAGGACAATGGTGAATCACCACTGCTATCACCAGAAACTGTTTCTGTGCATAATCTGAAAGGTTGGAGGATTTAGCATTAGGTACAAAAATCAAAGAATGAAAGGGAATTAAATCCAAAGAGTAAATCACTGTTTGCTAACAATTGTAACTGCAGTTCTTATTCTTCATGTACAGCAATTTCACTATTCATTACAGTAAAAATAATGTTGTTAATCTGCAGTATTATTAATTAATAAAATCTTTGAAAAATATATTAATGGTAAAATCTATATGAAGTTTGTGGCAATACAAGCAACGTGTGTTACATGCAATAGAACTACATCAACTCTTAGGTTTGCTATAACAACTACCATTCAAAGCAATTCTTGTTTTGACTAAACTTGGCAAGAGAATATTTTCATAACAAAACAGTTATCAACAAACATTATACAGTCAGCAGCCATCATAATGGATGGAATGTTTCCCCAGATTCTCAAGTATGAAAGAAAGATCATCAACACATTACATATTCAACATGGAATGTTTTAAAAAGAGCTAACACTTTTTAACTTTCTCATGTGTCACATGAGTTTCTCCACCCTCTTCTTTCAAAAGCTCATCTTTCTATTTACTTCATGTTAACTGAGATAAACATTACCAGAAACAGTTTCATTACACATTTTGTTGGAGGTGCAAGAGGGATACAGGAGGCTGAGGCAAAAGAAAAATCTTTAAAAACTGAAATGATATATATTGGCATACATGTATACATATTTAAAATGTTCTCTTTATAATATTAGTATTGGGGCCAAACCAACATAATACTGTCAGTCAAACCATCAATGAAAGCTTTGAGTGCAGAAGATTCAAGCAAACGTATATGGTATGTTGTCCAAGCATTGGAAGAGGGTTTCATTGGCCACTCTTTGAAAAAGTTTGCCATTTGCATTCTGGTAAACTCTGGAACATTGCATTGGTTAAGTTTTTTATTTATGGATGCTCTTTAACTACTATGGTTCTTAGCTTCCCATTCTATATTGGGCGTCAAAGACAAGAAATTTTGCTCAGAGGCATCTTTATCAGGCTTGAGGTTCTTTCATGTGCTGTTAATCTACGACACAGGACCACCAGCCTTATTTCTTTTACACCCGAAAAAAAAACAATTACTTCCACCAGGTTTGAACCCGTGACCTCAGGAACTAAAGGTTAGCATGGTACCCCTAGACCATGGAAGACAATAAAGTAGTTTAATGATCAGTTATAACTGCTTCATTTGGTCTGATTTAACAAAGGTTGGTGCACACGGCCATTAGTCTTTTAGTAATTTATGAATTGAAATTACAAGGTGTTTTATAGCCCATGTTAGTCACAAAGAATATAGTTTCTCAATGGTGAAAGTATCATAAAATTAGTGGAGAGGTTTTTGAGGTTACCCACATACATGCATTCTTTTTATAATATTAGTATAGCTAATGAAGCACCAGTAAAGAAAAACATAACACAAGAATCAGAAGGTTTATTATTGAAACATTAGCCAAGTCTTACCTTGGTGATCTTACTGGAGTGAAGTCCCCATCCTGTAAAAATGTAATTTAAGTGTACAGTTTCACACAATCAGCTATACAGCATTGTTAATTGTCCTGCATCACACAATTATCTTTAAAGTACCAGGTTTCATTTATTTTTAAATTCGTATATGGTATTATGAGTTAGGCAGAAACAAAGATTTGACAGTATATCATGTATTAGGGTGAAAGAAAAGAGAAAAATGGAGAAAGTATTTAGATCTGAATATATAGTTTGATTTAAAGCACAGAGAACTGGCATAAGGAATGTTTAGTAAGATAAATCAGAATTTATGATTCAGTTAGCAATATTAAAGAAAATCTGATGTGATACATTTACATGACTGTCTCTACCATTGACGTATTCACATATACAGAGCGAGTTTTAAGTCCACCAAAAACTTCATGGGGTGATTCCTAACTGGAAATGGAGCACAAAGATTCATATCAACTTGTGTCTGGTAATACATAGTTTCCATGGTAGATGGCCCTGGTGACATTCTCTCATAACTTGCAAAGTGCAGATTGTGTATTGCATATACTATGGTTTAAGCAACATAGAAGCACAATGGTCCTGTATTCATTTCAGGAACAAGTCGAGATGGTGCTCATATATAGCCAAGCAGGTGGAAATAGTCAAGTGGCAGCACAGATGTACTTAGCCACATACCCTGACAGACAGCACATCCACATCACACAACATGTAGAGCCATTTTTCCGCATTTGTGTGAGCATGAATTCTTTGAGACAAACACTCAGGGCAGTTGCGGACTGTACATACTGCAGATATGGAAAAACTAAATTGAGTTTTATTTATGGATGCTCTTTAACTGCTGTGGTCCTTAGCATCCCATTCTACATTGGGAATGAAAGACCAGTAATTTTGCTCAGAGGCCCTTTTATCAGGCTTAAGGTTCTTTTATGTGCTGTAAATCTATGACAGGCAACCACTGGCTTTACTTCCCTTCCAAAGGAAGCCATGCTAAGGATTTATACTCCCGAAAAAATCATCACCCTCCACCAGGTTTGAACCCGCAAACTGTGGAACTAGAGGCTAGCATGGTAACCACTACATCACAGAGGACACAGCAGCAAATGTGGAGGAACATGTTCTGGTGATATTGAGAACAACCTTGGTACAAGCTCCAGGCAATTGGCCTGCCAACATGGTGTAAGCCAAAGGATGGTTAACTGTATCCTACATGACAACTGCTATTATCCCAATCACCTCCAATGTGTGCAATATTATCACCGACAGATTTTCCTCCATGGGCATGATTCTGTCATTGGTTTGTGCAACAGGCCATTACCATTATGAGATTTCTATCTTCAGTCCTCTTCACCAATAAAGTGACCTTTCGTAGAGATGGCATCATTAACCTGCATCTGTGGGCTACAGAAAATCCTCACGGAGTGGTTGAAGCATCTCATCAGCAGTGGTTCAGCATCAGTGTTTGGGCAGGGGTTATTGGTGACTGCCTAATTAGACCAGTTCTTCTTTCACAACACCTGAATGGAGAAACATAACTGGACTTCCTGCAAAACACTCTGCCTCCATTGCTGGAGAATGTGCCTTTGGCAATACGACGTGCAATGTAGCTGCAGCATGATGGAGCGCCAGCCCATTTCTGCGTTAATGTTTACCAGCACCTCAACATCATCTTCCCTAGACATTAACTAGGATGAGGAGGCCCTGTTGCATGGCCTGCTCGATCATCGGACTTAAACCCCCTGGATTTTTACTTGTGGGGACATCTGAAAGCATTGTGTATGGTGAGCCTGTTCCTGATGTTTAGACCTTTCAACAGCATGTCCACATAGCCTGTGAAAAAATTTGGACACAGCCTGGAACATTTGAACAAGTAAGGCATTTCATGATGCCATATCTGCATGCATGCACTGCATCCCACGGAGGCCATTTTGAACATCTGTTGTGACACAGATGGGATTCAGGCCATGTATTGTGTGCTAGGGCTCTTGTTTGATGTTGTTCTTCAGTGTCATCTAGCACAAAACTATGCTTTTCTGGGCACATGGTAGTAAGAACTGTTGTGCTCCACTTCCAGTTAGGAATCACCCCCTGAAGTTTATTGGTGGACTTCAAACTCACCCTGTATTAGTATTCATACATTAAGTTAAGTCCCTTTCAAATAAACAGTAACCACAGCTGCAGCATAAATGCAAGACTTTGTATAAATGTTATTTAAAGGAAATATTCACAGTGTCACACAAGCTGTTACATAATGCAAGAATTATGAATTTCTTTCTCCAAGGATTGCCAGCTTATGAATGATGCAAGATTTTACACCATCCACTGTACAATCATGGTGTTTTTTGTACTTTGGTCTTGCCAAGCCAACACTGATCTGTAGTTGGCTTGGTACAACACTATTTATGTCCTATTTATTTATATCTTTATTGAGTGTTGAGCTAATACATTTGGGCATGATCAGCGTTGAACCCTGGCTCCTTTTATTTATAAAGAATGGATGAACTTTCATTTGGATATTATTGATTATGTTATTCAATTTGAAAGTTGAGGTACTCACATGATTTTCTCATGCAATTTACAGATGTATAAAGCTGTGCCAATTTTACATTATGATTATGGCTGCATTGTGAATGGGGCTTACTCTTCTGTCCAAGCTACATTACAATAAGCTTTTCCCAAACAATGATTTCAAATTAAGCAAAAAGTGCTTTAGTTACAATATGTGGAAATAGTATTCAAATATTTACTCACAGTAATAAACTCTTGCAATGGAAACCAAAAGGGGGAAAAAACCAAGAATTGCACAAATTCAAGTCATTAGATGACTTCTCAAAATGTTAAAATTGCACATCAATGTTCTGACAACCCCAAAACTACAAAAAAAAAAAAAAAGTGAGAAATTATGGAGATTCAGATGAGCTCTTAAATTATTTCTATATTTGCATTTTTGTGCTTATAAAGTATTCTAGATAATTACACAAAATTGATTCAAATAAGCTGCCTTTATAGCCTATTCATAAAAAATTCAATGTATGCATTTTTTTGAAAAAAATAAAAGTTAAGCAACTTTACCCAAAAAGAGTAGTTTGGGGTGAATCCTCTTGTTACAATTTTGGAAGACGTTGAACTTAAGTACAAAGTTTGGTATTTATCTGACTTGTTTTTTGAGTTATCCTGTTCTCTATAGCTCCCTCTCAGAGATGTGTGTGTGCGCGCGCGCACGCACGCACGCACGCACACACACACACACACAGACTTTTATTGTTGTTGCTGCATTTTTGGGTGGGATACATTAGTTCCTTTATTAACCATATTGATGTTGTAGAGAAAATAAAAATACTTAAGATAAAGAAGATAACTGCGGAGAATAAAATGGGTTCTTCTACACCAATAACTTTATTGTTAACATGTACTGGGTTTGTAAACATATATTTTAGAGTTTATCCTACAAACTGTAATCAGATTAATGATAACAAAAAGCAATACATACAAATGGGTTTTCAGAAAAATAGTTTTACCCACAATCCAGTCGTATCTGAATACATTCACTAGGACATTCTATTCCTTTATAGCAGTGTTGGGATGACCAGATTGTAAAAAGACAATATTCATTCTTTTCCTAAGTATTCACATAATTACACATAACATACTGTGTTTATTAAGGGAGAATTTTTTTTTGATAATTCTTTCACCACTGAAACATGTTTCCCCTGCAGTATATACATTATAACATATTTCCAAACATTTTAAAAATGAGCAAATAGGGGTATCTACACACTATATCCACTTTCACCCTAGTTTTCTCAGATATTAATATCAGGGGATTTTTTTATCCTTTACTGCAAATACAGCTTATCTTATTTTTTTAGGCTTGCAGTCCTAAGGGGTAAGAGGAGAAACATTAAAATTTATAACCGAGTTGTCGGTATTCTTCCAATCCCAATTTCATTTAGCATTCATTTCATCATTTTTTTTCCAAGTGGAGGAAAGTCTAGCTGATCTTCAGATACTACAATATCACACAATGTTTTTGTTATGATTTCAACAAATCTTCCCTCAAGTATCTCATAATTTTGAAGAACTATCACCATTATTACTTTAACCTTTTAAATACGAGGGTGGTCTGAAAAGTTTCCGACCTAATAAAGATACAATACATTTTTTCAGAATTTTTTTTTTTTTATTATTTTTCAACATAGTCTCCTTGTAACTCCACACACTTCTCCCAGCGAAGCTCCCATCTCTGTAACCCGTCCAAATAGTACTCAGCGTTTTTCTCTGCAAAATAATTGCTCACGAAGGTGATTGCCTCTTCATTTGACGAAAATCTCTGTCCTCTGAGTGCAATTTTCAGATGAGGGAACAAAAAGAAGTCACTTGGGGCTAGATCTGGTGAGTAGGGCGGATGGTCAAGCAGTTCTAACCGTAATTCGTGGATTTTCGCCATTTCAACCACTGAGGTGTGAGACTGTTGTCTTGGTGAAACAGGATTTACTTTTTCTGCAAATGTGGCTGTTTTTCCGCAGGTTCTGCCTTCAGCTTGTCAAGTAATGATGCGTAGTATGCTCCTGTAATGGTTTTTCCTTTTTGAAGATAATCGATTAAAATAACTCCATGACTATCCCAGAAAACAGTCGCCATCACTTTCCCAGCCGAAAAAATAGTTTTTGCTTTTTTTGGAGCCGGTTCCCCCTTTGCAGTCCACTGTTTGGACTGTATTTTTATTTCGGGCATATAATGGTGTATCCAAGTTTCATCTACAGTAATTAATCGGCGCCAAAACTCACATTTATTGCACCTAAACTGCGCCAACAGAGCATTGGAAATGTTCATTCTAACACTTTTTTGTCAAACGTGAGCAAACGCGGCACCTAACGCGTGGACAGCTTTCTCATGTCTAAATGTTGATTTAATATGTGACAAACACGTTCTTTTGACATGTTCATAGCCTCTGCTATCTCTCTCACTTTAATTCGGCGGTCATCTAGCACCATTTGGTGAACTTTGGCGATGTTTTCATCGGTAGTTGCAATTTTTGGACGTCCCGAATGTTCATCGTCTCCCAAGCTCTTACGGCCACGTTTAAATTCAGCTGCCCAAAATTTCACTGTGGTAAATGATGGTGCAGAGTCCCCATACACAGAATCCAACTCATCTTTGATTTGCATAGGCGTATTGCCTTTCAAAAACAAATATTTAATGACAGCTCAATACTCGATTTTGTCATTTTCATAAAAACACTCACATCACCTCACTCAAACGGCTGTTACATAACAACTGAGAGTCCAAAATGGCTGAAACTTTGGTGAATAACTGTCAACAGATGAACAACGAAATTCACTAGCTTTTATTTACGAGTGCTGCCATCTTCATGTTGAGGTCGAAACTTTTCAGACCACCCACATACACCACCTGACAAACACTTTACACATTTGCTAACTATCCCTTATCCTTATTAATTTTGTATTACATAATCGAAATGCTTTATCAAGTGTATAATATACAAAAATTCTAACTGCAGTAGATTTCTACAAAACTTACCTTAATGCTGTCGCAAACAGATGAAGTTTCTGTTTCCAGCCACCAATGTTCTTCTTTAATTTCTGCTTTGTTATCCATTTCATGACCAGTGTTGTATTTCTTAACCTTCATGACAGGATCCTCTGGAAAAAATTCTCTATCTTTCAGTGAACCAATTCCTGTATTGGTATCTATCTCGCAGTTTTTGCTGCACATAGCAGTTTCAGACTTATTCTCTTTTGCAGGATGTTTGGTAAAACATTCTCTCTCTTTTTGTGAACAAAGGTCTGGAAAAGGAGTCTCTGATTTAATCTCTGTTTTGATTGTCATGTCACAATCATTGCCCAGAAGCACAGCATCACTATTTGTCTTCAATGTAACATCCTTAGTAAAGAACTCTCTCTCGCTGTGTGAGGCTACATCGTCTGAGAGAGGATCCTCTTCTTTGATTTCTATTTTGGTATCCATTTCACAACTGCTGCTGCATCTGATGATGATAAGTCTGTTGAGAAACAAACATATCATGAATAGCAGAACAATTGCAAGCAAAGTGTATGGTCACTCATGAGAGGATATAGTTGTCTGTTACTACCTTACCCACTCCCCTCCCTGCAGTCATTGGTGCATCTCACATGTCTTCTGACACCATATACTTAATAACTGTATGGTCATGAGGCAAGACTGCTGTATAGAGTTGCATTATGTCTGTTACTGCTCCACCCTTACTCCCCTCTCCACAGCCATTAGCTCATCCCAATGTCTTCTAACACCATAATGGTCATGAGTCAGAACTACTGAATATAGTTGTGTCTGTTATTGCCCCCCTAATTCTCTCTCTGGAGTCATTGGCTTAACTCGCATGTCTTCTAACATATGAACTCAATAAATATATGGCCATGAAACAGGGCTACTGTATATATACAGCTCTGTCATGCTTCAGTCAAAAAAGCAGATGGGAAGAGGCCATATGATGCGAGGTAAACAGCAACATTCTCAGATGCATAATTCCCCCAAGTATTCTACTCAAACTTTCATTAGTCTGTGGCAGGCACATAATCATCATTTTATTTCACTAATCTGTTATAAACTCTGTGAGGTTTAACTTGGCAGGTTTTCTACTGTCTTTGTCTCACACAGAGTGCTGTCCTTGTCTAGAACAGGGGGTGGAACAGCAACCACTTCTTTCTTGCGATTTGTGGAAATTCCAGACCCGCAGAAGCTCGTATCCCTCCCGCTTCTATTGTATGCTGACTGAAAGTTACAGTGGCGTATGAGCTGCGAAACTGTGAGTTTGGTGTTTTGTGTTTTGTGTTTTACGCGATACGCAAGATGTTTTCAGTGTTACAGCATATGGATATAATGTTGAATTATTTTCTAGTAGTTTTGGTTGTATTTGTATTGTTTCAAATTGGGTCTCGAGGGAAAGTTCTAAAATCAGATGGTAGGGAAATGGTAGTCAAAGTTCACAGTTTCTTCAGTGATGAATGTGACGCGTTGAAATGTGGAAAGCCGACTATTTCAGTGACTAGTATAGTTGAGAGAACTGCTGCTGCTACAGGTATTTCTGCTCGTTCCGTCCAGCGAATTTTAAAAGAACACAAAAATACTGAAGCTAGTGGCGGTAGATTGCAAACTCCAGGCAAGAAGCGCTTGAATAGGAGATCGCAAAAAACAGAAATAGACTCATTCACGACAGCTGCTATTAAGCGAACAATCTATTCGCTATATCGTACGGACTTTCTGCCTAGTTTGCAGGACATTTATGAGGCTTTAAAAGTTCAAGATTTACTGAAAGGAAGCGTGTGGTCGGTAAGAAAAATTCTTAGAAAGCTTAATTTCAGTTATAGCAAAAATTCGCAAGGAAGACGTTTTTTAATGGAACGAATGGATATTGTTTCTAAACGATTTCAGTTTTTAAGACGAATGAAGGAACTGAGGGCTACTGGTAGGTCTATAGTGTACCTTGACGAAACGTGGGTAAATATAAACCATACGAGAAATAAGGTGTGGAAGTGTGACGGTGATGAAAATGATTTCCCTCTTAAAACACCAATAGGCAAAGGACAGCGATTTATAGTTGTACATGCTGGATGTTCAACAGGGTTCATTCCTAATGCCTTGCTAACTTTTAAGTCAAAATCCAGTAAAGACTACCATGAAGAAATGGATAACAATATTTTCAAGGATTGGTTTGTTAATAAATTGCTACTTAACATTCCTTCTAATAGTGTCATCGTTATGGACAATGCCCCTTATCATTCCATAGAAATTAATAAAGCACCCACTTCATCTTCACTCAAATCCCATATGCAGGAATGGCTCCGTAATAGAAATATTGAGTTTGATCCCCGAGCGACAAAACCAGTGCTATATGAGCTAATTAAATTGAAAAAAGACAATTTCAAAGTTTATGAAATAGATACACTAGCAGAAATGCATGGACATACTATAGTACGGTTGCCACCTTATCACTGTGATTTTAACGCTATAGAACTTATATGGGCGCAAGTCAAGAACGATGTTGCCAAACATAATATTTCATTTAAAAGTGGTGATGTAAAAGCGTTGTTTGATAATGCGATTACAAAAGTGACTCCAGACAACTGGAAAAGGTCGTGTGAGCATGTACAAAGCACTGAACAGTTTTACTGGGAGAAAGACGGTCTGGTAGATGAAATTACGGACAGATTAGTCATAAATTTAGAAGAATCGGAATCGGAAGATGAGTACGAATATTCGTTTGAAGTCTCTGATGGTCAATCGGAGAATGAACAACAACCGGTCGGAGAGGAGGAGGGGCATCCCGCCACTGATGCTTGTTTGTCTGGTGTATCTGCTTTGCCTGCGTCACCATAGAGCGAGAGCGAGATGGTGAGTATTGCTTTCTCTGTCTAAAAGGGACACGACAACTTAAACCTCACGGACAGTAGTAGTTGCTCAAATTGGTGTCCATCAGCATTCACATGCAAAAGTTCTTCCTCTTTAATCCTCCTAATTTTTGCTCTTATATTATCTTTCAGTTCATCTACAATGTGTGGGTTATTTCTGTAGTCCATAAATTACCTACACACTTGTCAGCATGAATCTATATTGATGTATCATACATAAATATTTGTTACTGTAAATTTTTCGGTCAGCACATTAATTGGCAACAAGTACAAGAGCTTGAAATATTTTTAATGTAATGTTCGTCCTTAAAAGTAATTCAGAAGAAGTGCACAAGAAAACACGCTGACACATTTTGCAATAGAACACTTGTTTAACCTGTACTAAAAGCACTGATATGGGTCCTTGCAGCACTGAAGGACAACTAGAATGCAGCTACTTACCCAGATGGCTTCCCATTTTAGCCATTGGTAGAAATTAAAAGTTGTTAAGATGTCGTTGATATTGTAATGAAAAGAAGCTAGAAACAGTGATGTGTATTGAATTTATTTAAAGGTGAGTCGGAATTGTTACACTAACATCACTTAAGTTTACTCACTTAACATTTTTCGGGAAACGGTTGTTCCCATCCTCAGAAGTTAATTCGACTGGCCCGTGTTGTTGGTGTTTCCATTTTTTGGACTGGATCCTGTGGTGGCATCTTGTGGTGGAGAAATGTACTTCCAGAGAGGATTTGGTGGCGGCAAATCAAAATTCATTAGATGTGTGTTGTGTTTTAGAATGGTGATCTTCTCCCATGCATCTAATTCGGCTGCAAATTTGGTGGTTTGACTAATGTAATATTGGGTTTGATGTTGTGATTAGTAATCCAAAAATGGTGAGAAACTGCAGATTTGTCCATTTGTTTGTATTTAATACATCTCATGTGCTCCTTTAGCCTAGTTTCTAGGTTTCTTTTTGTCTTACCTATGTATACTTTATTGCAATCTGAACAATTGATTTTATAGATTCCAGCTTTTTTGTCTTGTGGAATGGGGTCTTTTAACTTGTTACAAAGTAATTTCTCTATGTTAAATTTGTTCTGTGGAGCTAGGCTGATGTTATGTTTCATGAAAATCTTCTTAAATTTGTGAAATGTTCCTGGGTGGTATGTGAATTTCTTGAACTTTAGCTCTTTATCTTGCTGGCTGAGATTTGTTGTGTTTCTGATGTGCATCTGTCGTTTGAATTTTGCAATTTTTTTGTCAATAGTTGCTTTGTTGTACCCATTATGTATTGCTGTGTCTACTATATGCTGGTATTCTAACTGGTATTCTTTTTTATTTAAGGGGGTATATACCAGTCTATGTGTTAGGCTGTTTAGTACTGCATGTTTGTGTGTGGTTGGATTGAAACTCTTATTTTTTATGTAATTAGTAGAGTGTGTTGGCTTCCTGTATATGCCAAAGGTTAGGTTCTTTTGTTCTCTGATGATTTTTAGGTCTAAAAATGGTTAGTAAAAGCAAAATGGTTAGTACAGAGATTCTCTTCACTACCAAAATTCAATAGCAAAAACATAATGAATTCAGAAGATTTAATACAGAAGATAAAATCCCTGGAACTCGAACCAGAAGACAGATTAGTTTCCTTTGATGTCACTGCACTATTTCCAAGTGTCCCTACAGATCAACTCCTGCGTCAATTAAAGAAATGGCTACAGCAGACTAACCTACTTGAAGAAGACATAGAAGACCTCATACAACTTAACAATTTATGCATTGCACAAAATTGTTTTAGTTTCAATAAGAAGTTCTATCAACAACCAACTGGTCTAACCATGGGCAACCCACTTTCACCCTTCTTGGCAGATTTATTTATGAGCTACTTAGAAACACACATAACAACTTCCTTTCCATACACGTTTAAAGTTTGGCACATATATGTTGACGACATCTTCGCTGTTGTCCCTAATAGGTTCATACAAGACTCCTTAGCCTTACTAAACCTACAGAGCCAATCAATAAAATTCACCATAGAAATAGAAAAAGAAGGCATGCTACCATTTTTAGACCTAAAAATCATCAGAGAACAAAAGAACCTAACCTTTGGCATATACAGGAAGCCAACACACTCTACTAATTACATAAAAAATAAGAGTTTCAATCCAACCACACACAAACATGCAGTACTAAACAGCCTAACACATAGACTGGTATATACCCCCTTAAATAAAAAAGAATACCAGTTAGAATACCAGCATATAGTAGACACAGCAATACATAATGGGTACAACAAAGCAACTATTGACAAAAAAATTGCAAAATTCAAACGACAGATGCACATCAGAAACACAACAAATCTCAGCCAGCAAGATAAAGAGCTAAAGTTCAAGAAATTCACATACCACCCAGGAACATTTCACAAATTTAAGAAGATTTTCATGAAACATAACATCAGCCTAGCTCCACAGAACAAATTTAACATAGAGAAATTACTTTGTAACAAGTTAAAAGACCCCATTCCACAAGACAAAAAAGCTGGAATCTATAAAATCAATTGTTCAGATTGCAATAAAGTATACATAGGTAAGACAAAAAGAAACCTAGAAACTAAGCTAAAGGAGCACATGAGATGTATTAAATACAAACAAATGGACAAATCTGCAGTTTCACACCATTTTTGGATTACTAATCACAACATCAAACCCAATATTACATTAGTCAAACCACCAAATTTGCAGCCGAATTAGATGCATGGGAGAAGATCACCATTCTAAAACACAACACACATCTAATGAATTTTGATTTGCCGCCACCAAATCCTCTCTGGAAGTACATTTCTCCACCACAAGATGCCACCACAGGATCCAGTCCAAAAAATGGAAACACCAACAACACGGGCCAGTCGAATTAACTTCTGAGGATGGGAACAACCGTTTCCCGAAAAATGTTAAGTGAGTAAACTTAAGTGATGTTAGTGTAACAATTCCGACTCACCTTTAAATAAATTGTTAAGATGTATTTAACTAGAATGTTATCTCCTTAACTCCTGTGAAGGAAAATCTGATTAACAAAAACATCTAAACTCAGAAAACATGAGCATTTATTATGGGCTGGAAAACAAAAATAACACACCACAATCATTCACTTTTTAAGCTTCTGCTTGAGGCATATGTATTAATATAATCAGTTACTACTCACAGTATTACAGCTGAAAAAGATGGAAAAGCAACACATTCAACTTTTTGGATGCTTTAAACCAACATGTCCAGTTTGTTCTTTAAGATCCATGCTGATAAAAAGAAAAATTATGCCTTCCAGCTAGTTATGCCACTGTGAAAGTTCCAAAAAATTAAATTGAGTTTTATTTATGGATGGTCCTTACTGCTGTGATCCTTAGCATCCCATTCTATATTGGGCATGAAAGGTGTAAGTTCCAAGTTTATGTAAAAGGAAATATTCCAAATTTCCCTAGCTCTGTACGTAAATTTAGATTTACTTCCGAAGAGTAAAGTCTAACAACTTAATTTCAAGCTGATGAGGCGATCATCATCATTAATTATTATTATTATTATTATTATTATTATTATTATTATTATTATTATTATTATTATTATTATTATTATTATTATTATTATTATTATTATTCAATCATTAGTATTTTAAATTATATCACACTATGCCCAGCATGTCATGTTGTCAAGGATACTAGTTTGTGTCAAGTTATTTAGATGGAAAGTCCATCATTGTCTCATTTCAGAATTAGAAGGGAACAATCCCAAAGAAATTCTCGCACCAATAAATAAAGCGAAATATAAATCAGAAAATATGGGACAAAAACACACCCATGTATATGGTCACAAAAGAAATATGTTAACCTTAAAATAATTATGGAGGTGGCAAACAATTTTGCACATTGCAGGAAAATGTAGCAAGGAACTTTGCAACATTACTACAATGGCTTGCATATATAATGCAGAGGGCTTCAGTGAATATTGTTTGTTAGTGGATGAAATGGGGAAATGAATAACTAAAATTATTCATTCTATAAGCACTTTCATTTAAGAAAATAAAAATATTAAAATAATATTCTGTCTCTTTCTTGGTATATTAGAATTTTATATGTGATTGAGCTCATTTTAAAGATTTAATTTATTATTTCATGAAAGCTGCATGATGCAAGAGGAAAATACCCTTAACTACTAAATATCAATGGAGTCTAGTGCTGACAGCAGTAGAAGGTTGTGCGGAGCGAGAGCTGAAAAATTGATGGAGTGGAAGTGAAAACAGGAGTGGCATAAATGAACCAACTAATGGAATCCGAGGAAAACTCAAGACGACTCGAAGAGGTTATGAAGAAGCAGAGAGAAGAGATGGTACAGCAGATAACGGATTACAAGAAAAAAATTGAAGATATAGAGAAAAGATTCAAAGCAGGACAGAGAAGAAAGAATTGCGTAATTTTCGGAGTGACAAAAGAACACGAAAACCTAGAAGAAGTAGTGTACACGATCATGGAAGAAGGACTAGGTATAAAAACGTCTGGTTGGGAGATAGAGGACGTGTACCAAATCGGAAAAAGAGGAAGAAAATCTAGACCCATTTGTATAAGAATAACGACAATGGGAAAAAGGAAGGAAATTTTAAGGAACACCAGGAGGTTAAGAGGCTCAAAAATTTTCATAGAGCACGACTCTATGAGAGAGGAACAAATTCTGAAAAAAGAAGTAATTGCCAGGATGAGAGAAGCAAGAGCAGCTGGGAAAAAGCCAACTTTGAAAGGTTTAAAATTATTAGTGGAAGGAGAAGAATGGAGTATAAGGAGGAATGAACGAGAACAAATGTGCAAATGTCAGCAGAAACAATGGCCCAGGACAAGTCAAAGAATCGAGAGAATAGCCGAGTCAACAGTCTGGAGAAAGGAGCAGAAAACAGCTGATCAAGTCACAAAACCAACAGACGCGAGAAACAACCATGAAAGGAAAACAGAAGAAATTAAAGAGAAAGATCCAACAGCCATGGAGGGAGAAGAGGAGATAACATTGGTAGCAGTGGCGGGGCAGGAAGAGATGCAAACAAGGAGAAGTGGGGAGAAGCTGACAGAAGAATATAGGGAGGAAAAAGCAGCAGCTAGGGAGGGAGAGGAGCTAACATTGGTTGCAGAGGCGGGGAGTGAAGAAATGCAAAGAAGAAGCGAGAAGAAGCCGAGTGAACAGTTGATAAGCAGTGCAGCAAGAAATATGTATGCGGAGGACGGAGGGGCATGAGTGAGAAGTGAGGAAATAATAAGAGTGAGAACGGTCAGTGAAGCGGAAGAAATTGCAAGGAGGGGGGAGGGTATAAAATAATAGATTTGAGAGAAGGAGGGTAACGTTACAAGGGGAGGAAAGTGTCGACCCGGTATCCAGACGTACTAGACTCAGAAAAGCAACGGAGAAATTTACGTATCAGGATAAAACAAAGAACAAATAGGGAAAGGAAGTAAATTGATACAAAGGAACATAAGAGTAAGGCAGGGATGTAAATTGAGTTCATATTAGTAATCTATTCATAGATGATATTAGCAGTAAATTTAAGAAATTAGCATTATCCAGTAATAGGAGATAAGGAGATTCCAGGTTCAGGCTCTATATATGCAGACGATTTTATGGTAGGCATCATATCGTTGATAGGGTTACAAAAGCAATAAATGAAATTCAAGAAAGTGTGAAAAATGGGGAATTGGGATAAAAATCACAAAGATGATTGACACAATAAAAGGCTCTAAGAAACAAAACAAAGAACTTGAGAGAATAATAAGGAAGGTAGAGGGAAGAAAATGGTATAGAAAAGTAAGAGAAGTAAGGGCTGCTAAGTGAGCGAACACACCAGGGAGCCAAGCAATCTAAGTGGCCCAAAAGAAAACAAGCAGCTGACAAATTGTACAACAGATCCATCCGTCCATCCATCCATCTAAATATCAATGTTTAACAAATAAAATGAAACATTAAAGTGATGAAAATTAGTCCATAATAACCATAAATAGTTAAAAACAAAATAGCCACTTTTTTCACTTATATGCAACTGTTCTTTTCCAACCATTTTTTTTTATATAATGGAATCTCAATCATTTGTTGGGAGATATTCTATTAGGTTTGCTTTATTTGATTCTTTACCCACAAATAATGCACATGCAAGTTACCTATTAGACTAAAAAATATGCAGACAAAATGGATGCATTATACATATCAATACATTACAAACTGTGATACTCGCAAAAAAAACTATATAAATTAGTGCCTTGCAAAAATATTAAATTGTGTTTTATTTATGGAGGTCCTTAGCATCCCATTCTATATTGGGCGAGAAAGACCAGTAATTTTGCTCAGAGGCCTCTTTATCAGGCTTGAGGTTCTTTTACATGCCATAAGTCTATGACACGGGACCACCGGCTTTGCTTTGCTTTGCTTCCCTTCAAAAGGAAGACATGCCAAGGATTTTTATGCCCGAAAAAATCCATTGCCCTCCGCGGGTTTGAACCCACGATCTCAGGATCTAGAGGTTAGTATGGTAACCATTACACTACATGGATGACACAGTGCCTTGCAAACATAAGCAACTGGACAGTAAATAGGTTATGTTTCCACGCACATCCAGTTTCTACAACTCAAAGTACATATTAGTGGACGTGACTCTTGAGTTTTTAGTCAGTGAAAGATTCTCCCTTTCTAAGGCTTTTAGCCTCTGTTCCTTCAAATGATCTTTTGGAAACTTGAGCACATCTTTTGCTCTTATTTTTATGATTTCTTACGTAGTTGTGAAAACAGCACTTAAAACCATTGTTGAAAGCACATTGTAATTATCTACTAAGCAATAATCTTCTTAAATCAATCACCCAAACACATTTAATCTTCACTAAATTTTGTAAAAATTGTGATACTCTCTCTATCATGCACACACTAATTAGAACAGCTATTTTGTTTTCTGTCCCGCACCACAGCACAGAGGGCTGCAGCTCTGGTTCCCGGACACGGAATGCATTCAGGTATAATTTTACCCATAGGGGTGCAGATTTTAAGCCACGTGTATAGAACAGGTATCCACTCAGCATTGTGGGGAAAGTGAGGAGCTGCAATAGGCAGCACCCCAGCTTTCAGAGCCAACATTCCAGCTGGGGGATGCGTGATGCTGACCCCATCTCCTCCCTGTATAATTTCAATGATCGCCCACCTCTGCCATGCGTAGGTGGGCAAGAGGCGAGCAGTTGGGTCGGCAGGCCAATGCTCTCCCTGGGTTGTAGTGTCATGGTGTTTAGTTTTATTTTATTTTCTGTGAAAACAGTGATCAGGCCTTATTACTCTAGGTGGTATTGTATGAGGCAGGACTACTGTATAATGTTGTATCTATTACTGACCCACCTCTCTGCAGTCATTGTCTCATCTCACATATCTTTTGTGATCTACTTCATGTTAATCGAGATAAACATTTTTAAAAATAGTTTCATTATACACTGCATAGTAGGTACAAGAAGTATACAGGAACGGAAATTATAGTCAAATGTTTAAAAATCTTATATGTTACGTTCACTTGACTTTCTTTAGCTATTATTATCTATTCTTATATAGCTTCTACAAACTATTGTTGCCATGGTAGCTCAGTGATTAGAGCAACCGGACAGAGACTGGGAGATCCGTGGTTCAAATCCCGGCTATGGCATTGAATTTTGCCATGGTAGCTCAGTGATTAGAGCAACAGGACAGAGACTGGGAGATCCGTGGTTCAAATCCCGGCTATGGCATTGAATTTTGTCATGGTAGCTCAGTGATTAGAGCAACAGGACAGAGACCGGGAGATCCGTGGTTCAAATCCCGGCTATGGCATTGAATTTTGTCATGGTAGCTCAGTGATTAGAGCAACAGGACAGAGACTGGGAGATCCGTGGTTCAAATCAAGGCTATGGCATTGAATTTTGCCATGGTAGCTCAGTGATTAGAGCAACAGGACAGAGACTGGAAGATCCGTGGTTCAAATCCTGGCTATGGCATTGAATTTTGCCATGGTAGCTCAGTGATTAGAGCAACCGGACAGAGACCGGGAGATCCGTGGTTCAAATCCCGGCTATGGCATTGAATTTTGCCATGGTAGCTCAGTGATTAGAGCAACCGGACAGAGACTGGGAGATCCGTGGTTCAAATCCCGGCTATGGCATTGAATTTTGCCATGGTAGCTCAGTGATTAGAGCAACCGGACAGAGACTGGGAGATCCGTGGTTCAAATCCTGGCTATGGCATTGAATTTTGTCATGGTAGCTCAGTGATTAGAGCAACAGGACAGAGACCGGGAGATCCGTGGTTCAAATCCCGGCTATGGCATTGAATTTTGCCATGGTAGCTCAGTGATTAGAGCAACAGGACAGAGACCGGGAGATCCGTGGTTCAAATCCCGGCTATGGCATTGAATTTTGCCATGGTAGCTCAGTGATTAGAGCAACAGGACAGAGACCGGGAGATCCGTGGTTCAAATCCCGGCTATGGCATTGAATTTTGCCATGGTAGCTCAGTGATTAGAGCAACCGGACAGAGACTGGGAGATCCGTGGTTCAAATCCCAGCTATGGCATTGAATTTTTCAGTCATCTGATTCTACCTTTCCAACCCTGTCCAACACACGGCTGGTGTGAAAGAACAATTAATTCCATTAATTGACCTAATAGTGGTTGAAACTAAAAGCCCGGGACTTAAGTACTTACAAAGAATGTAAGTCGCCATTGGGGTATGACATCTCAATACATTTGAGATCTCCTTGTGGTTTACCGGGAAAAATGTGAGTCAGCTGGAGAATTTAATGGCGTGCTGGCATGTTGCCATGGTAGCTCAGTGATTAGAGCAACTGGGAGATCCGTGGTTTAAATCCCGGCTATGGCATTGAATTTTTCAGTCATCTGATTCTACCTTTCCAACCCTGTCCAACACACGGCTTGTGTGAAAGAACAATTAATTCCATATATTGTTACAAAAGCTTATTAGTTCCTCTACTGACTATAGCAAGTAGTGGAAGTATTGCATTCCATCCAAGAAATGGATACACAGATTTCACTGTAAACACACATTTTGAGACCCCATGATTCCAAAAAATACATTTTGCACATTTGTGTGTGTTCAAAAATAAAAGGTTGGATGAATACCAAAGTTGGTATTTAATTTAAGGATCTTCCATGGATGCAAAAAAAACCTCTTCAATAAAACCCCCCCACTCAACTACCCTTAGCATGGAGATACATTGACTATTTTTTACTTTCTCAAAAATAGTCTAACAATTTTGAATTAAGTACCATGCTTGCATGACAATAAAAAGTATATCTTGAACTTTCTGGGAAGAGCCTGTTAAGTCTTCATATAATTGGTAAACAGTAAGCCATAAAACAAAATCTCAGTACATATAAAAATATATATATATATATATATATATATATATATATATATATATAGAGAGAGAGAGAGAGAGAGAGAGAGAGATAGCTGTTAAAGGGCATAATTTAAACCAATTTAACAGTTTTTTGGTGGGGAGATGGTGTTAGCCATTTCCGAATTAAATTATATTCAGTTTTATTTATGGATTATCTTTAACCGCTTTGGTTTTTAGCATCCCATTCTATACACCCGCCGCTGAATCTTTGCACTTGACAGTTCGTGTGGCTTTGCGTAACATTGGCTATATTGTGGTTGCGATGTTGCCAGAGTGGCTAGTAAACAACAACAGCTGATAGTTCTTTCTATCGTGTCTAAGCCGCATACAAAAAGTGTACGTAAGTAGTGAACATCAATGAATAATAACTATTTTGTTTTATTATTGTTAATTGGAAATAACTCAGCACAAACATTGCAGCGTATGTGGAATAAATTACGCATTTTTGACAATATAGAAACAAAATAATGCAAACTTGGCTGATACAATGAGGAGAAATAAAACAAATTATAAGCATGCGATAACAAAGTTATTTTCACTCACCGATTTAAAACTGCAAAGGCTCAATTCCATCCAAATCCCCGCTGTCGTCGTCATCATCATCATCATCATTGGAAGCATCATGGTCATCGTCATCATCTTCACCAAGGCATATCATTAATGGCTCACACTCACTAATAACTCCGTCTATTTCTTGTGCTTATTTCTTTAGCTTATTCACATGATCTACTTTCTTCTTCCACGAAGCCGCGTCCACTGTCGCCATACCTTCCCGCAAAAGCCTTTCCACCTCGATAATGGTAAATGACTAATTGTTCTCCCTCACATAAGCCTTAATGTCGCTCCACAAATTCGATAGGGTTGAAGTGGCAGTGTACGGCTTTATCAGCAAGAATAGAGGGATGGCCATGAAGCTTCACGTACTCCTTTTCCTATTTAAAGAATTCCCGGGTTCTCGTTAATAGTTCCAATGCCCAACTATTAAGTGGCACACCTTGGCGCAAAGGATTTTCACTTCGTGAATTATCACTCTGCGATTGACGTTTTTCAGACATTGTCACACTTAAATCTTGTATAAATAAATAATATGAATGAAATATATATATAAAATAGATAAATATAAATAAAGGTAGGCACCAGCTGTTGAAGAGATCACATCTACTTCTAAACTAACTCTTAAGGTAATTTATTCACTTTCCTTTTGCTTTTATAAGCATTCTCAATAACAACACTTTAAGTGCAGAATAGCTGTAGCTTGCAAAGAACAACTCAACGCTCGTGCTAGAGATTCACAAACTGAAGCACATGGTTGGGAATAGCTACATCCGGCAACAGAACCGCTTCCAGTTCCCATTCCGCTTCCACTTTGTCATCGACCATCCGGAATGCTGCCTTGTGATTGGCTTAGGAAATCAAACAGTTAAAGTTTTTCATATGTTTTTTTGCGAGTGTACCAACTTAAATGCTAGCTGTCAAGTGCAACATTACAGCGGCAGGAGTACATATTGGGCGTGAAAAGCCAGAAATTTTGCTAAGAGGCCTCTTTATCAGGTCTTGAAGTTCTTTTATGTGATGTAAATCTACGACACAGGACCACTGATTTTACTTCCCTTCCAAGGGAAGTCATGTTAAGGACTTTTATGCCCAAAAAAAATCCATCACCCTCTACCAGGTTTGAACTCTGGAACTAGAGACTACTAGGCTTTGGGGGACAACGGCCATTTCCAAGATATTCCTTTTTAACGGTTGAAATTTTGGAATAATTTGCACTTTTTACTTTGTCTACTACTTACCTATAGTAAGCAGAGGAAGGATTGCAATCCACCCAGAAATTCGACACTGAAATTTCACCCAAAATACAGCTTTTGAGATGCCCTGAATTAAAAAAAAGTATTTTTAGAATAAGGTCTGTGTGTGTGAAGAGCATAATTCAAAAAACACAAAGTCCATTAAATAGCAAGGTTGGTATTTAAGTTCACTATCTTCCAAGGATATGAAGCAAAGATTTTAAAGAAAATTCCTAAACTACCAACATGGAAAAATATTTATTATTTTTTATTCTCTCAAAAGTGGTCCTGATGAGTGATTAAAATACTATGCTGAGTTCCTAAGTGGCAAATAAAGTTTGTTTAGCAGAAAATGGTGTTTTCATTTGTTACATTGGTGTAACTATCACTTCAAAAAAGTATAAATTATATGAAAATTCAAAACAATAAAACCTATTATCTCAGAAAAGATAATGTCGCCTAAATTGCCTCTTACATTGGCTCTGTAGTTCAATGACGTCTACATTTTTATGTAGTAATGGTTTATATACCTTTTATGGTTTAATGACTCAAATATAAAATAGATTTGAAATTGACAGATTACACACAAAAACGCCAAACATACATTTCATCTGTTATGCCAATAATTATGGTATTTTAATCAAAATGGTCATCATTTTTTTATTTTTGACAAAACAAAAATATTGAAAAGCTTTATATGAAATGAATGATGATGCAAATATGATAAACTGTGAGTGGCCTCTTTTTAAAGGCCTGCACATAGGCTGTTAGGGCTCTTTATCATGGGCATTAATCAAATCTAATGGTCCAGATAAAACGAACCTCATCCTTGATATTTGTCCATCTTATATCCTCAGGTTCCAAAAAGAAGGACCCTAGGGATACACATCTATTTATAAAGAATCCTTTGCATTCACATAGTACATGCTGTGAAATTTCAAATCCCTGGTACATTCACAGCATAAAGAGTCTTGAGTAAGTCACACTATGTATAAAAGTTGTGGCCTGTTAGATAGCCAACAACTCCTCTGAGCTTAGATCTAATTAAATTCAAGGGAAACTCACTCATTTCCTGCCAGGCTCCAATATAAAATCATGGACTTGCCTGACGGTAGTTTTGTTTACTCCAGATCTCAAGATGAGCCCTTGTCATAAGCTGGGTTATCTCATTTTGACTCTTCTGGGAGACACACCACAGAAGGGCTGATCCCCTCTTTGCAAGAGTGCCTACCATCTCATTTCCTCCAATACCAGAATGCCGGGGAACCCAAAGTAGAATACCTGGACAGCTGGCGCAAAGTCTATTCAAGATCCTTTGGCATTGCCACACCAAGCTGGATGTAATTTTGACCGCTCGAAGAGCTTTCAAAGCTGCCTGGCTATCTGAGCAAATATACACCTCCACCTGTCTGCTTAGCAAACTAACAATATACATAACACTGGTTAAGATTGCATATCTCAGCCTGGAAAACAGTGGCAACACTTTCAAGGGGAATGACAAGCCTGGTCCCAGGGCCCCAGGATCCATCGTCTCTGGAAGTTATTATCACAGCATGTAAAATGGACTTGGATTACATCTAGTCCCCATCATTACCATCAGGGTAATGGGACACATCTCCTGAAGTCTAGTTAGAAACAATGAGTGCCCTTTGTAGGGTAGCTTAAAACACCACCCCCCTACAGTTCAGAGGTGGTGAGCACTCACCCCCCTTGCAACCAACAAGTGCAAAGGAGGAAGGTCAACAGAATCTCAGTGGCTCTCCTGCATGTCCAGAAAGCATTGTGGACCTTGCAAAAGTAGAATCAGGTGACTGAAAAATTCAATGCCATAGCCAGGATTTGAACCACAGATCTCCCAGTTTCCATATGGTTGCTCTAACCACTGAGCTACAATGTCAACATGCCAGCAGTACACTGAATTCTCCACCTTATCCTACACACATGGCTAGTGTGGAAGAGCAATAAATTCATTGTGGGTCTTTACTTTGTAATCCACATGCTTTCTCCAGCTCAGTCCAGCATCAAGGATAACACCTAAATAGTTACCGTTGGATAGCTTCAATTTCTTCCCAAACAGAAGGGATTCTACCAACCCTGGCAGCTCCTCCTCTTTGAAGCTCGTTATTTCAGGCTTGTCAGGGTTAACAGATAAGTCTGCTTCCTTACACAGCTCTTCTAGAGTATGCAGGGAGCCCTGAGACAATACTCAGGAATTTTCCACTTGCTACAAGGCATATGTCATCAGCATGAATTCTTCCCCTGCTGATTATGTACAGCAGATCATCCACCACAGAGTGGGTGACAAAACTCCCCCTTGTGAACAGCCCCAGGGCACTGATGCCGCCCTCAAGGTTTCACTCCCCAGAGTCACCACAGTTGACAGCCTTCCAAGAAGGTCGTCCAGTCCATGAACACCGGACTGACTCCTCTACTCTCCAGGCACTTCCTAATAGTGCCTTAAGTCATTGATTAAAGGTGCCCTCAATATTCAGAAAAACTGCCATGGCCAGTTCTCCACAGTCTGGCACCCCCTCCAGGCTTACCAAGAACTGATGAGCGCCATTTCCATCGATTTACCTGGTCAATAGGCATATTGATGAGGATGTATGGGTCTGTCGACAAGTACCCATCACTCAAATATCCAACAGTCTTTCCAGAGCCTTTAGCAAAAAGGATGTTAGACTGATAAGGAGAAAAAAACCTCCACTAGCATTGTCTACCTGGCTTAGGTACAAAACACCACTTTGGTCTGCCTCCAGAGGCAAAAAAGCATGTCTCATAGCAAGGCAGGCCCTGAAGATCTTCATCGGGAAGGAGAAATGATCTCTTAGCCCTCCTGCAGAAGACCTTGGAATATCCCATCCTTGCCCATGCTTTAATAGAGCTCAAAAGAAAAATCAGCCCATTTAACTTTTTAAAAAGTCACAATGTTGCAGGCCACTTGCCAGCCTTCACGCAAAGGCCTGTGTGCCCCAACCAAGGTTGTTCTTGATCTGTAATACAGGTCTCTGGGAAGTGAGTCTCAGGTAACAGCCTCAAAGTTTCCCCCTCCAATTGCATCATAGCATGTGGTCCAGTGAGGTCAACCTGGCCCCTCCTTCCAAAACCAGCAATTTCTACAGGTGAGCAACACTCGACTGCTTCTGCATTTTATCACATAAGTGCCTCCAAAACTCCTCAGAGATCCTTTTGATCTCTCTTTTGTACATTAAAAAAGAATTCCATCTAAATTTATCTTTAGCCCAAACCTCATGTATGAGGAGGAAATTTCTTTCATAAGCAGAGATCAGGGTATTCATGAAAATCTCCACGTTACACTCTAGGTCCTCCACAAACCTTAACCTGATCTGGAGTCTATTCTTAAGTCAACCAACCAAGTCTATTCTAAAAGAGTCTCAATTGGTCCTCCTAGGGTTGCTGAACAGGCAGTCCTTTCCTTTTCCCTCAAGATCAAAGTACATATCCCTACGATTGGATAATGAAGGTTCCAAACAAACACTCCAACCCTTAACTTCCTCTAGGATCCCGAAGGACATTTGTGACACATCTAGGACCTCCTCCCTTTGATACAAAAGCCAGAACCTCCCCTTGCTTCAAGATCTGTTGTACTCAAACACTAAGGCAATGCCTCCCCCTCCTACTGATGTCCACACTACCCCAAATACTATGGTGGGCATTGGAGTCGCAGCCAATCAATAGGTTGAGATTTCTATCACAAGATTTCTGAACTCTTGAGGAGGGGGAAATTCTTGAGTCATAAGGTAAATAGCCAAGCAGACTACTATCTCACTGAGACCGCTGCCAGATCTTTTGTAAGAAAGTCCGGAAGAGCCCAAGCATTAGCGAGTCTTGTTAAGACACATGCTCTGGGTGTTACATCGGATAGAGCACTAAAAATAGTAAAACCCTTCATATGTATTCCCATAATATGACCCTGACGAAGCCAGGGTTCTTGTATTATGCGACTTCTAAATCTTGCCTCATTATTTTGCTATTTAGAACTCCCAAGACAGTAATGCTGTGTTTTAAGTTAGGTTGAATAAATGAAATCATTACAGTCTAACTCACCCCACTTACTCTTTCAGCTCCCCAGCCACTGCACTTTTAGTTGTAATACTCCCGGAGTACCTATACAGGTCTTACGGCTTTGTAGATAGTTCCTGTCTCCTTTGCTATAGTCTTGGTGACAGACAACTTTTATTGTGGTTCTCTCGGAGTTTCCTGTTGAGGAGCTTCGGTTTGGCGGTAGAAAGCTTTATAATTTCCATGTTTAGCTAGGGATATCTGAGAGCCCCGCTTGCCTGGGTAAGACTAAATACTCGAGAAGTCATCAGGTATCTCAGAGGCTCCATTTACAAAACATCTCCAATGTGCCATTGCGGCGATCACCTCCTCATCCGTTGCTGTAGCTTACCTTGATGCTTCTCCCGTGGCTTCCAGAAGTTCTCAGCGTGTTGGTTCTTCAATTTATCCTCGGCTAGCTGCAGTAATTTTCCTTAAATTCTATGGGAGCATGGACTTATCCTCGGTAAAGGAAAACGTAGATCTCGGGTGGTGATATAGGAAGACATAGACTTGCTTTGTTTATGAAAAGATGACACTGCCGTTTCTTTTTATTTAATTAACACTCGTAGTATACAAAACTGGTATGGCCGCTGTAAAATACTGTCCACCGCTGTTAAACTATGGCGCGGATATGACTTGAAGTTTAAATATTCTTATTGTCGCTTTAAGAGTAGCGGATCTTAGGTGTGTTGCTAAAACTATTTGGATTCCCTGTCTTGGCGCGATATCTCACACATCCTGCAGCATCTCTCCCTGACCACACATGACAAAAACTGTCGAATAAATTGCAATACTAAGCTGACATTACAAAGCTGACTTGATTCCCTTCTTGGCGCGATATCTCACGCATCCTGCAGCATCTCTCCCTGACCACACATTACCAAAACTGCCCGAAATTTCCCCAAACAGATCCATTTATAGTCTCAGGCTCCTGAGGCTGCTTCCTTTCCTATTGGTACATTTTTAGCGCGACTCGACGCGTCTAACTATTTCGAATAAACTTCCAGGGATTTCATTGGTCCAATTTTAATATATATCGCGGCTTTTCCTACATTTACCGTTAAGGTTGTCTGTCTCACTCACTTGGTCACGGCGAATTATCAAATAATGGGACAAAGGCTCTACACCCTCGCTGTAGAAATAATAGCACGGCGACCGGAGAGAGGTAATAAAACTAGGTTTTCTGCCTTCGAAAGCACTATTCCTGTAGCTAAAACATTCCACCGTGGACAGTATTTTAACATAGCGCTTAAATTATTCACATTAAACCATTTATAACTCTACTAATATTAATAACCTAGATAGATACATAACGTTAAATCACCCTTCTTAAAATATACAAGCAGTATGAGAAAAAGATATTTACATAATACGATTTAACATCACTAAAAGTTAATTAATAAGTTATCTAGAATTACTGTTCTCGGGCCCGGCCTAGAGTTGCCGTTTCAAATTGCCCTGTTCTGGAAAAGAATAAATTTTTCAGCACTTGATACAATTTTCTTTTCCAGAATAATTCCTCTGATTATGGCCTTTGTAGGTTTGTTTTGTTGGCAGAGACCCTTCGCTATACCTGTTTCTTCACAAGGGTTCTGCCACACCAGTGGTGTTTATATTTGGGTCATTCACTCCACATTTGTTATGGTTGATCCCCTCTCACCATTTAAAAACAGGTTTCCGAGAGACATTCTTACACAATACATTTCGCGCACACGAATAACTTGTGTTGGAGAGAAATACGCTAATACCTAAATTAAGTTCTAAAATTAAATCTATTTACATACATATTGATACATAATTATTATGCATTTATTTATTTCTTTACCTCCTTATTTATCGGGTGTATTACCTTTACTATTTGTTCATAGGGTTGCTACCTCATTTCGAGTAAAACTAACCTGACCATTTTCATTACATTCTTCACCCTTCTCATTCTCTAAACATTTGTACGGTTTGAGCAACTGTTTATGGTATCTCCCTACGATCTTGGAATTCTTTATTTCTTGTAACTCAAATGTAAATCACCCTGTATGGACCTTTAAATAAATTTTCCATTCTATGATACCTTTTTTTTTTATAATTAATAAAACTAATTTATATGTTTAAAGAAAACTGTCAGCATATTGCTAGCATACCAACCAATTAATAATTTACAAATATTGCTAAATATAAGAAAAAATATAATAAATATTCTGACAATAAAAGCTGTTTCAACCTTAAGACAAATTTATTCAAGCAGAAAGAAACTGAAACATATTAATGGCAAAGGTGTTTCTTGTTCTTCTTCACTATCACTAATGAGCATTTAATACTCAAGTCTCTTTAGTAATGCAAAAAAAAATGTTCTGCACAACTGCTTACGATAATTCATTAATTCACATGTGAAAGCTCTCCTTTCCAGGCACTGTAGAGTCAGGATCAATGATATTATGTCTTTCTTTTCTTTTTTTTTTTTTTTTTTTTTTTAATTTGAATGCTGGATTTTTTTTTATACCCATACTAATTCTCCAAGTTCGATCAACCCTTTCTTTCGCTTCCTTGTTTTAAATTCCTGCTTTCTTTTCTGCGCCCTTTTTAACATTCTTTCAAAAGCTTTCTTTAACGTCTCTTCTCCCGTTAGTGTTTTCGGCTCTTTAGTTTCTAGTATCTGTAGTAATTTCCCTTCAAGTGTTTCTATTAGCTTCCCCTTCATCAGCTCAACTAATTTCCCCTCTACATTCTTATCTTGTTCACTTAAGTTTCTTTCTAAGTCCTTATTCTGCTTACTTAATTTCCCTTCGAAATCCTTTTTCTGTTCACTCAATTTTCTTTCTAAGTCCTTACTCTGCTCATTTATGATTCTTTCTAAGTCCTTACTCTGCTCGTTTGATTTCCCTTCTACATTCTTATCTTGTTCCCTTACGATTCTTTCTAAGTCCATATTATGCTCATTTGATTTCCCTTCTACATTCTTATCTTGTTCACTTACGATTCTTTCTAAGTCTTTACTCTGCCCTTCTACATTCTTATCTTGTTCACTTACGATTCTTTCTAAGTCTTTACTCTGCTCATTTGCGATTCTTTCTAAGTCCTTATTATGCTCATTTGATTTCCCTTCTAGATTCTTATCTTGTCCACTTACGATTCTTTCTAAGCCCTTACTCTGCTTACTTACGATTCTTTCTACGTCCTTATTATGCCCATTTGATTCCCCTTCTAAATTCTTATCTAGTTGACTTCCGATTCTTTCTACGTTCTTACTATATTCACTTAAGATCTTACCCCGTTCATCTATTATGCTTTCTAACTTTTTACTATGTTCATTGAAGATCTTACCCCGTTCATCTATTATTGCGCTCAACTGTTGAAGCAATATTAGCAGCTGGTTTTGACCTGCGTCAATGACCTGCTTATTCGGTGATTGCCTTTCTAGCCTAACTTCTACTTCTGCTGCGCCCATATTTTCTCCATCTGTTGTTATGCTGACAATAGCCTCCCCATTCAATTCTTTCAAATCTTCCCTTGACCTACTCATGGTTCCGTTAGCAAGTTCTACCTCCCTAGTAATGACTTTACCCCCTCTCAATAACATGTGTTCACAAAACTGAGTCACTACTCTGCATGCCTTTTTGTTTGTTTTTGAATAAAAGTTCTAACCTGTATTTTTTTTCAATGTTAACTGATGCGTTCCGGGTTCGAATCCTGGTGAAGTTCTAGAAGCGATGTTCTCAGCTGTTTTGTTGTCCCACGTAGGTAGATTAGAAGTTCGCGTTGTAATTTTGTTCTGCTGTGCCCCTTTCCTCTGAAGATTCTTCGTCTATTCGTTGTTTTCTAGTCCTCCGTTTATGTTGGTCTTCCCTTCGAGCTGGTCTTCCCTTCGAGCTGGTCCTCCCTTCGAGCTCCACGTTATGGCGCCAGTTTGCGGCGATCTTAACGTTTGTTAGCCCCACTTTTGGGAGCCAGTTTGCGGCGCTCACCTCCTCATCCGTTGCTGTAGCTTACCTTGATGCTTCTCCCGTGGCTTCCAGAAGTTCTCAGCGTGTTGGTTCTTCAATTTATCCTCGGCTAGCTGCAGTAATTTTCCTTAAATTCTATGGGAGCATGGACTTATCCTCGGTAAAGGAAAACGTAGATCTCGGGTGGTGATATAGGAAGACATAGACTTGCTTTGTTTATGAAAAGATGACACTGCCGTTTCTTTTTATTTAATTAACACTCGTAGTATACAAAACTGGTATGGCCGCTGTAAAATACTGTCCACCGCTGTTAAACTATGGCGCAGATATGACTTGAAGTTTAAATATTCTTATTGTCGCTTTAAGAGTAGCGGATCTTAGGTGTGTTGCTAAAACTATTTGGATTCCCTGTCTTGGCGCGATATCTCACACATCCTGCAGCATCTCTCCCTGACCACACATGACAAAAACTGTCGAATAAATTGCAATACTAAGCTGACATTACAAAGCTGACTTGATTCCCTTCTTGGCGCGATATCTCACGCATCCTGCAGCATCTCTCCCTGACCACACATTACCAAAACTGCCCGAAATTTCCCCAAACAGATCCATTTATAGTCTCAGGCTCCTGAGGCTGCTTCCTTTCCTATTGGTACATTTTTAGCGCGACTCGACGCGTCTAACTATTTCGAATAAACTTCCAGGGATTTCATTGGTCCAATTTTAATATATATCGCGGCTTTTCCTACATTTACCGTTAAGGTTGTCTGTCTCACTCACTTGGTCACGGCGAATTATCAAATAATGGGACAAAGGCTCTACACCCTCGCTGTAGAAATAATAGCACGGCGACCGGAGAGAGGTAATAAAACTAGGTTTTCTGCCTTCGAAAGCACTATTCCTGTAGCTAAAACATTCCACCGTGGACAGTATTTTAACATAGCGCTTAAATTATTCACATTAAACCATTTATAACTCTACTAATATTAATAACCTAGATAGATACATAACGTTAAATCACCCTTCTTAAAATATACAAGCAGTATGAGAAAAAGATATTTACATAATACGATTTAACATCACTAAAAGTTAATTAATAAGTTATCTAGAATTACTGTTCTCGGGCCCGGCCTAGAGTTGCCGTTTCACCATGCAACACTTTGGGGTTGGGGAGTTGGTTCGCAGTCTCCTATTGGTTATTCGAGACAGGTCTGTGCCACATGTTGGTAGTCGACTGACACTGCTGGTCAGGTCCAGGCATCCAGCACCTGCTGACGCATTCATTACCCACTCAAGGTCCATCTTTAAGGTCTTCCAGGCTGTTAAGCCACTCCGGCCCTCTGTTGTAGACCATGAATAGGGTAACTCAAGGTTGGAATTTCTTTGAAAATCTATGTGCTTCATCCTTTTACTATTTGCTTCCACAGATACAATATGAAGCTGTGTTTATTACTAGCTGCCATACTCGATGTTGAATGGATGGCTTTTTAAATCTCAAATGACAATTTAATTAAATTTTCTCTTTGCACTCTTTACAAAATTATTGTACAAGGATCTAAATATTTTTATGTTGATTTCTCCCCATTACCTCTTAGAGCTCTAATTTCATAAAACTCCAATACTGGTCATAGTAACAGACCAAACTTTCACTGATATTAACAGAAATAGGAATGAAATATCAGCAGATTTTGTATTTATCTTAGCCTTACCCCCACCCATACCGCAAAAACCTCAAAATTCTGGATATGTTGTACAGCCTATAAAGAAAAGTTAGGGGTGAAACATTATTCAAATTATTAAGTCATTTTTACGTAAGGGAAAAATGATTAAACAATAACAATAATAAAATATAAAACAACATTAAAAAAAATCATGTGATACATTCACATGACTTTTTCTACCTTCTATCGTTTATTAGTGAGTTCACAAATTATTGTTACTCTACCTTATTTTTCTATCTACTAAACTTTAATCCAAACAAACCTTTGTAGAAATGGCTCCATTACACATTTTATTATAGATTCAAAGGGAACAGCGATAGTCAAATGTTTAAGAACTAGACACTATACACTGACTTTAAAATTCCATACTGTTTCCATGCAATCACGAGAGACAACTGAATGCTGAAAGAACTTTAAAGAATGGCCACATAATCAACAATTTTAACCTTTAACAACAGATATCTCAGAAATGGCTTAAGTCACAAAAAAACACCTATTTGAAGTAAATTATATTTTAAAGAGATCTACATTTTTTGTGTAGTACGTTTTCATCTACTGCTTAACGTTTAGCAGTTGCGCAAGATTATACAAAATTTATTCCACTGGAGTGGACTTCATAGGCTATTCCCAGAAAATTCAAGATATACATTTTATTTGTCATGTAAATATCTTTAATATATTGTATTTTAATCAAATCATTACAAAATTGTTTTAGAAAATCAAAAATTTGAAAAATGTTGCATGTAAAGAGTAGTTTGGGATGAGGGGATTTTCTTGAAAATCTAGTGTTGCATCTTTGGAAGGTACTGAACCTAAAAACCAAGTGCATGTATTTATTCGACTTTTGTTTTTGAGTTATGCTGTTCACAGACCTTTTTCTAAAAATGCTTTCTTCGGAATCAGGGGGCCTCAAAACATGCATTTCCGGTGAACTCTTGGTATCAAATTTTTGGATGGAATACAATACTTTCCCTACTTACTATACATAGTAGAGAAAGTAATAATTCCAGTATATCCAGTAAAAGCAGACACCCTGTAAATATCCACTCTACTTACTACAGGAAAGTGGTAGACAAAGTAAAATTTGTCGCTGTTCTGATGGCTCGTGGTATCTATTTGTTGAGCGCCTCTTGTTTTATTATTTAAAATTTGGGTTCTTTGTCCTCCGGCTAGCTATTACAACTCAGTCGAGCAAGTGTCTAAGCAGGACGTGTAAACGGAAAGGACTTGTTACTAAAAGATAACACTGATAAAATAATTTGTTTCTAGACTTTTATTGCAGTAACACTTAATAATTCAAATATTTAATCTTTATACATGCCTGACTGAAACTGTGATATTTCCGAATGTAACTACAGTCGTTTTAGTTGCCGCATGCCAATTATGTTGCGTACTTCACATTTTTGTAACTAACACTGCGACGTGCACCTTGTGAGAGATTCTTCCGAACTGCACGATACTTGCTTATAGCTTGAGAATATATACTCCTTCACCCCGAATTGCCTAAACATTACAATAGAGCTACTATTGGTTAGCAAATCGTGCCCACTTTAGCGTCTGTTTTGTCAGCCAATCACTGCTACTAACATATATACTCTAGGGAAGATATTCCCTCCATTTCTAAAAAAAAAGGCACACTACCCTGACGTCATTTGTTTGTCTCTTCTTAGTGATAAACAACTCATCCCCTCGGTTTATTGTTACCCACTTCTATTGTCAGTTTCAGTGAGGCCGTGTAAACTTATTTCGTAACAATACTTATGGTTAAGAAACATCTAAAATCCTGTACATACAATAATATTAATTTACACTACAATCACTCTGGCATTCACAGTGTTGTGATATAAAATATTGCCTCATATGCCCCACTAGAAACATAATTATAAATATTTACAATCTTTTTTTGGAAATTTTATAATTGGGTTTTTAGCCTCCTGAATATTGTAACACACGGTATCTATCACTTGCACGAAACACTGCACACGCATTTAACACATGATGTACTTCTTGCTTTTTCTCGCCACTATTCACTGGCTCAAGTCTAATGTGTTCATATACCTGCATGTGACCTTACAAGTTTTCTTTCATACAGCAAATACTGTACCCTGAACTATTTGGGTCACTGTTACAAAGTGGTTATACCCTCTTAGGTTATTGACATAAAAATGTATACACTCAAGCTTTTCACCCTGGTTCTTTTTGTATTATTGAACATACTTACCAAAATATTCATCCTCTACACAATCATATTTACATCTCTTAATTCTAAGACATAATTTCACTCAACATATCGATTATCTGTGTGCTACATAAATGTTTGGCTTTCATTATCCTTACCTTTTTTTATTGTTTTGCATTTTATATTCACAATACCCTTTGAATTATATCTACATACCTTTACTTTCACATGACATTAATTTATCCTTCTTACATGTTTCATTTCAAATGTGGCTACAGGTTACTGAGAAAATGTTCTTTTTCCCCTTTAAACATTTATTTCTGTCCTGCATTTATTTATCCTTCCTTATGACATATATACATAGTTAACCCTCTTAAATTCCAATACTTTGTTCTGCAGTTTAGCTCTACTTATCCTGGATTTTTTTTTTTAACTATCATTTTCAATGCTTCCGTATCTTTTTAATTTGAAAGTACTCTGACAAGTCTGCAATAAACTGTACTGGATTGGAGTTTTCATTAAATTTTGGAAGTGGCAAATCACTTAAGATATAATTATAGTTTTGTGTGTCCCTTATTCCCATATTTAAATTATCTACCGTTACTTGTGCACTCTGAGTTTCGACGTGGGCTATGGATGAAACCGCTGCGTCACTCACATTATTAGTCATACCTGAGGAAATACCTCTATCATTATTCTGTGCATCAAATACACTGACATCACATATATTGACCCTTGAACTCAATTCTAACCTATTTACAGTACCTTGCAGATTTTCTATTGTCTGTTCCAATTTTCTACTGTTTTCATTTTGAACAGCTTGGTGCTTGTTAATTTCAGAAGTTAGTTTTTGATTCAAATTGGTAGACAAAATTTTGACTTCTTTGGACAACTTATTTCTTTGTGTTTCCGACTCCTTCTGAATTTCAGATATCTCCCCTCTGCAATTAACTTGCACCTGAATTAAATCTGCATTCGTAGCCTCCATCATCTCTCTTAGCTCACTTGAAATGCTATTCATTCAGCTTCGTAACTCTGTACATCTTACATCAACATGTTCAAATTTAGTATTAACCTCACTTCTTTGGTTAGATATTTCCCTGTTCATATCTGACATTTTCTTTGAAAATTTTCCTATCTCACTTGCTATTATTTCCTGATTTTCATTTCTCATTCTTGTCATACTACTATCTAGCTCCATAAATTTCTTTTCAATTTCTTCCCTTAATTCCCTATTACTCTTACCAATATCTTCCATGTTTTTTATTTAATTTTTGCTCTAATTTCTCATTACTCTTACCAATATCTTCCCTTAATTCCCTATTACTCTTATTTAATGTTTCACCAAAATTTCTCAGCATTTCCATCATCATACCAGCATCAAAATTAACATTTCCTGCTGCATTTACATCCCTTTGTGAACCTTTATTTCCACCACCTGTTACAGTTACTTCACCCCTGTTTGTGCAATACTCTGACCCACAGGCCTAATATACCTATCTCTGTCGTCGGCTACCTGCCCCGAATTGTTTACAACAATCCAGATGTTTGAGTTGACTGACCTGCTATTTTATTCTGACTTTCTTCACTGATATTTCCTCCCTCAAAACCTGCATTGTTTGAGCTATTTTCCGTGATCTGCACTGAATCACGACCAACTGTTACATTATCCCCATCCATAATTATTTCTTCAGTATTGCTAGTGGACATTCTTTTGTTAATCCTTCCACTTCTCAACAACATTTAATCTCTCACAATTTTTTTGTTTTGTTTTAGGATACACATAAAATTTACAGTTTTCTAACCTTTTATGATGCTATCTGATGATCTTGTTTTGATGTCCAGCTTCCTGCCCCTCTCTCCTAAATGTATATGTCACCTCTGTGTTGTAGTACCATGGATCTACATCGTCTGGCTGTCTTGGTGTCAAATTCCACTGTTGTCTTCTGTTCTCGTAGTTGCTGATGTCATCTCATCCGTGTTGTCGGTCATCCTGGTGGTTGTTTCTGGGATCTGCGTCGTCCTAAAGTCTTGTAGTTAATTTCACCGCTCCATTCCTAGTTGTCTCGCCCCTTCCTAGTTATCTCGCCCCACGTTCTGGGAGCCATTTGTTACAGTTCTCATGGTTTGTGTTATCTTATTTGTTGAGCGCCTCTCGTTTTATTTTAAATTTAGGTTCTTTGTCCTCCAGCTAGCTATTACAACTCAGTCGAGCAAGTGTCTCTAAGCAGGGTGTGTAAACGGAAAGTTGTTACTAAAAGATAACACTGATAAAAAATTTGTTTCTACACTTTTATTGCAGTAACACTTAATTAATAATTCACATATTTAATTTTTATACACGCCTGACTGAAACTGTGATATTTCCGAATGTAACTATAGTCGTTTTAGTTGCCGCACGCCAATTACTTCGCGTACTTCACATTTTTGTAACTAACACTGCAACGTGCACCTCGTGAGAGATTCTTCTGAACTGCGTGATACTTGCTTATGGCTCGAGAATATATACTCCACCCCGAATTGCCTAAACGTTATAATAGAGCTGCTATTGGTTACCAAATCATGCCCACTTTAGCGTGTGTTTTGTCAGCCAATCACTGCTACTAACATATATACTCTAGGGAAGATATACCCTCCATTTCTAAAAAAAAGGCATTCTACCCTGACGTCATTTGTTTGTCTCTTTTAGTGATAAACAACTCACCCCCTCAGTTTATTGTTACCCACTTCTATTGTCAGTTTCAGTGAGGCCGTGTAAACTTATTTCGTAACAATACTTATGGCTAATAAACATCTAAAATCCTGTACATACAATAATATTAATTTACACTACAATCACTCTGGCATTCACGGTGTTGTGATATAAAATATTGCCTCAAAGTGCATCCAAAAATGAACTGGAAGAAGGAAAAGGAGCACATATTGAGGCAGTATTTTTAACACTTAAATGATTTTAGTCAAATTATATAATATGTAATTTCAATAACAGTCCACCTTGAAGCAATATGTGTATGTAATAATTTGTAAAATGTATGTAACAGCCACTGCATATGCTTATATTATTGTATACATGTTCAATAATGTTATATGAATGTATTACGTAATTTAATAATGAAGGAGCTGTGAGAATAATAAGTTAAAAGTTGCTAACAATGAGGTAACCTTGAGGCAATAATGAGTTTGAGAGTTTAAATGTTACTTGTGATTCTTGTAAGCAATAATGTGACTTTAGTGACAGTTTATAAAATAGCCAATCAACAACTGGAGGGGGTTTTAGTTGAATGAAGGTATTCTATTGGAGTAGGATTAGCCAATCAGAGACTTGAAATACAGAAATTTACAAGTTTAGATGGTTGAAATCTAGTCAGTTGCCTGCAGACAGTGATAGTAACCGGATGCATCCTCGAGAAAATTAAATACGTATTCATGCGAGACGAAATTAGTATATGTATTAAAAAGTGCAAGTATTAAATAAAAGAATCTCACAGCTCTCGATATCAGTGAAGTGCTATTTAATTTGTGTCAAGGATTAATAAAAAGGAGTGGATTAAAACTTAAAATCTGTGTAAGCCTACATTCTTGTCGCATCACGCCCTGCCAAGACTTCCATGTCTCTAACAATAATACTGACGCAGCCAAGGCAAACATAATTATTTAATACTTAAAGAAACAGTTTAATTACAAAGTTAATATTTTTTAAACTTGGGGCATAGGCCACCTGAAAATACATTTGGGGTGAAGGCTACCGGAAACTGTTTACTATACGTGCGGTTGCATCTACTACAAGTTCGGCTCCCCAACAGTTGAAATAAAATACAACACCTTCAATACAAACTACTTCAAATAGACGCCCAAAGCATGGTGTTTATAAATAACATAACAAAATACCTTCTTCAAATTGGCGTCCATACGTGGAGCTAAATAAATAAACAACTCCTATGTAAAGACAATATCTTCTTCAAATTGGCGCCAGAACGTGGAGCAAAATAACGAAACAATATTATAACTTCTTCAATATTTCTCTACAATTTCTTTTTTTCCGCATTGATGTGCAAAAGAAAATTGTTAAGTGCAGTCATGTTTGACTGCTATGGCTAGTAGGGAATTACAGAACATTCAAGGAAGCATTCAGAAGACTGCAACTTAAACCAAAAAACTTTTTAAATATTAGATGAAAGCAAATAATAGACAGAGAACCTCCTAAGAAAAAGTCAAGTTTCTAAAAAATCTGTAGTATGGATTTTGAAGAGTTTAACCCCGGACAAACAAAGTCCGATTAAAAGAACATTTCAAGAATATAAAATTCAAACAGACATTAGACAGTATATAAAAGTGAGCCACAACTTAAAACCAACAATTACTCAGCCATGAAATAATATGAAAGCCATGCTTGCAGTGCAAGTGCATCCCAACTCCTCTATCTGGCCAGTTGGGTTCGGATAATGGCTGGTCCCTTCAGAATAATAGTTGCATAACGAACTCAATAAATGTCAGTTCACATTACTATGTTCCAGAAGATTTCTTTTGGCTGGTTGCAGTAACACTCTTTCTAGAACATTCTGCTTAGTATGCAATTCCAATATAAGAGGCTGCTTTTGCCTGGACAGTTGAGTTGTTACTTAATAAGTTACAAATAGAAAAGTGGACAGTGCCAGTGCAGTTGTGTATCAAAACTGACTCACTGAGCACCTAAGTGAATTATAGTAATACTACCTTCACTGAAATAAAGTGTGCTCGTTTTTTGAATAGGGTTTACATATAGAACCAGGCAGTCCTATTAATAATTGGAGGTGTGGAACTTAATCCAGGACCAGCAATGTACGAGGTAAAAGTCATGTTCAAAGCCATACAAGATGATGTAAAGCAAATTAAATGTAATGAGAAGAGAATGGAAGAAAAAATGGATAGGAAATTGGAAGAAGTAAAACTCAGAATTACCCAGATAGAAGAAGAAACAAAAATCAACGGAATGCAAAGTTAGATTATCCCAATTGGAGAAACTGACAGATGCAAATAGGAAGCAAAATATTATGATTTTTGGTTTAGAAGAACAAAGAGGAAATGGGAAGCCACGGAAGAACTTATAGAAAGGAAACTTAAAATTTGCGATGGTAAATTTATAATGTTTGTGTATGTGTGTTTACTTCACGCGGTGAAGCCATCTTGTGACGTGATTCATTTGTTAGGCTTGTTAGCTCCATCTGGTGTTAGCAATTTGCGGCAGTATTAATGTTCGTTTGAAAGAATGCTACTGTTATTTTATTTAATTTTGGTTCTCTGTCCTCCGGCTAGCTACGATCTTTTTGGTCAAGCACTTCTCTTTATACAGGTTGTGTAAACAGAAGGGAGTCTCTTATCCAAAAATAACACTGATGAAAGAATTTGTTTTACACTTTTATTGTCGAACACATTTACTATCACATTTACACATTGATCTTGACACTCGCCAAACTGAAACTGTTATAATAACTTCATTACTGATATTTCTTAATTCGCGTACTTCAACTTTTTGTATAATTAACTTTATAACACTTGAGATTTTTCATAACTCTGTTACGCGTAACCTGCAAATTGATATCCGACGTGTGCCGTACAAATACTTTCGACGAAATGACTGACTGAAGGCGACGTGTACTTTACAAATATTTTCGATGAACTGAGGGCTGAATATGACGTGTAGTGTACAAAGATTTTTGATGAACTGACGGACTGAAGGCGACGTGTAATGTATTGAGATTTTCGATGAACTGACGGACTGAAGACGACGTGTAGTGTACAAAGATTTTTGATGAACTGACGGGGTCTACCTCTAACCTACTCTTTTTATACTCCTTCACCCAGATATGCCTAAAGATTATAACTGAACTGCAATTGGCTAATAAAACGCGCCAACATTAGCGTCTATTTTTATATCCAATGAAAATTATGAATACATATGCTCTAGGGAAATGTTCCAGAAGATTCTAAAAGAAAAATGCGCCAACATTACGTAACTTCCTCGTTTCCAATAATGATAAACAGCTCACCCCCTCGCTGCATTATTGCACGCTATTATTGTCAGTTTCAGTAAGGCCGTATAAACTTACTTCTCAACAATAATTACAATCAATATACATCTCAAATCAATGTCACATAAAAATGCATATTCATATTACAATTATTTACATTTAAGTAATTTGTGATACAAATTACTGCATCAAATTAAACTCGCAGGCTGGGAAATAATAGAATGCTTTAGAATTGGAGGAAGGGGTTGGAAACCAAGACTTATTTTTGTTAAATTGGCCACTATGAACTTCAAATGGAAAAAGCTGAGCAGTGCAAGGAATCTGAAAGGTAAAAGAATATTTATTGAGAATGATTATGAGAAAAAAGAAAGAGAAATAAGATATGAATTATTAAAAGAGATGAAAAAAGCCAGAAACGAAGGAAGAAGAGCTTATATGCGTGGTATGCAGTTGTTCATACATGGAATTCCAATGATGCACCAGTAAGGTCAAGGAACTTCAGCCACAGAGGAAAGAAGGGGAGAAGAGCCACGTGAGCCACAGAGAAACAGCAGGCCAGTCAGAGAGATGATGTCACCAACTAAGAGGGTCAACCCACTCAAACAGGTGATAGATGAAGCACAGAGAGACGTCATAGCAGCGTCAGCTGGAATCAACGTGTGGAAAGATGGAGAAGGTATGAGCATAGTCTCAGCACCAGGGGAAAGTATCTTGGCAGTAGAAGACCACAAGGGACGTGCGGCACAACAGGAGGGGAGATTAACAAGAATGAAAGCAAAATTACAACAGTTTAGGGCGGATAGGACAGGATCAGTCTAGGATGGGATACCTCTGGCGGCAGTGTGTTGGAATGCGGAAGGTTTACTAGTGAGGCAGTATTTTAAACACTTAAATGATTTCAGTCTAAACATACAATATATAAATTCAATAACAGCCCTCCTTAAAGCAATATGTGTATAAATAACATATAAAATATATGTAACAATCATTGTATTATGTTTATATTATTATGTACATGTTTAATAATGTTATGTGAATATACATACGTAATTTAATAATGTAGGAGCTGCGAGAATATAGGTCAAAAGTTGCTAACAATAAGGTAACAATGAGGTAACCTTGAGACAATAATGAATTGGAAAGTTTAATAATGCTACGAGTAATTCTTGGAGCAACAATAGTGTAATTTTTGAGACAGTTTATAAATAGCCAATCAACAACCAGAAAACCTGAAAGTTAAATAAAAGTATTCTATTGGAGTAAAATTAGCCAATCAGAAACTGAAATAGAGCAAATTGTACAAATTCCGGCGCCAGTTGCTAGTAGACAGCGTTCCTAACCAGACACGGGATGCATCCTCGAGAAGTTTAATACGTATTCAGTGTGAGACGAAAATTCATTATGGCGAGAATATTATAAAGTTTACATGTTATAAAGTGCAAGTAATTAATAAATAATCTCACAGCTCTCTATATCAGTGAAGTGTTATTTAATCATGTCAAGGATTAATAAAAGCAGTGAAGTAAAAATTATAATCTGTGTAAGCCTACATTCTTTAGCCGCACCACCCCCTGTTAAGAAATATAAGTTTCTATAAATTTAATACTGACGCAGCCGAGGCAAACATAAATATATATATAATATTTAAAGAAACATAAAAATACAAAGTTGATTCCTAAACTCAGGGCGAAGACCACCAGAAAGTGAACATTGGGGTGAAGGCCACCGGAAAGTGAACTTTGGGGCGAAGGCCACCAGAAAGTGAACATTGGGGCAAAAGCCACCGGAAACTTTGTACCATACGTGGGGCAGTTACTTATCAAGTTTGGCTCCCCAACAGTTGAACTATAATATACATCTCCTCCTAAAAGAACAATTCTTCACTACATAAAATAAATAGAGGTGAATTAACACAAATGTTAAAATTAGGTGATGTGGTGGCAGGGTGGAAACCTGGTTATCTGAAAATATAGTGATAAATATTGAGGGTTTTGATTATTTTGGGAGAAATGGGGCAAAAAAGAGAACAAAAGGTCGAGTTTCAGGAGGAATAGGAGGTTTATTAGAAAAGAAAGAAATTTTAGGGTAAAGAAAATTAAGTGTTCAGTATCAGATAGAGCGATGTGGACTGTGATACAAAATGTGACAAGAAATGGACAAAACCTAGGAATTGGAGTAGTGTATAATCTGCCAGGGGCATCATATTTTTATGACCCAAGCTTTTATAAAAAAAACTAGAGATGGATATTGAAACTTTGATGCAGAAATATGATAATTTACATCTTCTGATAGTAGGAGACTTAAATGCAAGGGTAGGAGAAGATCAAATATATATAGCTGATCTAGAAGACCAGCTAATTGATTATATGTTGTGTTTAAGGAACTTGGATAATGATCTTTTAGACTTTGAGGTAATGCAGAAGGTATTGAGCAGTTACCATTTTCTAATAGTAGTAACATTCAAACAGTAAAGATAGTTGAACAGGAAGAAGATATAGAGCAAGGAAAAACTGTTGAGAATTATAGGTGGTGTTTAGAGGAAAGGGAAATGTTTATTGGAAATTTAAACTTGAACAAAGGAAGAAAATCTGAATGCAAAGTTAAACAACTAATTGAGATGGGAAAAGCTGACGAGGCAATGTTGTACTTAGAATGAGAAATGAAGTCAGCAGGAAAGACAATGAAAATTAGGAATCAAAGGAAAACACTAGAAAAGGGCTGGTATGATGAGGATTGCTTTTTAGCAAAGAAAAGGGTAGAAAGAGAGCTTAGGAGGTGGAAACAAACTGAAGAACCATTAGAAAAAGAAAATTTTCTAATAGCCAGATGGAGTTACAAATGTTCTAATTGAGGAAAAAAAGAAAGAGTAGGGCGCAAAAAAAGGTCAAATGATTTATGAGGCACCAAAAGAGGAGGAGGTAAAATTATATGGGATTTAGTGAAAAAAGTATGTAGAGTAAGATCAATACAGAATAAAATTAGCCCTAATAAATGGGAGGTTATTTTGAGAAACTACTTGGAGGGTGTAATTTGGTATGGCAGACAAAAAGGTTAGGGAAGTTTACGAATTATGTTTAAGCACTAGATCAGAAAATATTAGAGAATGAGATAACAGAACAGGTGACAAAGTTGAAAATTAAGAAAGCTAATGAAATGGATGGAATACCGGGGGAATTCTGGAAGGTCTGGTATGAAGATGCAGAAAGGCGAGAGCTTTTAGAAAAATTGTTCAATGTCATTCTAGAGGGTGGAAAGATCCCACAGAATTGGAAACTAGGAGTGATTGTACCCATCTTTAAAGGGAAAGTGGAAGTGAACAATCCAAGTAATTATAGAGGCATTAGTCTCTTATCAGTGACAGGTAAGGTGTTTAGGTAATAGCAAAGCAATTACAAGAATGGGCGGAAAGAGAAGGAAAATTATCAGAATTTCACGGGAGGTTTACAAAAGGGAATTCCACAGTGGATAATATCTTGAGGCAGTATTTTAATACCTGAATAATTTCAATTGTATTTTTATATAAAAGTAAATTCAATAACAGCCCGCCTTGAAACAATATGTATGTAATAATTGTTTAAATGTATGTAACAGTCATTGCATATGCTTATTTTTATTGTAAACATGTTTTATTAATGTTATGTGAATACATTATATACTTTAATAATGCAAGAGCTGTGAGAATAAGTTTTAAGTTGCTAACAATGAGGTCATAATGAGGTAACCTTATGGCAATAATGAGTTTTAGAATTTGAAATATTACTAGTCATGATTCAAGCAACGGTAAGGTAAATTCAGTTACAGTTTAAAATTAGCCAATCAATAGCAAGGAAAAAGTTTAAGTAAAATGCAGATATACTGTTGGACTAGAATTAGCCAATCAAAGGCTTGAAATACCGAAGCTTATAGGTTTGAACCATTGAAAGTTGCTCAGTTGCTGGCAAGCCTTGGTAGTGAACAGATGGAAGATATGTTCTCTACATGTGAATCGTAAAATATGTATACACGCTAAGTGAAAGTATTGAAGATTCTCACAGTTCTTAAAAAGTGTAGTGTTTTATAAAAATGTGCAAGAATTAATAAAAGAAGTGAATTTAAAAACTTAAATTCTGCGATGTCTACAATCATTGTCATACTGCACCCTACCTAAGACATATGACTCTACAAACCTTACTGACGCAGCCGAAGCAAAATTCAAACATAAATAATATATAGAAGCAGTGTTAATAACAAAGTTAAATATTATAGTGTAAAACTTGGAGTGTAATAACAAAAAACAACACATCTTAAAATCAGCCTCTCATACGTAGCAGTATATTGCGTAATAACAGTAACTATTACGTAATCAACAAATTTAAACTGATACCCAAAGTGTGTTCCAGAAACTCCTTAAATGTAACTAAATAAATATTACGTAAAATACAAATATGTAACAAAACATCAACTTCTTCAAGTTGGCTCCCATACATGGGGCAGTTAAAATTACGTAACCAAACAAAACAAAAGCAGCACAACATAACCTTCTTCAAGTTTAAACAATACGCAACAACACATCTTCAAGTTGGCTTCCCAAGCGTGGAGCTAAATAACAATCTTCAAGTTAAATAAAAATTACGTAATAAATATTCTACTTCAAGTTGGCACCCAACGTGGGGCACGAATGGACATTGAGAATCGACAAGAATTTGTGACATCAGAGAAGAAAAGATCGACGGAACGACCAGAATCAACGAAACCAAGAATTTCAAGATCGTCAACAAAATCCAAAGACAGCAACAATTCTTCAGGAGTAAGGGGCACATGGTTAACATCTCAACAACAAACTGAAGTTGTTTTTGATGTGAAATGTTTCTTGTAAGCCCCCACGTTTTGCGCCAATTTGAAGAAGTGCTATTTTTAACTATGTTTTTGGTTACGTAAATATTATTAAGGTTACATAATGAAGATACACTTTGATGTTGTTTGATTTTTAGGACGCCAAACTTTATAGTGAAGATGATGCTTATTTTTACGTAATACTATTTAAAGTTATTTGCCTTGGCTGCTTTCAGTCGCACTATAGAAACACGAGTTCTTGTAGGGTTGTGATAAGACTCAAATTATAAGACGCCACACAATTTACTTTTTAATTTTTACTGCTTTTTATTTCACTTTTTATATGCACATTTTTATAAACACAACACTTTATAAAATAAAACTGTGAGCACTTAATACATTTTTGGCGAAGAACACAAACTTTATCATTTATATTTTACAACATTTTTACCCACAACTTTCACGCCTGCTCTCTACAACTTCATGTCCGAGACTGATTAGATTCAATGGTAAAAACCTTTAGCTTTGGTAATGCCAATCTCTTATTGGTTAATTTTAGGCCAATAGAATTTAAGTATTCAAACTAAAAATCTTTCTTTACTTTTGAATGGCTAATTCCAAACTGTAAGCGAAATTACGTTATTACCGATCTTTTTCATAACCAGTACTTTTAAAACTCCAAACACATTACTGTCACCAAAATTACATTATTGCCTCATTATTAACATCCTAAAATATAGTATTCTCACAGTTTTTGCACTATTAGAGTATATAAACATTTACATATCACTAATAAATACGTTTACAATAAAAATAAGTATTTACAATGACTTTACATACAATTTATATAATAATTATATACATATTGTTTTCTAGGTGGGCTGTTGATGAATTTAATTAATAAAAAATACAATTGACATCATTTAGGCATTAAAATACTGCATCAAATTGCCCCCTTTTAGAAATATTTAAAATTTACTCTTTCTGTTGATTTTCTTAAATTTTCAAATATTTTCTAAAAGCCTCCTGAAAGAAAGAAACATAACTTTTATTTTGCACTTCCTATCTTTCACTGTCATTTTCTTACTTTTTCTTCAACACTCGTTTGTCACAACACTCGTGTATAGCTGAACACTTCCTATTCACTTGCGTAGCACTTTTCAAGGTTAATGACCTTGTATAAGATTAATGACCTGAGCTAAGTTTGCTCATTCACTATCACTTTCACTCCCGCCAGGGGTACGTTTCCGCCGGATACTTCGGAATTTAAATATCACATTGCCCACTATACTTCCACGACGTCACACACAGTTCCCCCCTTGGCTGCATTCTGGAGTATCTTGCTACCTTGATTTGACGTCCATGCCTAAGTCCACGACCCCCGCTCCGGTCATCCGTTCGGCTTTTGCCGAAGTTCAGTCTCACTTTGGCAGCCATTGTTTTATTTATACCGACGGCTCAAAGGATGACCGTGGAGTTGGATGTGCCTTTTTATTTGGTGTAGAACGTTTTATGTTTCGTCTCTCTGACCAGTGCTCGATTTTTACTGCTGAACTTATTGCTCTGGAACAAGCTCTGTCTTTTATCCGTCAACGTGGTCTGCAGAATTGTGTTATATGCACGGACTCTTTAAGCGCCCTTTCTAGCCTTCGTGCGCTGTACGTACGCCATCCTATCGTGCAGCGTCTCCAGGATTGTTCCCACCGGCTTACCTCTGATGGAGTCAGCCTATTCTTTGTCTGGGTTCCTGGACACATTGGCATTCCTGGTAATGAAGGTGCAGATGCTGCTGCCAAGAGCGCTATTTTCTCTCGTTCTTGTTTTAGCTCCTCTGTTCCTGCGGACGATTTTAGTCACTATTTAAAGAAGTCTATTCTCTCTCTATGGTTTTCTGCCTGGTCCTCTGTCCAGGCTAGCAAATTGCGGGAGATAAAGCCTTTACCCTCGGCCTGGGCTACTTCTTCCCGATCCTCCCATCGGGAGGAGGTTATTTTATGTAGACTTCGAATCGGGCACTGTCGTTTTAGCCACTGTCACTTGTTGCACCGTGAGCCCGCTCCCGTTTGTAATCGTTGCGGTGCGCCGTTGACGGTGCGGCATGTTTTAGAGCAGTGTCAGTATTTCGCTACTCTTCGTACTGCTCTGCAGATGGACGTAGCATTGCCCGACATTTTAGCGGACAACATGTTGGCTGTGGAACGTGTTTTAACTTTCATTCGGCGCAGCAGCTTCCAGGACAGCGTTTGACCACTCTGTGTTCGTTCTTTCTGGTTTTTAGTGTTATAGACCCATTTTTTTTTTAGCTGCCTTGTTTTAAGCCTCTCGTTCTACAGTCTCTGACACTGACTCTTTTATTCTTTTTCGTGGACTTTTAACCTGACATTTTATAGCTTTTATGTCTTTCCTTCTCGGCCCTATTGTCTGTTTGGCTTTTTAACTGCTCACTAACCTGTATTTTATCTGTGGCGGGCGCTAATGACCTTTCTGGTTTTGCGCCCTTTATCCTCCCACTTCTCTCTCTCTCTCACTAGTAAACACTTTATATGCTTTACATTTTTACATACAATTATACATGTTAACATTTGTTACCCTTTGTTTACACTTTGTTTCCTAAATTTTAATCTATAATATAAATGTAATTGCTAGATTTTCTACTAACAATGGAATTTTAATTTAGTTCTTCTGTTTCTAAACTTTCTTTTGTTATTTATTACTTGCTCTATTTAGTAAAACAAATTATTATTTACAATTTTAAATGACATTGATTTTCCTTTGTATGTTCCAAATACATTATTTTGTTTTTCTCTTGTGCCACACATAACCTGTAAATTTTACTTTCCTTTTCTTTTTGTTTCTCAGATTGTTTACATTTATTTTCTCTTTGATTTTATTCCTATGCCACACATAATTTAAATACTTTATTTTCTTTTTCCTTTTATTTCTCAGACTGTTTACATTTAATTTCTGTTTCTTTTTGTGAAACACATACCCTACATACTTTACTTTTCTTTTCTTTTTGTTTCTCATACTGTTTACATTGTTCTTATGCCACAGACTTTTTAGCTTTGCCCTAGTTTTATGTTGCACAGTTGTGTTTGACATCAAATTTGTTACATGTATTTGAGTGTTATCATTCATGCTGCGTGTTTGAGATGTTGATGCTATGGAAAAAGCAATTGCATCTCTTGTTTTGTTTGTTAACAATGGTGATACATTTCTCTCTGTATTTGCATTACTGACATGCATTTGGCTAGCATTAACAGAACTAATTACATCTCTATTTACCTTTGGTACTGTTACATCCATTTGCATTTGCACAATGTTTACATTTGTGTTTTCTACTTCTTCAGTTTTCTGATTAGTTTCTTGTACTTTATTTAACTCTGTTTTCAACTCTGTATTAGCTTCATTTAACTTATTGTTAGTTTCCTTTCCCAGTTCTGTACTAGTTTCATTTGATTTACTATTAGTTTCCTTTCTCAGCTCTGTATTAGTTTCAGTTACTTTATTACATAACTCTACTCTGATTTCTTTTATCTTATTTCTAGTTTCAGTGAACATATTATTTAAATCTTTTCTCAGCTCTGCTGTATCTTCCCTTAACCCTTTCCCCAGTTCTGTATAACTTTCAGTTATTTTTTTATTTAAGTCTGCACTAGTTTGAGTTATTCTATTGTTAGTTTCTTTTAATTCTCCTCTCATTTCTCCTATCTGTTTACTTTGTTCAGTTATTGCTTTTATAAGGCACATCATTTGTTGTGATAAGTTTTCTTGGTCTTGTGTTTTAGATGTGTGAGGGATAGCATCTGTTTGCTTTGTTCCTTGCACTAACATGTATAAAGGTGATTGACCTTGCATATTACTGCTATCTGATTGACTTTGCATACTATTGCTATCTCTTTCAACGTCTACTTCTGAATTTTCTGATAACTGCTCATCCACTTCTAAATTACAATCTGTAATATCTGACCTAACCTCAACTACCTCCATACTTTCTTTATTTATAGCTTCCATTTTATTGTTTCTATTAACTTTTGAACTATTTAACTTAACTTTTCCACTTCTTAACAGCATGAATTTTATTTAAATTTTACAATATTTTCTAAATTTTATATTTACAACATGAAAAAATTGAACGTTCTGACCTTTAATTTGTAGTTGTTATTTAATTTCAAGACTCAGTAATCCTGCGTAATTTGTTGTTAAGATGTTTATCATGTGCCACTTACTCCTGAAGAATTGTTATCATCCTGGATTCCTTTGCCAATTTGGTGCCGATCTCGAAGTTCCAAGCTGCAGTTTCGCTGTATGTTTGTTGTTTTTGGCCGCCCTGTTGGATTCTCTTCTGTGACGTCATCAATTCTTGTCATATTCGTAGCCACCACGTTGCGCGCCAATTTGAAGAAGTGCTATTTTTATTTAGCGATGTTTTTGATGTGAGATGTTTCTTATAAGCCCCACGTTTTAGGAGCCAATTTGAAGAAGTATTGTTCTTCAACTTGCAGTTTGTAGGTTACGTAATTATTTGGAGGAGTTTGCCCTTCAGTTGTACGCCAATTTGAAGAAGTTGTAGGTTATGTAGTGAAGATACACTTTGATGTTTGATTTTTAGGACGCCAAACTTTATAGTGAAGATGATGCTTATTTTTACGTAATATTATTTAAAGTAATTTGCCTCGGCTGCTTTCAGTCGCACTATAGAAACACGAGTTCTTGTAGGGTTGTGGATAAGACCCTAATTATAAGACACCACACAATTTACTTTTTAATTTTTACTTCTTTTTATTTCACTTTATATATGCACATTTTTATAAACACAACACTTTATAAAATAAAACTGTGAGCACTTAATACATTTTTGGCGGAGAACACAAACTTTATCATTTATATTTTACAACATTTTTACCCACGACTTTCACGTCTACTCTCTACAACTTCATGTCTGCAACTGATTAGATTCAATGGTAAAAACCTTTAGCTTTGGTAATGCCAGTCTCTTATTGGTTAATTTTAGTTCAATAGAATTTAAGTATTCAAACTAAAAATCTTTCTTTGCTTTTGATTGGCTAATTCCAAACTGTAAGCGAAATTACGTTATTACCGATCTTTTTCATAACCAGTACTTTTAAAACTCCAAACACATTATTGTCACCAAAATTACATTATTGCCTCATTATTAACATCCTAAAACATAGTATTCTCACAGTTTTTGCACTATTAGAGTATATAAACATTTACATATCACTAATAAATACGTTTACAATAAAAATAAGCATTTACAATGACTTTACATATAATTTATATAGTAATTATATACATATTGTTTTCTAGGTGGGCTGTTGATGGATTTAATTAATAAAAAATACAATTAATATCATTTAGGCATTAAAATACTGCCTCAAAACTACGCGGGAACACTGAGTATAAAAGTTTAATAACAGCCAGAACAAAAGGTCAGGAAATTCCATTGTATATTACAATAATTGTCAAGTTTAGAAAATATATTGTTATTTTTCAGCAAAATTCATGTTATTAAGAAGTGGAAAACTAAAATTAAGCAATTCAAAGGCAAATATACAAAGTAAGATGGAAACTATAAACAATGAAAGTATGGAAGTAGTTGAGATTAGGTCAGCCAATACGGATTGTAATGTAGATTTACAATCTGAGCCAGAGAAAATAAATAGGTTAGATGAAGAAGGGCAATTATCTGAAAATTCAGAGGTAGACGTAGAAAAAGATAGCAGAAGTATGCAAGGTCAATCAGATATCAGTAGTATGCAAGGTCAATCACCTTTACATATGTTAGTGCAGGGAACAACAAAAGAAAGAATCCCTCAAACATCTAGCCAAAAAAAGCAAGAAAACTTATCACAACAAAATGTTATGTGCCTTCTAAAAGCAATAAATGACTTAAGTAATAAGGTAACTGAAAATAATGCAGACTTACATAATAAGTTAACTGAAACAAATAATAACTTTACAAAACTGAGAAAAGTTAAAAGAAGATAATACAAAGCTGAGAGTAGAGTTAGGTAGAGAATTTAATAAGAAGTTAACTGAAACTAGTGGAGAGTTAAGTAATAAATTAACTGAAACTAATACAGAGCTATCTAGTATTAAAATTGATCTAGCTAGACAAATAGAAAACTGTATGAAAGAAAGCAAAGCTGAAAGCTAGAGGTTAGAAATAAAGCTAGAACAATCTTCCAAAGCACTTCAAAAAGACATAGATTCAAAAGTAAACAAAGGTTGTAAACAGCTAGAACAGAAATTGTCAAGTCATATTGACAAAAATGTAACTGAAATGGAGTTAAAACTCGCTGATACTAAACAGGGTATTTGTTATAAGTTAGATAAACAGGGTGAAGATGTGAAAACAATGGTAGAAAATACAAATGCAGACCTTGTACAGGTACATATAGATTTAACTGGGGAAATTAATAAAATGCATGAAATGGTAAAAACAAATGCAGATGCAGTAAAAGAAGCAAATACAGGGCAAGAACAAGTAAAGTCAATGATAGATGAAATCAAAGATAAAGTACAGGAAAGTAATAAAGAAATTGATAAACTTAGAAATAGTTTTGAGAATTTAAGTACAAGTGTACCAAGAGTAAATGCAAATGTAACTAGTTCTGTAAATGCTAACCAAATGCATGTTAATAATGCAAGTACAGAAAGAAGTGTATCACCATTGTTAACTAACACACAAGAGATGCTACTGCTTTTTCTATAGCATCAGCCTCTCAAACACACAACAATATTGATGACACACATATGCATGTACCAAACCAGATGTCAAATTATTATTCTGTGCTTAATGAGTTACCATTATCTAATTTTAATGCTTCCTCAAGTCCAGTACAATTTATAAATGATCTTAAAGAATATTTTAAATTTAAAAATGTGCCCGAAGCATTAAAAATGATCCTTCTTAGAAAATGCTAAGACAACAAAACTTTAGAATGGTTACATATGGTAGCAGACAGTGAAATGAATTTTGAAACATTCAGAATTTTATTCATAAGTTTTGGAATACCACTGTGCAACATAAGATTAGGGCAAGCCTAAGCAACTCACAGTACAATAGGGATGATAACTTATCAATGACAGATTATCTTATTAAATATGCAGGATATGTCAGATATTTAACTCGAGCTATGCATGAGGAGGATTTTATTACTTTAATTACTAGACACTACCCTCTCACATACAAAACTACATCTTAATTGCAAGACCCAAAACTACTTATGAGATGACAGAGCTAACATCATCGTTAGAACAGCAGGGAAACAGTAATAGTTATGAAATGTGGAATCCACACAGACGAGACAGACAAATCAGGCGCGAAAGGCATAATGATATGCCCTACAATACACGCTATCACAATGTAAACAGAAGAAATAATGAATTTCAGGGCCAGAACAGATTCAATTACAACACACAAAATAGCAGAGATTCAAGACAAAGGGAGACAGGAACACACAAATTATGTGAGAATGGAAAGAATGAATCGGCAGAATTCTACTTCACCTAGGGGTAATAATAGATTCCAGCATAGAGGAAGTATGCAAAACAGGGGAAACTTCCACAATTATAATGAAACAAGCAACAATCATCCAGAAGAATATACACATGGAGGACATAGCAATTCTAGAGGGAGGACAAGAGCTAGGGGGCATGGCTCATACACAAATATTAATGATAATGAAATAATAGTAACTGCGGTACAAAATGGCAATCCTGTAAATACTAAACATAATCACCAGAAAAACTAAGTTATGTATTGCCTGACGTAGAATCTGGTAATACAGTACCTTCTGCTCTTAGCGGCAAGAATAAAATATCTACACACTTTGATTGTTACCATCTAAGTACAAACACACGGAATTGTGAAAACAAATATGATTCACCATACATACAAACTATTATAGCAGGAAGGGAAGTAAATGTTGCAGTAGATTCAGGATCATCAAGCTCTATCTGCTCGAAGAAATTTTTTGAACAACTGTTGAATGAAGGGATACAACTTATGATAGCCCCAATAAGCAATGTAATATGTAGGGTAGCTATAGGTACAATGGCCCAAACTATCAAATCACAAGCATTGATACCTATACAGATAGCAGATATTACATTGGAGGTCATGTTTTTAATTGTTCCAAACTTGATATGCGAAGTTATGTGATGTTTTAATACAGTTCTCTGCGATAGTTTATTTTAAGGACAGACTAGTATTAAATAAAGAAGAAAAGAAGATATATGTGCCTTTTATAAAAGATAAAATATGTAAAGTACAAAGGATGGAACAAGAAAATGCAGTATATGAAGAAGAATGCTTCATACAAATAGTTAATGTCCAAGCAAGCAGGGAAAACAATGAAAGGTTATTGACCCTTAACTTCGAAGAACAGAACACTGACCTTACCAAATGGAACCCTTATGCAAAGAAATCTATGGCAGAAGAAAATATACTAGAGCAGGTAGAAGATAGTTATTTAACAGAGATAGAAGACAGGAAGATACACACAAACACACTGATGACAAATACAATACTGACTGACTGACAATGAAAAGTTAATAATGAAAAAGGTATTACAAGACAATAAACATGTTTTCAGTGAAATTCCAGGACGGTGTACATCATATATTCACACATTCACAGTAGAGAATGTACCAGCACTTAGAAGAAAATATAACAACCTACCAGTGAATCTAAGAAACGAAGCTAAAAAGTTAATAGCTAATATGTTAGAAAATAAAATCATTTAGCTTAGTGATTCACAGTATATAAATAGTGTTTGTTGGACAGTAAAGAAAGACAATACTTTAAGAATCACTATAGATGGAAGATATTTGAATAAATTCATGCTACCAGACCACTTTCAAAATGAAAGCATAGAACAAACAATTGCAAAATTATCACGTGGCAAATATATCTCTTCCATAGATCTTACAGCTTCATTTTGGCAAGTCGAGCTAGATCCTATAGTACGTGATTACACAGCCTTTCAAGTTTATGGATTACAATATAGGTATTGTGTAAATCCATATGGATTGAAGAATAGTGCTAGTGGATTCCTGAGAGCAATACATAGTATATTTGGTAACACAGCAGATGATTTCTTAATCAGATACACTGATGATTTTCTAATAATAAGTCAAACCTTTGAGGAACATTTAGAAAATGTAATTTATGTATTGAATAAATTATATGAACATGGCATGACTGTAAATATCAAAAAGTCAAAATTCTGTGTACCTGAAATCAAATTCTTGGGGTATGTAATAAATGAAGTAGGCATTCGACCAGATGAAGAAAGAATAGAAGCCATATTAAGAATACCACCACCCCTAAGAATATTCGACAGCTACGACGTTTATTTGGAATTAGGAAAGTAAATTCTTACCAAGATATGCTATAAAGTAGAACCTTTAAGACAACTTCTGAAGAAAACAAATAAATGGAAGTGGACAGCAGAACTACAAAAATGATTTGAAAATGTCCAAAAGCTGTTTGCAAATGCAATATTGTTGGAACGTCCAAGAGATGAGTTAGATTATGAGTTGTACGTGGATGCATCTTGTCAAGGATATGCAGGAATAGTAGCACAAAGAGAACATGATAACACATTTCATGTAATTAGTACTGCATCACATGGCTTAACCAATATTGAAAGGAATGCATCAGTAACAATGTTAGAAATAGGAGCACTATATTTTTCATTACTGAAATTTAAGACGTATATATTTCAGAAGAAAGTGAAAATATATACAGATCATATTAGCTTAACTTTCATTCAGAAATGTAAGTTATATAGTGGCAAGTTAGCTAGAGTGATTCTCGCTATAATGGAATTTGATGTTGAAATTATACATATTCCAGGAAAACAAAATACATTCAGTGATTTAATATCAAGAATCAATCACAACAAACAATTTCCTGAAAGCTGTTCAAGACAACAGTATGAAATTAAAGAGCTTACAATTGACATTCCAATGAAGAAGGAATTGAAGAAACAATTCAAAAATATTAAAGAAGAGCAAGACAAAGACATTAAACTAGCAGGTTTAAAAGAAAAAGCTCCAAAGATAGAAGAGGCACAGAACAGTACAATCACTGTTAAAGATGGTATACTATATAAGAAACATGGAAAAGAAATAAAGAGGTGGAAAACATATATTCCAACAAGCATGGAATTAGAAATAATAGAACAATTTCATTTAGGATTAATACATGCAGGTACAGAGAAGAAAACCCTAACTATTTTGGAAAGTTTATACATCTCTAAATTAGGACATAAAGTAAGAAAATATATATCATGTTGTGACCTTTGTCAGAAAGCAAAACAAATTAATGTTGCTTATGACTATACAACAAACTCAATACTTAGATATAAACCAAGATGTTGATTAAGTTTAGATTTACATGGTCCAATGCCTGTAAGTACATTTGGGTACAAATTTTTATTAGTACGCTATGACGTATTTAGCAAATATGTTAGAAAATATGCACTCAAGAATGCAACCAGCATAGCATGCTTAAATAAATTAGCAAAATCATATTTCCCAGAGGAAGGAATAGTTGAGGCCATACTTTGTGATAATGCATCAGTGTTTACCAGTTCTAAATTTATGAATGGAATTAAAGATTTGGGAGTCAAACAGTATTTTTCATCAAGATACAGACCAAAAGCTAATCCAGTAGAAAGAGAGATAAAAGAAATTGCAAATTATCTACGTGTAGTGTGTCATAACAAGCAGAGCAGTTGGTACTCATACATCCAGTATTATTCAAAATCTACTAAATCAATCCATAAATGCAGTTACAGGATTTAAACCAATTGAACTTCACCAAGGAAAACTGTACAATACTTTGAGCTTGGGGGGCTTCCGCTAGGTGGCTTCTGAGTCTAGGCACTGTGTTTGTGAGCTCCCGTATTTTTACTTATATTTTCTTAAAACTTTCATCTCTCAGTAGTTAAAGCTTTTAGGAGTGTAGTCGAGTTTAAATTGCAGCTGCTTTCACATAAGAATATATTTTTATTATACATTGTAGTGTAAAAAAAAACAAATAATACCATGTGTTAATATCAGCTGTTTACGTCCGCCATATTGAATTGATCTGTTTGTGTTTGTATAGCCTATTTTTTCGTGTTTTCTGTCTTTGGACGATTAGTGACTTGTGTTTGTGCTTAATTAGGAAATTACTTAGTGCATTACTAGTGGTTTAAAAGGTGAAATTAGTGCTTGGTGTATTACCAGTAGTTTAAGAAGTGAAATAAGTGTTTTGGTGCGTTACTAGTGGTTTAAGTAAGGTAGACGTGTGTTAGATTATCTTTTTGTAATTGTATGTGATTTCTGTGCGTGTGTGTGTGTGTTGTAGAGTAACTTATTAAGATATAAAGCTGTAGGTGTATTATAAATTGGTATAACTGTAGTAAACATTGTAGTCGTAACATAAGTGCTTGCAGATTGTACTAATCTTCTGACGGTGTTAGTTTAGCTTTATTGTGTCTGTCAGTGCAGTGTGCTAATAATGAGTGGTAAATCTTGTGATCTTAGTGGTAATTGTGGTGCTTGTCGCCGGAGGGTTAGCCAGGGTGTTTTCTGTGCAGGATGTAAGTTTTGGTTTCACTGGGCGTGTGCGAACATTGTTAGTGAGAATGTGAGTAATTGTGTGGAGTGGTTTTGTGAACTTTGTAAGTATAAGGCACTGGTCAGAAAGCACGAGGAAACCATTTCCAACCTGAGAAAAGAACTAGAATTTTTCAAAAAAGAAACTAGAAGCACTGTTTCGGCTTCAAATACTTTGGCTAATAACTTTCAGGACTTCAGGATGGTTTCTAAGAAGAATCTCAGGAGGAAAAGGCGTTTCTCTGCAGATGATCAACATCTTGTCCAACTGAGCAACAGATTCAGTGTTCTTGAAACGCTGAATGTTGATCAGGCCACAAATCCCCAAGAGCAGGTCTTAGATGAATCTGTAAATCACACAAAAAGCAAGGTCTTGTTGCTTGGGAGTAGTCATGGGAGGGGCATAGCATCCCTGCTCAAACGGGACTTGGGGTGTGATTATGATGTAGTAGGCATAGTTAAACCCAGTGCTGCGCTCTCTGATGTCACTGAAGACCTGGTAAAGCTAACTGCAGGTTTTACCAAGAGGAATCATGTAGTGATAGTGGGTGGGCCAGGGAATAGCCTGGATAGAAATAGTAGTTATATTATTGAAAAGGATCTGTGCGACATCAGTGAGACCAGCAGCCATACTAATGTGAAGGTAGTGGGTCTTTTACATAGGCATGACAAGCCTCAGCTTCATTGGAGGGTGAGGGATATGAATCTGAGACTTGAGCGTGCCTTGTTAAGTCCTGCTGCATCTCACATGTGTATGATAGATGTCGACGGTATAGGCAGGAATGGTTATACCTCTCATGGCCTACACCTAAATTCTAGAGGCAAAGAGAAGCTTTCTCTTCTTATTGCTGACAGAATTAAGGGTAAAATTCCTGTTGTCACTAGTAGGAGGTCTTTTTTAGGTTAAGTATGTCCCATAGTCAACATAATCATCGACACTTAAAGCAAATTGAGATAACCATCCCAAATACCTCTGTATCCACAAGTAACTATAGAAATAATGCTTCTGACTTCAATAGTAATAATGATAATAATAAAAATAAAAACTGCCTGTCTGTATTTCATCAGAATATAAGAGGCTTAAGAAACAAAGTAGATGAACTTACTATTAGTCTTAATACTGAAAACTCACTGCCACACATTTTGTGTTTATCCGAACACCACTTGACACAACAGGAATTTCAGCCAATTTTACTGCATGGGTACTCTTTAGCAGCAGAGTTTTCAAGAAAAATCTTACATAAAGGTGGGGTTTGTATATATGTCAGAAATGATGTGACTTATAAAGTTTTGGATTTATCCAAGTTTTGTAGTGAACAAAACCTTGAACTCTGTGCAGTTCAGCTAAATGAAGGTAAATTGAATTTAACTATAGTAGCCCTTTATCGATCTCCCTTAGGCAATTTTGAAATATTCAGAAAGCAACTTGAACATCTTCTAAAATTTTTATTCAAACCAAAAAGAGAATTAATCATATGTGGTGATATAAATGTTGATTATTTGAAACCTAGTCCTCAAAGGGAACAACTCAGCACTTTACTTACAACATACCACATGACACATACTGTAAACTTTCCAACAAGAATCCAAAACAGCTCCTCTACAGCTATAGATAATATATTTGTAAACTCAGATAGCATTAATTTTTGCAATGTCTCATCAAAATCTAATGGCCTGTCGGATCACGATGCACAAGTTCTACACATTAAAAAGTTAAATTTAAAATCCAAACCTAAATACACTTATCAGAAATCTAGGGAAATAAATGAAAATACTCTGAGTGAGTTTGGCAAAATACTTGAACTTGAGTCATGGAATCAAACTTACCAAACGAATGGAACCAATAATAAATATAACATCTTTCTTCAGTGTTTCAAAACCCACTTTGAAGCTTGCTTCCCGGTCAAGTTAAACAAAATATCTAACTTCAAAAGAGAGAACGCCTGGATCACTTTAGGAATTAGGACGTCATGTAGACGTAAAAGAGAATTATATGAGCAAGTAAGAATTAGTAATAATATAGATTTAAAACACTACTTCAAAAAATATTGTAAGCTTCTAAAGAAGGTAATAAAAGCGGCTAGAATATTGCATTACAATAAACAGATTCAACTCTCTGACAATAAAATAAAAACTACTTGGAATATAATAAAAAGAGAAGCCGGTAAATCCTCATTACAAAATGACTTAATAACACTAAACATTGATAATCAAGAAATTAGTAAACCTCGTGAAGTTGCAGAAATATTTAACAAACTCTTTTTGGATGTAACCAACAAAATGAGTATTAATTTTGGAAGTAAAGAGGCAGCTTTGGAATTTCTAAGATCAAATTTCACTAATGAAGTGCCTGAATTTAAAGTTAGCCTGACAACGACTTCTGAAATAAACAAAATTATTAACTCTTTCAAAACAAAAAACTCTTCTGGTTATGATGAAATAACAATAAAAGTCTTAAAATCATGCTCATCTCAAATTTCCACTCCCCTTAGTTATTTGTGCAATGAGTCACTAAGGTCAGGAATTTTCCCTGACAGAATGAAATTTTCCATTGTTAAATCACTTTTCAAAAAAGGCAAACGCAATAATGTTTCAAATTATAGACCGATATCTCTCTTGCCAATTTTCTCAAAGGTTCTTGAAAAGGTGATGTTTAATAGACTTTATAAATACCTTGAATGTAACAACATACTTGTCAGGGATCAGTTCGGGTTCACAAAAGGAATGTCGACCAATAATGCAACTTATAAACTTACTCATGAAGTGTTAACTGCATTAAACAAAAAAATGCATGTAGGTGGGATTTTTTGTGACTTAGCAAAGGCATTTGACTGTGTTAATCATGATATTCTGATAGCAAAATTGAAATTCTATGGACTAAAAAATGAAACTCTAAGTTGGTTTGTATCATATCTAAATGAAAGAAAACAAAGTGTTGAAGTTGTCAATGATATTGAATTTGGAAAACAGACATCAAAATGGAAAACAGTAACACATGGAGTGCCCCAAGGTTCAGTCCTAGGACCTTTATTATTTTTGATCTATATAAATGACCTATCACTTTATATAAAGGATATTGCAAGTATAATTCTGTTTGCTGATGACACGAGTGTTCTGGTGACTAGTAAAAACTTGAATGAGTGTGTAATTAAATTGAATTATGTTTTGAACTGTATGTCACACTGGTTTAAAGCTAACAAATTATCTGTAAATTTAGACAAAACAAAAGTTGTTAAATTTATAACCCATCGATCACTACACACTCCAATAGAAATTGGGATTAATGACATGTCACTAGAACAAACAGACAACATTAAATTTCTGGGCCTCCAAGTAGACAGATATTTAGATTGGAAAGTTCACATTAGGTATATCATACCCAAACTCAGTTCTGCATGTTATGCTATCCGAGCATTGGTAAATGTCAGTTCTATAGATACACTTAAATTAGTATACTATGCATATTTTAACTCTATCATTGAATATGGAATACTATTTTGGGGAAATTCGGTAGAAAGTCAACGAATATTCCTCATGCAAAAGAAGGTTATAAGAACCATTTCCAGCACTCATAGCAGACACTCTTGCAAACATCTTTTTAGAAGACTAAAGTTATTAACCCTACCTTGCATGTATATATTTTCAATCTTAAAATTCTGTGTATGCAATCGAACCACATTTATTACAAACATGGAAATTCATGAGATAAACACTAGACAAAAGGGTAACATCCATCATCCCAGTGCAAAGCTTTCTTGCTTCCAGAAAGGTGTATATTATGAGACCATAAAAATATTTAATGCTCTCCCTAATGATCTTAAGAGAAAAGTTGACAACTTCAATGTCTTTAAAACTGCTGTTAAAGAGTACCTATGCTCAAAAGCATATTATTCTGTACAAGATTATCTTAATGACAAATTATCCTACTGATAATACTTATATAGCTCTGTAAGTAGTATTAGTAAATATTAATGACAATTGCCAGTCATATTTGAAATCTGCTCTAGAATTAATGAAGCTATTTAAATGTATGTATATTAAGAACTGACAGTAAATGCTATGCATTACACATCAAATAGAACAAAATGATCAGACTAACAAAGGTAAAATCCTAGTGAATGTTAAAATAACTGTTCTTGCCTATACGTATGTTAACCTTATAACAGTAAGGAGTTATACAACTCTGTAATAAATTACACTTGATTTGTTTCATTTTGTATATAATATGTCCTTATTTTATTTTAAATGTTCTGTATACTATGTAATATTTATGTATATATGTAACTTTATTGTACATTTCCTTAACACGCATATAGTATTTGTATTTTATTTCAAATGTTCCATATTCTATGTAATATTTATGTTTATATATAATTTTTGTACATTTCCTTGACTTGTTCTATGTTCACAAGTCTTTATGGCTGCTAGTGAACTCACAGAATACAATCTAATCTAATCTAATCTAATCTTGAGCCATAATATACAAGTTATTGAAGACCAAACAGTTAAATTACCAGAAAAAGAGAAAATCTTCAAATTAGCATTTTTGAAAATACAAGCAAATACAAGCAAAAGCATGAAGAAAGAAAAAGAAGAATTTGGAAAATAAAGATAGAAGATCAAGTGTTAGTGAAGAACAAGAGATTATCAAATAAGATTCGTAAAGAATATTGGAGATTATTTCTGAGCTACCATGGTCCTTTTGAATATATATATATATATATATATATATATATTTGGAACAGATACACATGAACTTAGGAACAATAACACAAATAAAATAATTCGAAGATTTCACAAACAAATGTTAAAGCCATATAAAAGTAAACAATCCGTGGCACAAGAAGAGAAAAAAAATAATGTATCTGGAACACAAAAGGGGAAAGCAATGTAATTTAAAATTGTAAAGTACTATTTAAAATAATATTGTACTAAATGTAGAAAATTGTCAATAACAAAGAAAAGTTTAGATAAAGAGAAGTAATAAAAAATCCATTGTTAGTAAGAAAAACTGAATAGCGACTACATTTATATAATATAAGTTAGAAATTGTAAGAAATATTAAAATATTTAAGAAACAAATTGTAAAGAAAGGGTAACAAGTGTAAATATATGTAATTACAGTGGAATCTTGTTAGCACGTTCCTCATTAACATGTTTTCCCGTGTATTACGTTCAATTAAAAAAGTCCCAGTACCAAATCACCAAATGTAATAAATAACGTTTGCTTAGTGCGTTTTCCCGGCCCGCTTACTACGTTTGAAGTTTGACGTCCTCATTCACTGTTTTGGCCAATCCTTGATCGGTCCAATGGGAGGGCGCTTAACACATTCAAAGTTTGACGTCCTCATTGGTCAATCCTCGGTCACAGGGAGGATACCGGCAGCCAATCACATGCATGTATGTAAATATTTGTGTGGGCGGGATAGAGAATGCTTTACCTTGGCATGGTAAACGCCAACGATAGTTTCTACTGTTGAGTGTTGACCAAACATATGTAGATTGTATTTTAACTTTTCATTTGCAATGAAAAAAAGAAAGTGTAGTAAATAACCAATAGTGAAAAACTGAAAATCCTTGAAAAGATCACAATCTAAATATGAAACATGTGGATATAGTGCGTAAGTTAAACATTCCTCCGTCAACCTTAAACGCAATTGTTAGCAAACCTAAATTGATTAAAACTGCTTTCAAAGAAGGGAAAAATGCAAAAATAAAAATTTCCTCTTGGAAAATAGGATCAGAAAAGGATCAGAACGAAATTTGTTGCATGGAAACACTTACCGTATTCAAATCGTATTGAATACGCCAAAGATACATTCGCCTATTGTACTCTTAACATGATGCACGCACATAATTTTTTTTTTCTTTTTTAGCGGAAATTGTTATCACATGTGTAATAAAACGCACAGCAAAGCAACTCTTGTCGCTTCCATAATTCGCAATTTATTTTCTCAAAACATTCATAACCTCAAAAATCCAAGTTGACCAAATTTATTCTCAGCCTGTGTGTATCCAAATCCATTTGAACACATATTGAATTCAACACGGATTGTACTCAAAATCGATTTCAATTATCCATGGAGACGTAGTAATTATTAGATTTTATTACATAACTATGTTCTTAAATTGCATATTTTGCATTTTCGTTAACACGTTTTCCCGCCTATGACGTCCAAATCCTTAGGTCCCTGCAAAAACGTACTAACGAGATTCTACTGTATATGTAAAATGTATAGCATATAAAATGCTTAATAGTGAATGTGATGGTGAATGAGCAAACTTCGCTAAGATCATTAATCTTACACCAGGTCATTAACCTTGGATAGTATCAAACAAGTGTACATGAAGTGTTCTGCTATACATGAGTGTAGTGAAAAACCAGTGAGAAAGAAAGAAAGAAGGAGAAAGAAAGAAAGAAAGAAAGAGAAAGAAAGAAAGAAAAAGAGAGAAAGAAAGAAAGAAAGAGAGAAAGAAAGAAAGAGAGAAAGAAAGAAAGAAAGAAAGAAAGAAAGAAAGAAAGAAAGAAAGAAAGAAAGAAAGAAAGAAAGAAAGAAAGAAAGAAAGAAAGAAAGAAAGAAGTGAGAAAGTGACAGTGAAAGATAGGAAGTGCAATAATAAAAGTTATGTTTCTTTCTTTCAGGAGACTTTTAGAAAATATTTAAAAATTTAAAGAACAAAACAAAAAGAATAAATTTTAAATATTTCTAAAAGGGAGCAATTTGAGGCAGTATTTTAATACCTGAATAATTTCAATTGTATTTTTATATAAAAGTAAATTCAATAACAGCCCATCTTGTAACAATATGTATGTAATAATTATTTAAATGTATGTAACAGTCATTGCATATGCTTATTTTTATTGTAAACATGTTTTATTAATGTTATGTGAATACATTATATACTTTAATAATGCAAGAGCTGTGAGAATAATAAGTTTTAAGTTGCTAACAATGAGATAATAATGAGGTAACCTTGTGGCAATAATGAGTTTTAGAATTTGAAATATTACTAGTCATGATTCAAGCAACGGTAAGATAAATTCAGTTACAGTTTAAAATTAGCCAATCAATAGCAAGGAAAAAGTTTTAGTAAAATGCAGATATTCTATTGGACTAGAATTAGCCAATCAAAGACTTGAAATACCGAAGCTTACAGGTTTGAACCATTGAAAGTTGCTCAGTTGCTGGCAAGCCTTGGTAGTGAACAGATGGAAGATATGTTCTCTACATGTGAATCGTAAAATATGTATACATGCTAAGTGAAAGTATTGAAGATTCTCACAGTTCTTAAAAAGTGTAGCGTTTTATAAAAATGTGCAAGAATTAATAAAAGAAGTGAATTTAAAAACTTAAATTCTGTGATGTCTACAATCATTGTCATACTGCGCCCTGCCTAAGACACATGACTCTACAAATCTTACTGACGCAGCCGAGGCAAACCTCAAAATCCAAGTTGACCAACATAAAAGCTTGAATTATTTATTCTCAGGCTTTGTGTAACCAAATCCAATTGAACACATATTGAATTCAACACGGATTGTACTCAAAATCGATTTCAATTACCCATGGAGATGTAGTAATTATTAGATTTTATTACATAACTATGTTCTTAAATTGCATATTTTGCATTTTCGTTAACACGTTTTCCCGCCTATGATGTCCAAATCCTTAGGTCCCTGCAAAAACATACTAACAAGATTCTACTTATATATGAACATAAAAAGGTTGATGATTTTAATTTTTTTTATATATATAATTTAAAGGAAATAAATAAATAAAAAGGTAAATGAAGGAAATATATTACTGGATACTAGTATGTAACTGTTGGATACCAGTGGAGTAGATTTTAGTTTTGTAGTAAGTTTTGTTAGTTAAGCAGCTAGATACCAGCTGCTTTTATGTTGGTTATTAGTAAGTAGTAAGGAAAGTGAATGTAATTATGTATGTATTTAAATATATGGAGACAAATAGAACCACAGGAGATGAAGCTGAAATTATAATTGAAAGGTAATGGACCAGCCTAAGTTTAGGGTACCTCCCCTGCATTTAGCAGTTATGACTGAGGAAAATCTAGAAACAGTCCTGCTGGGATTTCAGCCCCAGACCTCCTGTTCATTACTCCTAGCCTAGAAATAAGAATGATGGGAACGCAACTAGGAAAAAGAATGGATAAAAATACAAATGAGTTGAAAGAAGCAATGAAAATACAAAGAGAAGAAATGGAGAATCAAATATCAGAATGTAAAGAAAGAATAGTTAAGATGGAAAAAAGATCCGAAAGGGAAAAGAGAAGAAAAAACTGTGCAATATTTGGAGTGGCAGAGGATAGAAGAAATCTGGAAGAAACGCTATATGAAATTATAGAAGATATGATGGGAATACAGATGTTTGGATGGGAAATTGAAGATACGTTTAGGATAGGTAAGAAAGGAAGAAAGCCAAGACCTATTATTGTGAAACTGACAACAATGAGAAAAAAATGGGAGATATTAAGACAAACAAGAAGATTAAGGGGGACAAAAATATTCATAGAACAGGACTATACAAAAGAAGAACAAGATCTAAGGAAACAATTAATTGAAAGGATGAATGAAGCAAGGGCAGCAGGAAAAAAAGCATATATAAGAGGGCTGCAATTAATAGTGGAAGATGAAAATTGGAACATGAGTATTAAAACTAGAGGAACATACAGCATTACAGCAAAATATAGAACCGACCGGAAAACACAGGACAAAGACAGGAGAAATCATCAGCAGAATTTCAGGCAAGTCAAACATGGGTGAGAAGTGGTCAGCAAACCGAGAGAACGACAGCTGAACAAACTAGAAGAAATGGGAGAAGTGGCTTTGAGGGGAGACGACAGGAAGAGAGAAGGGAGACACATCAACAAGAGACAAGGGAAAGAAAGGAAGAAGAGGAGGAAGCGGTGGGAGAAAACGAAGGAGCAACATTGGTGGACGAATTGAACAAGAGGGAGGAGCCAGAAGGAGGGGTGGCAGCAGGAACTGTGTTGAGTGAAGGAAGGGAGGCAAGAGAGAGTGAGAGTGAGAGTGCAAAGAGGGGTAAATCGCAAAATGAAGAACTGTTACTGGTAGGGTCCATAAGGGAAACAGAAGAATCAAAAATAAAAGAAAGGTCTAACAAATTTATCTAAAGATTACATTCAGCTTAAGGATGTAAGAGAAGAAAAAGAAATGGAACCTTGAACTACAAGATATGGGAAAATGTTGAAGAGCTATAAATTTCAAGAACAACAAAAGAACAAATAGGAAAAGGGGTTAAAATTAATGTTTTGGAATGTGGAAGGGCTAAAAAATAAGATAGGCAATGGGGAAATGAAAAACATGATGTGTTCTATAGATGTGGGAGTAGCAGAGACTTGGCTGGGAAAGGAAGAGGTAGTAGAGATAACAGGTTTTAAGTTTATAGAGAAAAAAGCGAGGAAAAGATGTGGTAGGGGAAGAGCATCAGGAGGAGTAGGTTTGTTTATAAAGAATGATATGGAAAAAATTATTGATATAGAAAAAATGGAGAATAGAGGCACCAACGTACTATGGTCAATAATTAAACAGAACAGTGGAGTAAGATTAGGAATAGGGGTGGCATATAACCCACCAGAAGCATCATATTTTCACGATAGTAATTTTTATAGTAAATTAGAAGAAGATATGGAGGAAATAAGAGAAAAGATGCCAGAGATAGAATTTATTGTGATGGGAGATATGAATGCGAGATAGGAGAAGAGAATGGGAGGTTATTAGATAAAGAGCAGATACAAGAAGATAGGGATGTGATAAGGCTAAGGAAAAGCAACGATATAACGATTAACAGGGAGGGAAAGAAAACTACTAGAATTTTGCGAGGTAAATAATATGATAATACGTAATGGATCAATGGAAGGAGACGAGGAAGGGGAGTTTACATTTGTAAACGCAAATGGGCAAAGTGTAGTAGACTATACGATATGCAGTGAGGAACTGGAGGATAGAATCACCATGTTTAAAATAATAAATGTAGTAGGTAGTAGCCATTTCCCACTAATGATGGAAATAAATGTTTTGGAACAGAAGGTAAAGAATAGGGAAATAGCTAAAATAAAAATAATAAAAGTATATAAATGGAGAGAAGTTTTAAAAGAGGAATTCATGAAAGAACTAAAGTCAAAAAGTAAGTCAGATTGTAGAGTGTGGTATAAAAATAGATATGGATGAGGGAAACTTAGAAAAATCGCTACAGTTATTAAAGATGTTATTAACAAGAGCAGGAGTAGGGATGGAAGGAAGGCACGGAAAAGGCGAAGAAATTAAGGGGTGGTTTGATGGAGAATGTAGAAATAAAAAAAGGAGGCATTTAAAGAGCTTATTAGATGGAGAAGATGAGAGAAGGAAAGGGATAGACAAAATCTGATGAAACTTAAGGGGGAATATAAAGGTTTACTTGAGGTTAAGAAGAAAGAATGGCAGGGAAACATAGAAAAGAAACTAAAGGCAGGAATAGAAAGTAAGGATAGTAAAAAAAATATGGGAAATAGTGAGGATGATGAACAAGAAGAAAGAGGAAAAAAATGAAATTACACAAAACGAATGGATAGGGTATTTTAGAAAGCTAATTGGAGAAGGAGAGAAGGTAAAGTTAGATATAAAAGAGATAGGAAAAGGAGGAATATTTAATGAAAAATTAGATGGTGAATTCATGGAGCTGGAAGTTTAGCAGCAAATAAGAAATATAAAAAAAGGCAAGGCAGTAGGAATAGATGGAATACCAGGGGAATTTTGGAAAATATATGGGGAAATGCAAAATGGTCTAAAAGTGATGACAAAATTATTAAATAAAATCAAAGAAAAGAATGATATACCAGAATGTTGGGAAATAAGTATGGTGGTACCAATTTATAAAGGAAAGGGAGGAGCAAACAGACCAGAAAACTATAGGGGAATAAGTTTATTATCAATATTAGGAAAAATATACACAGGTATACTGGCCGACAGATTAAGAAGTTGGGTGGAAAAAGAAGGAAAACTATCAGAATATCAAGCAGGGTTTAGGAAAGGTAAACAGACAATAGATAATATATTTATAGTAAAGATGATAATAGATAAGTATTTGAGTAGGAAAAGAGGAAGGATATATATGTTTTTTGCAGATTTTGAAAAAAGCATTTGATACAATAAATAGAGAAGCATTAGTGTATAAATTAAGTAAGAAAGGGGTAAGCAAAAACTTTATAAAAGAAATTACAAAGATTTATAAAGACATAAGATTCTGTATAAGATGTAAAAATAATGGAGTTACAGAAATGACAGAGCAAAAAATAGGATTAAGACAAGGGTGCAAATGGAGTCCTATATTATTTAATATATTCATAGATGACATATTAGAAAGAGTGAAGAAAAAAATCTGCACTGCCCCATAATAGCAAATACAGAGATACCAGGTTTATTATACACGGATGATCTTATGGTCGGGGCTATAACGGTAATTGGGCTACAGAAAGCAGTTAATGGGATACATGAATTTTGCGAAGAATGGGGAATAAAAGTAAATATAAATAAATCAAAAGTTATGGTATTTAAAAGAGGAAATAAACTAAAAAGAGAAGAGAAATGGCAGATGGGGGTTTAAAGTTAGAAGTTGTCAAGGAGATGGATTATTTGGGGGTGAGGTTGAGCAGTAATGGTGAATGGGGGGCGCATAGCAGGAAGGTTACAGCTAAAGGAAAGGCAGCAATGACAGGAGTAAGGATGTGCAAATATAAATTAGAAATGCCAACTAAATGGATAGAAAGAATGTACGAAGCATTGGTAGAAGCAAGAATGCTATATGCAGTAGAAATTTGGGGGGGATCGGATTTAAGCAGGAAAATAGACCAGAGTTATAGAATGTTTTGCAAAGAGCTATTGGGGTTAACAAGATCAGCACCAGGGGAAGTAGCATTAGTGGAATTAGGAAGAACAAGAAGAAAGGGAGTGATACTGGAAAGGATCAATTTTTGAAGATTTAGAGGCTTGTAACAGTGATGTGTCATAATTTAAAATAGAGAGTTGAGGGTTGTTACACTACATCACTATGATAATCTTACTTGAACGCGTTTCGGGAGACGGCTTGTCCCCATCGTCAGCATTCTCTCTCAACTGATATTTGCCGGTCATCGTCTGGGGGATGTGTGTGGTTTGTGGTGTTCTCTGGTGCTGGGCTGATGAACCTCCAAAGGCTGTTGGGTGGCGGCAGTTCAAAATTCATTAGGTGATTCCTGTGTTTGACAATATGTATTTTTTCCCAGATGTCCAATTCATTGCTGCTGTTGATCGGTTTTAAGAGTTTTATGTTTGGAGTGATATCATGGTTTGAAGACCAGAAATGATGTGCTACTGCTGATTTATCTTGCTGCTTTTGGTAAATGCATCTCATATGCTCTTTAAGTCTTATTTCAAGATTTCTTTTTGTTCTTCCTATATATACCAGGTTACATTCATTACAATCAATTTGATATATACCAGCTGATTTATCGTTGGGGATAGGATCTTTTGTTCTGTTGCATAGTAGTTTCTGTATGTTGTGGTTATTCTGTGGAGACAGGGTGATGTTGTATTTTTTGAAAATCCTTTGAAATTTATGATGTGTCCAAGGGTGATAAGTGAATTTTCTATATGCTTGTGGTTTTTGTTGTCTGAGTAATGTAGTCATTTGTTGGATGTATTTCTGTCTTTCAAACCTTTTTATCTTCTTATCTATTGTTTTTTTCTGGTATCCAACAATGGCACACCTAGAGCACAAACAGAAGATTACCTGAAACTAACAAAATTATGTCTGGACCAGAATTTCTTTTCATTTCATCACAAAATCTTTAAACAAACCTCAGGCCTAACTATGGGAAACCCCCTTTCACCATTTTTAGCAGAACTATATATGAGCCATTTTGAATCCCATATTACAAAATCTTTCCCACATCTATTCAAAACCTGGTATAGATATGTAGATGATATTTTTGCTATTGTTCCAAAAAAACTTTCAGAAGATGCTTTGAAATTATTAAATTTACAAAAAAGATCTATAAAATTCACAATGGAAAAAGAAGAAAATGGCCAATTACCTTACCTAGACATCAGGATCATCAGAAATAATGCACACAACAAACTAACGTTTGGCATTTACAGAAAACCAACGCACACAGAAAACTACATTAAAAATAATAGCTACAATCCTACAAGCCACAAACATGCAATTTTAAATAGTATTACAAACAGGTTAGTACATATACCAATGGAGAAAGAGGAATACCAGAAAGAATACCAACACATTATCAACATAGCCACTATGAATGGATACCAGAAAAAAACAATAGATAAGAAGATAAAAAGGTTTGAAAGACAGAAATACATCCAACAAATGACTACATTACTCAGACAACAAAAACCACAAGCATATAGAAAATTCACTTATCACCCTTGGACACATCATAAATTTCAAAGGATTTTCAAAAAATACAACATCACCCTGTCTCCACAGAATAACCACAACATACAGAAACTACTATGCAACAGAACAAAAGATCCTATCCCCAACGATAAATCAGCTGGTATATATCAAATTGATTGTAATGAATGTAACCTGGTATATATAGGAAGAACAAAAAGAAATCTTGAAATAAGACTTAAAGAGCATATGAGATGCATTTACCAAAAGCAGCAAGATAAATCAGCAGTAGCACATCATTTCTGGTCTTCAAACCATGATATCACTCCAAACATAAAACTCTTAAAACCGATCAACAGCAGCAATGAATTGGACATCTGGGAAAAAATACATATTGTCAAACACAGGAATCACCTAATGAATTTTGAACTGCCGCCACCCAACAGCCTTTGGAGGTTCATCAGCCCAGCACCAGAGAACACCACAAACCACACACATCCCCCAGACGATGACCGGCAAATATCAGTTGAGAGAGAATGCTGACGATGGGGACAAGCCGTCTCCCGAAACGCGTTCAAGTAAGATTATCATAGTGATGTAGTGTAACAACCCTCAACTCTCTATTTTAAATAAACTGGAAAGGATATTAAAATTTTGGTATAGATGCCTGAGAAAAGATAAAGCGGAAATTTTAAAGATATGCATGGAACAACAAAAGAGTATAAAAAATAAAAATAGCTGGTGGACAGGGGTAGAAAAAATTAGGAGAAGATAGGAATGGGAGATATTTGGAGAGCAGGAGAAAGAAATAGTAATGGCTTCTGGATAACAGTAAGAAACAGAGTGGATGACATAGGAAGACAAGAGATTTGGAAAAGCTTAGAAAACAAAAAGTCATTAGGGTTCTACAGATTAGTAAAAAGGAATTGGGGAAGGGAAAGGTATGTAGATTATTGTAATAGGGCAGAAAAAGAAGCGTTTGCATGGATGAGAACAGGATCAATGTACTTGAGAGGGATAAGGGGTAACAAAAACGGAATTTGTGAATTATGCAGAGGAAATGAAAGCACAGAGCATTATATGACAGAATGCAAAGAATTAGCAGAATGGAGAAAAGAAGTATGGGAAAAAAATGGGAAAAAATGGATAGGAAAATAGTAGCAATTAAAATGCTAACGAGAAAAGAAGAAAAGCAAAATAAGAATATGGGGGAGTTCCTAAAGAAAGTAAAAGAGAAATGGATTAGAAAAGTAAGAGAGATAAGAAAAGTAGAAAGGCAAATGGAGGAAGGAGAAGATGGGTAATAGGGATTAAAGATAGCAAGGGATGATTAGATGAGCCAGAAGGCCAGGGTGCCAGGCAAAAAGAGCAGTATAGCTGGCAAAGAAAAAAATTTGTACATAGGTTAAGTTAGTTTGTAAGATGAATATTGTAAAAAGAAATTGTAAAAAGAATATGTACAAATAAAGTGTCTGTCTGTCTGTCTGTCTGTCTGTCTGTCTGTCTGTCTGTCTGTCTGTCTGTCTATCTATCTATCTACTCCTAGCCTTAACCACCTCAGCTACTTGTGTCAGTGATAAATTGTGCTAAAACTGAAATTAATATTATATGTTCTTATTGTTACCTCTTAATGAAATCAAGAGATTTATTTGCCTCCCTCTGAATAAGTTCAAAAAATGTCTTTTCCCATTCCAAGATTATTGGTTCGTTGCCTGTCCGCAAATCTGTCTGCATTTCACATAATTTTGCATATTTATTCTTTTTGAAGGTTTGGTAGTCTGTTAACAGAAGATCAAAATGCTCTTTTGGCATCTGCCGTACTTCTACCATTGTGGAAGCCTTTCTTTTTTCTTTGGGTAACTGAGATTGAGGATGTTAGTAGGTCCACAAAGTTAGAGTGAAAATGAGTGTTTTCCTAGGACATTTCTGATAATTGTATTTGATTAGTAGCATAATAATTAATACACTCAACCATCTGCATACACAGTCAATAATGCTGTCTTACAACAATTAGCAGGATGCAGGAAACACCAGTCAGCAGCTCCAAGCCGTGGAGATGTTGCTGAGAAATTTTTATTAACACCAAAATACCAACTTGTTGTTATCACCAGCTCATGCATAATGCAAGCAATGGCTCACAAAACAAGGCTCGCTTGTATTGATATAATTCATTGTACCACATTTTTGGGGAGAAGGACATGAAATAAGAAGAGAGACCAAATTAATAAAACAAACTGACAGACCAGCAGCTATCAACTTGGGAAAAGCTTCTCACACACAAAAGGAATTTAATGAAAAAAGCTTTATCACACCACCTGAGGAAGAACAGAAGTTGTGATGAATGGAGACAGCTGTTGATGAAGGAAAGATCCTTTGAAATCCGTAGTGAAGTAGTGCTCTACAGGTCAATTTTTTTGTCATGACATGCTTATCTGTAGTGCAGCAGATGGACAAGTCTATTTATCTTCTGGGAGGGGTATTGGGTTACTAGTAACAGCAGCAGGTACGTACACAATATGAGACAAGGTGACATCACCATGCATTTCGAATGTGTGTTGTTCCATGTAAGGGGAATTGTGTCAGCCATTCTCCCCCACCCTAGACTTCCTTCTCCTCTGCGTTTCTGTCGCATCACAATAAAAAAAAATTGATCTGTACTTCTTTATCCTCTGCAATTTTGTTTTCTAAGTTCCTACCTCAGCTGAGATATCACATCTTATGGGAAGTCACAAATATGATCAATGCATTAAATAGCTTACGACGCTACCTAAAAAGAGAAACAAATAAATAAATTAATTTACAATAAAACTTAAGTCCCCTAGTCTTTGTTGCCAACTTTCAACACACCAATGCATCACGTCAATGAAATGATCTAAACTAAAATTTTATGTACAAATTTAATGTAATGCACTATTCCACTACACCATGAATGTCCTAGATCAGCCCATCTGTTTCTCCAGTCTTGGTGTCACAAGCACTGCCAGTGCGACCCAATATTGTGTTGCCATTTGTAAGTGGGTACATAAAATGCTGGCTGTGGTGGGCTGCATAGCCCCCAGCCATTAATCTGTTGAGGATTATGTTGGTGAACTCCACATGCTCCTCAATTATAGCAAACGTCATCCACACCTTACTGGTGACAATCCCTTTCCACAATGTGGCTGCGATGGTATTTTCTTCTTCCAATTACAATCACTGATCTGAACGACACCTATTTTACCACAGAATCCCAACCGTCAGCTATTGCTCTGTGTCTTATGCTGGTGCTCTTGTGTAAGCATTTGTTTGTAGGAAAATTTCTGGGCACAGCTGTGTGCAATTAAGATTACTTGAGCAGGTGGTAAACTAGAGTTGTTGAAGCAAGTTTCCTTTGCAGCTATTCATGTCCTCCCCAACATGAAAATAGCTGGTATCTGTGATCTCGTTTCCTAACTGGGTGAAAGGAAGCATTGTACTCCCAACATAACATCCGTGTTCTTAACAACCTTTCACTGTGAAGGAACTGCATGCATTGTTGCTCAGGCTGTGAGATCAACTAAAGTTACAAATCTAGCCATAGCAGTCAAACACAATTTGTAATCAGCAATTTTCTTATGCACCCAAATGCAGGGAAATATACCTCTCTGACAGCCAAGCTGCACTTATAGCTTTCAATTTTCACCACTTCAAATCCCAACTGGTATGGGAATGTCACAAACACTTAACATCGGGTTGAGAAAAAAAAATTCAAACGAAATGGAAAATAATTTCCACAAACTCTGCAGTGAAATAAATAATAAGCCTTGTAAAAAATTAAGTCAGTTATTGTGCTAAGTAAGTCTTCACTTAAAAGAGTCATAAACTTCAACTAAAACTTTTGAAAGCATCTGAAGACAGTGAAGTTATAGCAAATAAAACCCATTTGTTGCCAAATGGTGAAACATATTTTACTAGAATGCAGAGACAAGAGATACCAAAGTCTTGGAGCAACTGCACAACTAGAAAAAGAAATTAATCTAGTGAGACAAATACTTCAACTTGATCCTTAGATTACAAAAAAAAAAGGTCAGAAAGTCTTTTTAGGTTGATGTTCTTTAAAGGAAATCTGCTTCCAAATCAGTCACAGTTATAGAAATCTTCTTTACCAAATGTCAGGGATACATCATATTCATTTTCAAAATAAACATTGTTTGATTCTAACAATGGTACATATAGTGAACACCTGTAGAGTTTCAATTCCATCTGTGGTGCTTGCACAAGAGTTGGCAGCAAATAGCCATATAATTAAGTTACCTGCACTGCAATTGCTGGGCAACTTTGGCAAGTTCCATCAGCACTCATGTATGACTGTCCGACTTGGAAAAAAATCTTGCAGGATGTAAAGGAGACAATATCCTTAATGTTATGCCTTAAAATCTGTCTCAAATACAAACATTTTCCTCGTAAAGGCCAAAACTCTTGGGTAATACTCCCATTCTTATGTTCTGGTTAATTTGGTAAAAAATAGTAACTTAGGGCAGCAAAATGCGTATATTAACCTCTATCCAGCCTAACAAAGGGTCCTGATTAAACAAATCCATGTGCCACAGCAACCTTTCAAATGAATGAAAATAGTTTGTTACTGCACTGCATGTATTATAACCCTATTTCTACTTAAAGTAATAACGACCGAGAATATGACAATGTTTTAAGAATGCCTACATTTAAACATAACTAATCAGTACTATGTTGCAATCATGACTAAATGCATAGCACGGTAATTAAACATAGAAGCTGCAAAGGCCTTAAAAGTGGGAAAAAATTATAGTTTTGAATGTGTTAAACCTTTTCTTTTTTTTTAAATATCATGACACGCTTGCTGTAGTTCTCATTAAATTGATTTCAGATGTAACTGGTGTTTCCATAAATGCTTTGTGACCAAGTTGTAGACATAAACCTGGAAGATGATTCAAGCAATATCACCACTTCTGTGTTTCATGCTGTTACCGCAGAACTCCATTAACATGTAAAATTTTACTAATAAAAGGTATTTCATAAGAGTTTTTCCCTCATTCTTGAATTAGTACATTTACTTTAACAAGCATAGGGATATGTATTTCTTTAACACTCAGCACTGGGAGGTAACAATAGCAGTTTCTTGAAATCCCAAAAGTAAACAGCTGAGCAGCTGTTGAGGGGAAAGAAACATCAAACGCAAAGTAATACTACATGTATTGTTTATGTTGGAACACATTCTTGGCCTGGAAGGATTATAGTAGCTTTGAGAGAGATGCAAATATTTAGGAAAGATCTAATACACCCACCAACCTGTTTTAAGGATTTTCTTGAATAGTAAAAATATTGCAAAATATCAATATATTACTCCATTTTATTAATACTGCACATGCATGTAGAAAACTGCCAACCCAACCATATTGGAGTAATCTATGAGAATAGCAATGTTAGAGGAGACATGTGTCCAGTTACTGATATGATACCCGTTGTTTGAATCCTGTATGGATTGGCAGTATGGAAATCATTTAAAACTTGTTCAATCAGACATTCAAAATGTAAAATCCGGAGTTCCTCAAAGACCTATCCTAAAGCCATTGCTTTTTATTGCACATTTAAATGATATCATGGAATCCAATGAGCTTAGTCACATTATATGCTGATGACATGTTCACTCATTTGTAAACGTAAAAATGTGATGCAATTAGAGGATGTAAGTATTCAAAATCTTTCTCGGGTTTCAAACTATTTGTCCAATAACTCTCTCAAATTAAACCTTAAAAACACCGAACTTATTCATTTTAGACACAAATCAAATAGATGTAAAGAACAAAATAACATAAATGTAACTTAAGAAAACATCAAGACAGATCAGGTGCCTAGTTACAAGTGTCTGGAAATATATTTAGACAAACACTTAACACATGAAGAGCATATAAATGGAATCTGCAAAAACAAAAAATGCTATCCACTAAAACGATTTGCAAACTACCTCAATGTAGATCAGCTTACATATAAATATTATGTAATAATATGTGCCCACTTGGAATATGGTATAGAAATTTGGAGAAGGTGTGGCATGACAAAATTAAATAGGTTATTGTCGCTACAAAAGAGATGCATACATTATATTTACCATCTAAAACTTACTGGCACATGTAACCCATACATTAAAAATAATAAAATATTAACTATATTGGCATTTATGATATAATTGGCATTATTGCGTATGTGACCTGGCAACCCAGACCGGATATGTTGCAATAGTAGTGGGGATAGAAACCGGTTCTTAGAGTAGCGTGCCTGACGCTAAGATAAGCGTGGGTTAGTCAGTCAGTCGAGTTTTTGCTTGCAACAAGGACAGTGTGTGTGCAGCTTGTTTGCGCGTACAGCATGGCATCCCACCGACAGGCAAGGAGGTACTGTAATCCCTTTTTATTGTAATATATATTTGCCATCCAAATCAACTTAATATAATTTATTGTAGCAGACAGATCCTTCCTTCATACCACACAATGATTTAGGAATATTTTTAGTGATCTTTAGGTGTATTTAGGATTTTGTTGAGCTTGCCCCGTCGGACCTCGTGTAAATTGTTATAATGTTAGATCCTAACCTATTGCTCTACCCCCATTGAGCTAAAATATGTAAAGAGGTTACGACAATACAAAGTGATTATACTGGCTCAAAACAAATCATTCCTTAAAAATACAGAACTTCATTCCTGTAGCGCCAGAGGGAAAGCAGAATATCATAGGGTGCACTTCAACAGGGCTGTAGCTAAAAAGAATCCTATTATAATCGGGAATGATACTTTATAACGCTCTACCAAAAATCATAAAGGATCATTCAGGGAAAAACTCATTTGCAAATGAATTAAAAAAGCATATAATTGAAAAGTGCCCATACAGACTGGACAAGTTATTAAACTATTGGTACTGTTTTATTTTGACTAAATGCTATGTTTAAATGGACAGTAATGTACATAGTTTTAAAATTTGGGACATCTCTTAAGTTTATCTATATTTTAATTAAATGTAAAATCATTTTATAAATCTTTAGAATTTATGACTACACATTAAAAGTATTGTGTATAGAATAATGAAAGAGGGAAGATGTGTGTGTAATTTATATTTGTGTATCTGTGTACTATCTTTGACAATGCTCCATGCTTGTATAAGTTTGTGAGCAATAAAAAAAGAGTTGGAGTTCATATGCACACACACTAACCTTAACCTAAATTTGGTTTCACTGCAGCTCACAACAGCCTAATGGCCCTCATACTTGTTCTGTGTCACTTCCATCTTGCAGTATTCTTGTTGGTGGTCCTTCAGAATGAACTCCATGAATTACGATAGCAACTAAGAGCTCACTACTGACTGAATAGTAAACTAACCAGTGAGGGTCAGTACGGAAATTGAAATATTGCTGCAACTCACCTCACAGATTCCAAAGTCCCTCTCGTGCCAGAATAGTAAAATATCCTTCAATTTTGCTGCTCTGTAATCCTTACAAGAGTAAACTTCAGGAACCACCATGCAGCCCTTGGAGGCAGATTCACCAACATTTACACAAGTACCTAAAAAGAAAACATAAGAAACATCTTAAAGCCCAAATTATATTAACCATTATCAAAGCAAAGTTGCAAGTAACTACATCACAATGGGGGTAAATAAACTAATAAATACTGAAGAAGGTATGTTCTTCAACTGTTATTTGGTTCACATAATATATTACGTAAACTACTTAATCTGCCCTGCAATTAGGAAGCCAACTTGTTGTTTTCTTCTACTGTTGAAGTTTTACTGTTGTTGTTAACCACACGCTTGGAAGCCAACCTGAAGAAATGTGTTGTTACGTAATACATGTTTACGTAAACTTGAAGAATTGTTATATGTAATAATAGTTGCTTTATGTAGTTTGTAACACACTTTGTGCGTAGGTTTGAATTTTTATGCTTACGTAATATTACTGTTTGAATTTGCCTTGGCTGCGTCAGTCTTACTTTAGATGTCATGTGTCTTGGGTATAGTGTGGTATGACAATTATTGTAGACATCACAGAATTAAACTTTTTAAATTAACTTCTTTTATTTAAAATTCTTGCACATATTTTTAAACCACTACATTTTTTAAACCACTGTGAGAAACTTTTATACATTCACTTAGCGCGTATATCTGTTTTTACTAATCACCCGTAGAGAACACATTTTCCCATCTCTCGCCAGCAACTGAACAACCTCAACGGTCAAAACCCATAAGCTTCAGTATTGCAAGTCTCTGATTGGCTAATTCTAGTCCAATAAAATATCTGCATTTAACTAAAAAGTTTTCTTTGCTGTTGATTGGCTAATTTAAAAACTATTACAGAATTTACGTCATCGTCGCTCTAATCATGACCAGTACATTTTCAAACTCTAAACATATTATTGCCACAACGTTACCTCATTATTACTCATTGTTAGCAACTTATTATTCTCACAGTTCTTGCATTATTAAAGTATGTAATGTATTCACATAACTTTAATAAAATAAGTTTACAATAAAATTAAGCATTTGCAATGACTGTTACATACAATTTAAAATAATTACTGCATACATATGGTTTCAAGGTTATTGAATTTATTTATTATAAATAATTGAAATTATTCAGGTATTAAAATACTGCCTCAAATTGCTCCCTTTTAGAAATATTTAAAATTTACTCTTTTTGTTTTGTTCTTTTAAATTTTTAAATATGTTCTAAAAGACTCCTGAAAGAAAGAAACATAACTTCTATTATTGCACTTCGTATCTTTCACTGTCACTTTCTCACTTTTTTTTTTTACTTTTTCTTTAACACTGGTTTTTCACTACACTCATATACAGCTGAACACTTTATATACTTGTTTGACACTTTCCAAGGTCAATGACCTGGTATAAGATTAATGATCTGAGCGAAGTTTGCTCATTCACCATCAAATTCACTATTAAGCATTTTATATGCTATACATTTTACATAAATTAGACATATTTACACTCGTTACCCTTTCTTTACAATTTGTTTCCTAAACATTTTTTTTTTTAAATATTTCTTACTACTTCTAACTTACAATATAAATGTAGTTGCTATTCAGTTTTTCTTACTAACAATGGATTTTTATTACTTCTCATTCTCTAAACTTTCCTTTGTTATAGATAACTCCCTACATTTAGTAAAAATTATTTAAAATAGTACTTTACAATTTTAAATTACATTGCTTTCCCCTTTTACGTTCCAGATACATTATTTTCTTTCTCTTATTGTGCCTCAGATTGTTTACTTTTATATGGCTTTAACAATTGTTTGTGGAATCTTCCAATTATTTTATTTGTGTTATTGTTCCTAAGTTCATATGTATCTGTTCCAAATATACGAGGGCTGATCAACAAAGACTGAGACTGATTTTTTTTTCACAGATGTTTATTACTCCAATTCAATGTTTACATGATCTTTTTCAAAGTAGTCCCCTCCTACCTCAATGCACTTTTTATAGCGTCTCTGCCAGTCCTTGAACACGTGCTGTAGACCATTCTTTGTCAGGTCCTTGAGAACCGCCTCACTTTTCTTCAGCACTGCTTCAGAGTTCTCAAATCGAATACCCCTGAGCTTTGCCTTTAGCGATGGGAATAAAAAAAAGTCACAGGGTGCAAGATCGGGGCTATAAGGTGGATGTGGTAAACAGGTAATGTTGAATCAAGCCAGAAACTGCATGACTTGATTTGCAACGTGAGGCCGTGCATTGTCATGATGAAGTCGCCACCCAGTCCGAGAAAGCTCCGATTGTTTCTTTGCAATGTGCTTCCTCAGTGTAGCCAATACTGACGATTAGTATGCTGCTGTAACAGTAGTGTGAAGGGAACTGCATGCTGGTAAATCATTCCATTACAGTCAAAAAATGTGATCATCACTTTCCCTGCAGAGGGAACAACTTTTGACTTTTTAGGTGTTGGAGAACCTGGCGATTTCCACACTGTGCTGGCTTGTTTTCCTTCAGGATCATAATGATGCAGCCATGACTCATCACCGGTGATAATTGATTTAAAAAATGCATCCCCTCCATCAGCAAAGAGACACAGCAGCTCACGGCTTGTCTCCATTCGCACAGCCTTTTGTTCGGGAGTCAACAGACGTGGCAACCAACAAGCACAAACTCGGGTCATAATTGTAAACACTGCCATATGAAAGTCTCAACACTTCACTGAGGTTACGTAATGTTATACGTTGATCCTCTCGGACAATCACAGCAGCTGTGTTGATGTTGACTTCAGTCACAGCAGAAGCCGAAACACCAGGCCCACCTTGGTTAACACTGACAAGTCGGCCTTCTTTGAAGTCCTTGAACCACCTAAACACTGTTGCACGAGGTAGTGCATCTTCACTGTATGCTTGCTTCAGCTTTTCATAAGTTTCGGTGGCTGTATGGTTTAAATGAAAATAGAATTTGATTGCGCTGTACTGCTCCTCTCGCGTCACCTCCATTGTCTGGTATGCGAAATGCACGTAGGGTCTACAAAATAGAGCATTACTACCAACCTACCAATACGAGAGTGCTGCCGCCTACCAACATTATACATAAAAAGCCGCTCTTTTCAAATATTTATGTTACAGATACAAAACTATCACGGAAGCTACAGGAAAAAATCATTCTCAGTCTCTGTTGATCAGCCCTCATATTTATTACTTCATAAGGACCATGGTAGCTCAGAAATAATCTCCAATATTCTTTACGAAGCTTATTTGATAATCTTTTGTTCTTCATTAACACTTGATCTATCTTTATTTTCCAAATTCTTCTTTTTCTTTCTTCATGTTTTTGTTTTCTCTTGAGGGCTTTTGCTTGTATTTTCGAAAATGTTAATTTGAAGATTTCCTCTTTTTCTGGTAATTTAACTGTTTGGTCTTCAATACATTCTGGTATATTATGGCTCAAAGTATTGTACAGTTTTCCATGGTGAAGTTCAATTGGTTTAAATCCTGTAACTGCATTTATGGATTGATTTAGTAGATTTTGAATAATACTGGATGTATGAGTACCAACTGCTCTGCTTGTTATGACACACTACACGTAGATAATTTGCAATTTCTTTTATCTCTCTTTCTACTGGATTAGCTTTTGGTCTGTATCTTGATGAAAAATACTGTTTGACTCCCAAATCTTTAATTCCATTCATAAATTTAGAACTGGTAAACACTGATGCATTATCACAAAGTATGGCCTCAACTATTCCTTCCTCTGGGAAATATGATTTTGCTAATTTATTTAAGCATGCTATGCTGGTTGCATTCTTGAGTGCATATTTTCTAACATATTTGCTAAATACGTCATAGCGTACTAATAAAAATTTGTACCCAAATGTACTTACAGGCATTGGACCATGTAAATCTAAACTTAATCAACATCTTGGTTTATATCTAAGTATTGAGTTTGTTGTATAGTCATAAGCAACATTAATTTGTTTTGCTTTCTGACAAAGGTCACAACATGATATATATTTTCTTACTTTATGTCCTAATTTAGAGATGTATAAACTTTCCAAAATAGTTAGGGTTTTCTTCTCTGTACCTGCATGTATTAATCCTAAATGAAATTGTTCTATTATTTCTAATTCCATGCTTGTTGGAATATATGTTTTCCACCTCTTTATTTCTTTTCCATGTTTCTTATATAGTATACCATCTTTAACAGTGATTGTACTGTTCTGTGCCTTTTCTATCTTTGGAGCTTTTTCTTTTAAACCTGCTAGTTTAATGTCTTTGTCTTGCTCTTCTTTAATATTTTTGAATTGTTTCTTCAATTCCTTCTTCATTGGAATGTCAATTGTAAGCTCTTTAATTTCATACTGTTGTCTTGAACAGCTTTCAGGAAATTGTTTGTTGTGATTGATTCTTGATATTAAATCACTGAATGTATTTTGTTTTCCTGGAATATGTATAATTTCAACATCAAATTCCATTATAGCGAGAATCATTCTAGCTAACTTGCCACTATATAACTTACATTTCTGAATGAAAGTTAAGCTAATATGATCTGTATATATTTTCACTTTCTTCTGAAATATATATGTCTTAAATTTCAGTAGTGAAAAATATAATGCTCCAATTTGTAACATTGTTACTAATGCATTTCTTTCTATATTGGTTAAGCCATGTGATGCAGTACTAATTACATGAAATGTGTTGTCAAGTTCTCTTTGTCCAAGTATTCCTGCATATCCCTGACAAGATGCATCCACTCATAATCTAACTCATCTCTTGGACGTTCCAACAATATTGCATTTGCAAACAGCTTTTGGACATTTTCAAATCATTTTTGTAGTTCTGCTGTCCACTTCCATTTATTTGTCTTCTTCAGAAGTTGTCTTAAAGGTTCTACTTCTATAGCATATCTTGGTAAGAATTTACTTTCATAATTCCAAATTCCAAATAAATGTCATAGCTGTCGAATATTCTTAGGTGGTGGTATTCTTAATATGGCTTCTATTCTTTCTTCATCTGGTCGAATGCCTACTTCATTTATTACATATCCTAAGAATTTAATTTCAAGTACACAGAATTTTGACTTTTTGATATTTACAGTCATGCCATGTTCATGTAATTTATTCAATACATAAATTACATTTTCCAAATGTTCCTCAAAGGTTATTATTAGAAAATCATCAGTGTATCTGATTAAGAAATCATGTGCTGTGTTAGCAAAGATACTATGTATTGCTCTCAAGAATCCACTAGCACTATTCTTCAATCCATATGGATTTACACAATAACTATATTGTAATCCAAAAACTTGAAAGGCTGTGTAATCACGTACTTTAGGATCTAGCTCGACTTGCCAAAATGAAGCTGTAAGATCTATGGAAGAGATATATTTGCCACGTGTTAATTTTGCAATTGTTTGTTCTATGCTTTCATTTTGAAAGTGATCTGGTAGCATGAATTTATTCAAATATCTTCCATCTATAGTGATTCTTAAACTATTGTCTTTCTTTACTGTCCAACAGTAAAGATATACAGTATTTACATACTGTGAATTACTAAGCTCAATGATGTTATTTTCTAGCATACTAGCTATTAATTTTTTAGCTTCATTTCTTAGATTCACTGGTAGATTATTATACTTTCTTCAAAATGCTGGTACATTTTCTACTGTGAATGTGTGAATATATGATGTACACCGTCCTGGAATTTCACTGAAAACATGTTTGTCTTGTAATACCCTTTCCATTATTAACTTTTCATTGTCAGTCAGTATTGTATTTGTCATCAGTGTGTCTGTATGTATCTTCCTGTCTTCTATCTCTGTTGCATAACCATCTTCTACTTGCTCTAGAATATTTTCTTCTGCTATAGATTTCTTTGCATAAGGGTTCCATTTGGTAAGGTCAGTGTTCTGTTCTTCGAAGTTAAGGGTCAATAACCTTTCATTGTTTCCCCTGCTTGCTTAGACATTAACTATTTGTATGAAGCACTCTTCTTCATATACTGCATTTTCTTCTTCCATTCTTTGTACTTTACATACTTTATCTTGTTTTATTCTTTATTTAATACTAGTCTGTGCTTCTTAAAATCAACTATCGCAGAGAACTCTATTAAAACATCACATAACTTCGCATATCAAGTTTGGAACAATTAAAAACATGACCTCCAATGTAATATCTGCTATCTGTATAGGTATCAATGCTTGTGATTTGATGGTTTGGGTCATTGTACCTATGGCTACCCTACATATTACATTGCTTATTGGGGCTATCAGAAGTTGTATTCCTTCATTTAACAATTGTTCAAAACATTTCTTTGAGCCAATAGAACTTGATGATCCTGAACGTACTGCAACATTTACTTCCCTTCCTGCTATAATAGTTTGTATGTACGGTGAATCATATTTGTTTTCACAATTCCCTGTGTTTGTACTTAGACGATAACAATCAAAGTGTGTAGATATTTTATACTTGCCACTAAGCGCAGAAGGTACTGTATTACCAGATTCTACGTCAGGCAATACATAACTTAGTTTTTCTGGTGATTATGTTTAGTATTTACAGGATTGCCATTTTGTACCGCAGTTACTATTATTTCATTATCATTAATATTTGTGTATGAGCCATGCCCCCTAGCTCTTGTCCTCCCTCTAGAATTGCTATGTCCTCCACGTGTATATTCTTCTGGATGATTGTTGCTTGTTTCATTATAATTGTGGAAGTTTCCCCTGTTTTGCATACTTCCTCTATGCTGGAATCTATTATTACCCCTAGGTGAAGTAGAATTTTGCCAATTCATTCTTTCCATTCTCACATAATTTGTGTGTTCCTATCTCCCTTTGTCTTGAATCTCTGATATTTTGTGTGTTGTAATTGAATCTGTTCTGGCCCTGAAATTCATTATTTCTTCTGTTTACATTGTGATAGCGTGTATTGTAGGGCATATCATTATGCCTTTCGCGCCTGATTTGTCTGTCTCGTCTGTGTGGATTCCACATTTCATAACTATTACTGTTTCCCTGCTGTTCTAACGATGATGTTAGCTCTGTCATCTCATAAATAGTTTTGGGTCTTGCAATTAAGATGTAGTTTTGTATGTGAGAGGATAGTGTCTAGTAATTAAAGTAATAAAATCCTCCTCATGCATAGCTCGAGTTAAATATGACATATCCTACATATTTAATAAGATAATCTGTCATTGATAAGTTATCATTCCTATTGTACTGTGAGTTGCTTAGGCTTGCCCTAATCTTATGTTGCACAGTGGTATTCCAAAACTTATGAATAAAATTCTGAATGTTTCAAAATTCATTTCACTGTCTGCTACCATATGTAACCATTCTAAAGTTTTGTTGTCTTAGCATTTTCTAAGAAGGATCATTTTTAATGCTTCGGGCACATTTTTAAATTTAAAATATTCTTTAAGATCATTTATAAATTGTACTGGACTTGAGGAAGCATTAAAATTAGATAATGGTAACTCATTAAGCACAGAATAATAATTTGACATCTGGTTTGGTACATGCATATGTGTGTCATCAATATTGTTGTGTGTTTGAGAGGCTGATGCTATAGAAAAAGCAGTAGCATCTCTTGTGTGTTAGTTAACAATGGTGATACACTTATTTCTGTACTTGCATTATTAACATGCATTCGGTTAGCATTTACAGAACTAGTTGTACTTGCATTTACCCTTGATACACTTGTACTTAAATTCTCAAAACTATTTCTAAGTTTATCAACTTCTTTACTACTTTCCTGTACATTAACTTTGATTTCATCTATCATTGATTTTACTTGTCCTTGCCCTGTATTTGCTCCTTTTACTGCATTTGCATTTGTTGTTACCATTTCATGCATTTTATTAATTTCCCCAGTTAAATCTATTTGTACTTGTAAGATCTGCATTTGTATTTTCTAGCATTGTTTTCAATTCTTCACCTTGTTTATCTAACTTGTAACAAATACCCTGTTTAGTATCAACAAGTTTTAACTCCATTTCATGGACATTTTTGTTAATATGACTTGACAATTTCTGTTCTAGCTGTTTACAACCTTTGTTTACTTTTAAATCTAAGACTTTTTGAATTGCTTTGGAAGATTGTTCTAGCTTTATTTCTAACCTCTTGCTTTCAGCTTTGCATTCTTTCATACAATTTTCTGTTTGTCTAGCTAGATCAATTTTAATCCTAGATAGCTCTGTATTAGTTTCAGTTAACTTATTACTTAACTCTGCACTAGTTTTAGTTATCTTATTACTTTGTTCAGTTAATTTGTTATTAATTTCAGTTATCTTATTGTTAGTTTCTTTTAACTCTCCTCTAATTTCAGTTAACTTATTATTTAAGTCTGCATTATTTTCCAGTTAACTTATTATTAAACTCTCCTCTCATTTCAGTTATTGCTTTTATAAGGCACATCATTTGTTATGACAAGTTTTCTTTGTCTTGTGTTCTAGATGTGTGAGGGATAGTATCTGTTTGTGTTGTTCCTTGCATTAACATGTGTAAAGGTGATTGACCTTGCATACTACTGCTATCTCTTTCTACATCTACGTCTGAATTTTCAGATAACTGCTCATCTACATCAAACCTATCTGTTTTCTGTAGCCTGATTGTAAATCTACATTACAATCTGTATTGGCTGACCTAACCTCAACTACTTCCATACTTTCAATGTTTTGAGTTTCCATTTTACTTTGTATATTTGCCTTTGAATTGCTTAATTTTAGTTTTTCACTTGTTAATAATATGAAATTTGCTCAAATATAACAATATATTTCCTAAACTTGATAATAATTACAATATAAAATGGAATTTCCTGACCTTTTGTTCTGGCTGTTATTAAATTTTTATACTCAGTATTCCCGCGCAGATTGTTGTTGAGATGTTAACCATGTGCCCCTTACTCCTGAAGAATTGTTGCTATCCTTGGATTTTTGTTGATGATTTCATGACGATCTTGAAATTCTGAGATGTAGTCTCGTGGTTTCGTTGATTCTGGTCGTTTCATTTTTCGTCGATCTTTTCTTCTCTGACATCACAAATTCTTGTCATTTTCGAAGCCCCTCAGTTGGTCGCCAATTTGAAGTAGGTGGATGATTATAGATAGATGCTGCCCCATGCTAAGTGCCAATTTGAAGAAGGTATTTTCTTCAACTGTTATTTGCTTCACGTAATATATTACGTAAACTACTTAATCTGCCCTGCAATTAGGAAGCCAACTTGTTGTTTTCTTCTACTGTTGAAGTTTTACTGTTGTTGTTACGTAATACATGTTTACGTAAACTTGAAGAATTGTTATATGTAATAATAGTTGCTTTATGTAGTTTGTAACACACTTTGTGCGTAGGTTTGAATTTTTATGCTTATGTAATATTACTGTTTGAATTTGCCTTGGCTGCGTCAGTCTTACTTTAGATGTCATGTGTCTTGGGTATGGTGTGGTATGACAATTATTGTAGACATCACAGAATTAAACTTTTTAAATTAACTTCTTTTATTTAAAATTCTTGCACATATTTATAAATCACTACATTTTTTAAACCACTGTGAGAAACTTTTATACATTCACTTAGCGCGTATATCTGTTTTTACTAATCACCCGTAGAGAACACATTTTCTCATCTCTCGCCAGCAACTGAACAACCTCAACGGTCAAAACCCATAAGCTTCAGTATTGCAAGTCTCTGATTGGCTAATTCTAGTCCAATAAAATATCTGCATTTAACTAAAAAGTTTTCTTTGCTGTTGATTGGCTAATTTAAAAACTATTACAGAATTTACGTCATCGTCGCTCTAATCATGACCAGTACATTTTCAAACTCTAAACATATTATTGCCACAACGTTACCTCATTATTACTCATTGTTAGCAACTTATTATTCTCACAGTTCTTGCATTATTAAAGTATGTAATGTATTCACATAACATTAATAAAATAAGTTTACAATAAAAATAAGCATTTGCAATGACTATTATATACAATTTAAAGTAATTATTGCATACATATGGTTTTAAGGCGGGCTGTTATTGAATTTACTTATTATAAATAATTGAAATTATTCAGGTATTAAAATACTGACTCAATATGGTGCAGTTAATTTATCACTAAAGTGCTGCATTTATTTTAAACTACATTTTGAACAATGGGCATTTCAATTGCTATAGCAATGTTGGCTAAAGATTATACTATGACAAGAGATAAGATTTGGGGCAATTCAACATTTTAAATTGCAAAAAACAATTAAAAACCTGATATCTTTCATTCATATGACTTTTTGTAACCACCATTGTTTATTTTTAAAAGCTTATTATACAAAAAAATAGATAAATATCTTTGAAACTCACAGTCTATATCAAACTGGAACATTAATCGACAACATTACAAAAACTTGCTGTGGTAATAATCATTTCTGAGATGTTTTTGACTACTGGTTTCAGTTTTCCTGTTAGCTTTTATCATTTTTCTGAAGTGCCAAATAACCATTATTTCTCATGGATAGTTTCAAAACCAGCATATAGCAAAAGACTTTTTAAACATTTGACAACCACTTAAACTCCTGAATCACCTTGTATGTAAAGGAAATGTGTAGTCATTTCTGCAACTTGATTAATATTGCTGAATATAACATTTTCCCCATAAGCAAATTGTGGCTACAAGGTAAAGAAAAACGTACATAGGTTTGGTTTTATGAATGACAAAGCATGTAAGATTTGCAATGTTGATAAGATTTTAAATGGAGAACACCTACTAGAATGCCCAGAATTGAGGAAAGCTGTACCAGATGGAAAGATACACAATTTATATTGGCTAGCTAGGGAAAAATTGATGGATCAAAATCCTGCACATTAGATCAACAACAGGTAAAGAATTTTACATTATTGTGCATTGACCTTAGGCTCAAGGCTCAAACATTGTCAGATTATGAGATGTATTTCCATTACAGCAATGTGATTATTACAATTTTATTTCTATTGGAAAATTACAACATAGTTTTAATCTGTAAAACAGCAAACAGCATTCATTCGATTAGTTTTACCAATAGAGCAATAAAAGATTAGAGTCAATGGACAGCTAACTGTGATGCACAAAACACTATAGATTATGCAGACATCAAGGCAGCCTGTAACTACATGAATTGTGGCAGAACGAGCGGTATTTCAAATGTTGTATTGGACATACATTGTGAAATCGTGAAAGTAATTGATTGAATTAATTATAAAGCATCATTGTAATTACTATTTACATAATTAGAAGTTGAAGGTAATACACTATGCTGTTAGAACAAGCGAAAGCTCCAACTTATTGTAGATTATTTGCAAATAGACAGCTTTACATTTGTTTAGCAATTATATTTCCAAATCAAATGGGGTTTAAAGAGTTAGTTTTACCTTGTCTGCATTCAGTTATTCTATCCCCCAGTCTCTTAGTGATTGATATACTTGCAAGATGGAATATGGTTTTTGATCAGGAACAAGCTTGAGGAAAGATGAACCACCTATTTGAAGAAAGGAAATGGGTGGAGCATTCCAAATTAGTTAATGCACACTCTAGGGTAAGATATCAATGTGGGGGATCAAGTATATTTGTGCGAATGCATATATAAACAAAAAACGTTAATATATTTACTCCGTAATAGGGAATAAAAACTTTGAATTGTCAATAACTGAAATACAAAGTAAAAATGTAATTGCATGTATTTATAGATCCCCAGATTCAAGATTTTGATATATTTTTAGAAAAACTAGAGAGTGTAATGGAGTTCTATGTAATGAAAAAGAAATTACTCCTTGTATTATGTGGGGATTGGAATATTGTTTTTTTTTTTTTTTTGGCACAAATAATGAGAAATTAATCAGACTACAGAAACTGAACTTTATATGGGCTTATAAATACAGTAATCATGGCCACCAAAATTACCAAGCAAAAGTCATCTTTATTAGACATAATAATTGTAGAAGCAACACTGCAGGACCCAGCAAAAGTAATTGACACAGGGTTTTCGGATCATTGTGCACAAATACTAAAACCAACACAAATTAGGAATCTCCAGGTTCTAAAAAGAGAATTTAGAGAGGAGGATATGATTAATTTTAGGAATTGATTGAAAACTGAAAATGGGAAAGTATATCAAGGAATTGATGTAGATAGTATTAACTTTTTTCAAAGCATCTTTTTGTATTGGCTTAATATGGCCTTTCCATTAAAAAATAAGGGCCTTAGACAATATAATAAGAAAAGTTGGATAACTCAAGGAATAATCATATCAAGCAGGAAACTATGATTACTAAATGCTCTTCAAAAACAAGAATTCGTCAAACAGGAATATATGAACCAATACAAAGTCATAAGACAGGCAAAGAAAATGGAAAATGAACATTTATAGCAAGGTCCAATAATAAAGTTAAGGCTGCTTGGCATATAGTTAATAAAGGAATTGGGAAAAGTAACGACAAAGAGCAGATATTGGAAAAGGAGTATAAAAGGGAAAATAACAGAACCCCAATTAATTGTAGACTCCTTTAATGTACATTTTTCAGAAATAGGAAGTAAACTAATTCAAACAAATACAGATGTTATAAATCATGTAAAGATAACTGATAATATAGAAAGAGTAAATAGTACCATGCTGTCTGATCATAGAAATAGAAATAATAAAAGTAGAGAGAAATGAAAAATAAACAATCATCAGGAATGAATGACATTCCTATTGGATTATTAAACAATGTATTGAATATATAAAGATTCCATTAGCAAATGTCTACAATTTATCAATGGAATCAAGAAAATTTCCTCAAAAGTTAAAAATTGCTAAAGTTAGACCTTTGTTTAAGGAAGGTGATAAGTTAGACATGGAAAATTATAGACCTATTTCATTATTAACAATTTTCTCTAAGATTTGTGAGAGGTTAATATGTACGCGTATGGTCTATTTTCTGTCTAAACATAATATACTGTCAGATGCCAGTTTGGTTTCAGACAAAACAGGTAAACAAAATCAGCAATTTATCATTTATTAGACCTAGTAGAATAGTCGGTCGACAGAAAACTTTCAAGTATCGCTGTCTTCTTGGATTTATCTAAAGCTTATGATGTTTTGGACCACAATATATTGTTATCCAAACTAGAAAAATACAGATTTCGTGAAAAAATCAATGCTTTCATAAAATCATATCTAACAAAGAGAAAACAAATTGTAGAATTGTATTTCCTCAAAAGTAATAAATTAAGCAGGTATAGGTCAAAAGACAGTGAAATTAATATAGGAGTATCACAAGGCTCAACCCTTGGACCTTTATTATTTTTAGTTTATATAAACAATATGCCACCATCTGTTAAACTAGCAGATGGTGATGATGTGATTGTGCTGATAAAGGGTAACAAACAACTGTAAATCAGGTAATTGCTGAATTATATTCTTGGTTTCAAACTAACAAGCTAATGACAAATGAAAGTAGAAGTACTGCTATATTCTTTCATACCTATTGAAATAAAGCATATCATTCATTATAACAACCTCAGTACTAAATATGAGAAAGACACAAAATGTTTGGGAATTATTATAAACGAGAATTTAAAATGGAAGAATCATATTGAAAAGCTAGCTTCTAAATTGAGTTCAGCATGTTACTTATTAACATCCATTAAAAATGAAGTGAACATAGCCAAAGAAATGTTTATTATACAAATTTCCATAGCCTTATGCGCTATGGCATAATCTTTTGGGGAACATCTTATGAAAGTGAACAAATATTTAAACTGCAGAAAAGGGTAATTAGAGTAATAAGTAATACGGACAGTCAGTTTTCCTGCAGAACTCTTTTCAAAGAGTTAAATATATTGCCTCTTGCTGGTGTATTCATATTGGAGAAATTAACCCATATTAAAAAATCTGATGTGTTACACTCACATGACTTTCTCTACTCTTGTACAAACTATTTCTACAAACACTTATTCTCCATAGGCTTCATGTTGATCGAGATATCGAACTGTTAATCTTATTGCAAATTTTCTTGTAGATGCAAGGGGAATTGGTAGGCTTTAAGCGATAGTCAAATATTTTAAGAGCTGGTTGCTATGTGGAGTATTTCATTCTCTTTGCATTACCAGGACAAAAAAAAAAAAAAAAAAAAAAAAAAATGAATAACGAATTTCATTTTGAGAAAAAGTATAACTTTTGGAACATTTAAGGGAATAACAAGCAATATCTCGAAAATGGTTCACTCAAAAAAAAAAAAATGTATATGACATAAATTGTGCATTTTAATGCGATCTACATTTTTTGTGTAGTAAAATTTTGTCTATCTCTTATGGTTTACAAGTTATGCAAATACTTTTGGAGACATTCCCAGAAAATTCGAGATATACATTTCATTTGTCATGAAAATATCTTAAACATATGATATTTTAACCAAAATCATTAGAGCCATTTTTGAGAAAATTAAAATTTTTGAAAAATGTTCCATGTAAAGGGTAATCTGGGGTAATCTTGAAAACCTTCGTGTCGCATCTCTGGAAGATACTGAACCTAAATACCAAGTTTAGTGTTTATCCGACTGTTCGTTTCTGAGTTATGCTGTTCACACACACACGCACATGTTTCTGAAAATGCTTTTTTTTGATTCAGGGTGTCTCAAAACATTTATTTCCGGTGAAATCTCGATATCGAATTTTTGGGTGGAATACAATACTTCCCCTACTTACTATACATAGTAGAGAAAGTAAAAATATATAATGAACTTGAAACAAATCAAAATCTTCATCAATATAACACTCGACAAAAGAATGCTCTGCATATTCAGTTCTGTAGAACCAATATAGTTAAAATTAGTGTAAAAAATATGGGTATTAAATTATTTAACATATTGCCTCAGAATATTAAAGAAATTACTAAGATTCATCATTTTAAAAGACCACTAAAGTCTCTTTCTATTATTGCATACATTTTATTCTAAAAATGAATATGTAGAGTGTTGTACAAATGATAGTTAATGTGTTATTATATATTGTTAGTGTGTATTTGAATATAAAATGAACTACTAGCTCTTAATAACTGACACACTAAGGCCCGGTTGCATAAAAACTGATAACTGCAGTTCAGTTATAACTGAAGATCAGAAATGAACTTAGTTTGTTTCTCGATGCGGGTTGTATAATACTGATCTTAGGTCAGTTGAACTCCGTTCAGTGTTGATCCGAGAACACAAAAACAAATGCGGCAACATCGCCAAACATGTGGCAACTTTCGTATTGTATTGAAAGGACTCGAGAATAATCGGGACTATTCGACTCTGTTTGATTCAACTGCACAGGGTAGCCAATATAGACATAACAAAAACTAAATTAAACTTTCTCTTTATGGCTTTTAGTACCGCAAATAGCGTTATTTTATATGGAAAGTATAGAAATTTACTCAAAATTAAAATAATATTCATAAAAAAAAGTTATTTCGGTTACTTTATCTCCATTAAACGTGTAATGTACCTCTTTTTATTTTCGTTTGTTTGCAATACTGTGACTTGGAAAGCATAACCCACAGATTAATACATAACCATAAAATGGAGGTTCAGGGAAAGAAAAAAGTGTGATCTGCCAATTTTAAAAGCGAAGAAAAGGATATGCTAGTAGACATTGTTTTGAAACACAAAGATGTAATAGAAAACAAAACAACAGACAGCAACACCACAAGGAATAAGGAAGAGGCGTGGAAGGAAATAACTTTGGAATTCAATTCAAGAAGTTTTATTGCACGTAATTGGAAATGTTTGAAACTCTGTTACGAAAACATTAAAAAGTGCACAAAAAAAATAAACGCAGAAGACAAAGTTAAAATTTACAAAACAGGAGGTGGTATGTTTGTGCCGTCCTCCTTAGACGAAACTGCCCACAAACTAATTGCAGCACTGAAGCCGCAGTTTGTGCCGGTTACTTGTGATTTCGATGATGATGTGGGCTTCCATACCAAAGAAATTACAAATGTAGGAATGGAAGTCGTCTGCAGTTCACCACAAGATGTAAATGGTGTCCAACTGGAGGTCTGCACTTCGCAGGAGGGAGAAATGCAGTTTGTGGAGCCAGGTCCTTCAATATCAACTGCAGGTACACCCACATCCACGTCATTCCCTGGAAAGAAGAGGAAAGAAGACATTAGGGAGACGTTCTACAAAAGGAGGTTGGAGTGTTTAGAAGAACATGAACTGAAAATGAAAATTCTAAAATTGGAACTAGAAATTAAAAAATCACAAAAAATGTAAAAAGTTGAAAATCAGGTTACATAATAATAAAGTTAAGTGTTGTTAATTAGTGCAGTTCTCAGTGCTGTCTATCTCTCTGATTTAAATCAGGTATAGGCAGTAAACAGCACCGTCTACGTCAGGAGTGTCGTCTTCTGTATTAATGGCCAAGGTATGTAATGCTACTATTATACGAGGAACTCAAAGTAATTTCATTCTTAAACATGGGAATCGTCTTTTGACAACGCCAAAAGACCTTTCAATAACTGATCTTGTTTGTCTATGAGCCCTGTTATACGCCTGCATCGTAGGAGTACACCTTGGGGAAATTCTTCAGCTTCAAACTGTGCATGAATACTAGAATTTCTAAAAATGTTGCTATCATGCGCTGAACCTGGCCATCTAGCAACAACATTCTGGAAGCGAAGTTGTGAGTCGAGACAGCTTGAACATTTAAAGAAAACCAACCATGGCGATTTCTGTAAATCTCAGGATTATTCCCACCAGGTGATATAATTGAAATATGTTTGCAGTCTATTGCACCTAAAACTCCTGGGAAATTACATGTATTATGGAACTTTCGCATAACCCTTTTTATTTCACCCTCTTCCCTAGGCATCTTGATGAAATAAGGTCTTAAGGCTGCAATCTCACTTGTAACTTTGTGAATAGTCCTACTTACAGTTCCTTTATTCACATTAAAGATATCGCCAATCACCATCTGGAAGCTCCCATTAAATTTGTGAGGAGCATAAACATTGGATTAAGTGCATAATTCCTCAGGGTTTTTGTCCTTAATTGTGCGTGTAGCCTATGCTCCAGTTCTTCGACTACATGCTTTGACAGTCGAAATCTCATTTTAAATTGTCTCTCGTTAAGTTCTAAGATGGGATTCCTTCTATGTTGGAAAACACGAGGAGCCCTTTCAAGTTCAAAATCCTCATTGTCGGAGATATCAGAGTAATCTGAAACCTGAAAATAATATGTACACATAGGTTATAAATGCATCCTACCAAGCCAATTATGAAATAAAGAGGTTAATTGAATTTTGAAAAAACAGTTTCATTAAAGTACAAAATACATAACATGTTAACTAATGGCTTATTTCCTCTTGAGTTGAGTTTTTTTATTTATGGACGCTCTTTAACTACTATGGTTCTTAGCGTCCCATTCTATATTGGGCGTGAAACACCTGTAATTTTGCTCAGAGGCCTCTTCATCAGGCTTGAGGTTCTTTTACGTGCCGTAAATCTACGACACGGGACCACCGGCTTTACTTCCCTTCCGAAGGAAGCCGTGCTAACGATTTTTACGCCCGAAAAAATCCATCGCCCTCCGCCGGGTTTGAACCCGCGACCTTGGGAACCAGAGGCTAGCACGGTACCACTAGTCCACGGAGGACGACATATTTCCTCTTGAAAGAGTAATCTGGTTGTTTGGAAAAATTGTTGAAAACCAAATTTAATGGGGATAACATTTTACAAGAGTAAATCAATATTGAATATTGTGGTATAACCCCTTCTTTGTCAGGCATTCAATTTCCAAATAACTACAAAAACTTCATTACTTACCATTTTATTTAAAGCTGTGCTATTTATTTCTTCCTTAAAAAAAAGCAGCTGTTATGTAGCTTCTGTATTCTGCTGATCTAAGTTCAATCAAGTTAACCTGAGAAAATTCACCAGTCAGATTTGATCTTAGATCAAGATGCCATGAACTTAGATCAATGTTTATACAACCAAAATTCTAAGTTCAGCTTGACTTGAGATCATTTTCAGGTGGTTGAACTCAGATTAACTTTTATGCAACCAGGCCTAAGTATAATTGATTATTTATTGTTTATGTTTTTAACTATTATTGTTGTACATATGTGTAAAATTATCGTAAATACACATACTGACGTCTCCGAAAAATGTTTATTGTACTAAAGGACAAAATAAATACAAACAAATAATTTTACCATTCTAGCCCATTTTCACAATTATTAAGTCAGTAATTAGCCCAAAATCTGCTCAACAGATCTATGCTCAAGTTGAAGTTCAGTGTTCGACCCCCGTAATACAGATATCTTTTTTGTGGCAATAGATTTTTCGAGTGTGTAAAAGAGATGCTGGGGAGAAAATTCAATGACTTGCAGGGCTTAAGCCATATCCTGGTATTTTTTATCACCTTCATGGACAGCAATAGTGAAAATTTTGCTGTGCAAGTTGCTTTAGTAAAACAAATCTGATGTGGTACAATCACATGACTTTCTTTACAATTTGCAGGTACTATTCATATAAAACATGTTTCTTCCATTCCACTTTCATCGCGATAAAATATTATTTCTACAAGCTTATATCTAAGGAAGTAGCTGTTACAACCGCCTTTTGTTTTTCAGGGTAGCATGGAGCTGAAAAAACAACACAATCCTCAACTTTCAGACTATTTCTGTCAAATGTACTTATCGCTTGGCAAGATTTAAATATATAGCATAAAATGTTGAAGACCGTTTGTTGCTGCTACGTATGAAAAGCCAGTTTGAAGATGTATTATATTTCGACTGTTGGGGAGTCAAACTTGAGTAGTTGCAACCGCACGTATGGTAAAAAGTTTCCGGTAGCCTTCGCCCCAAGTTTAAAAATATTAACTTTGTAATTTGACTGTTTCTTTAAACATTATATATTTGTGTTTTCCTCGGCTGCATCAGTATTTATATTTTTTAGAGACATGAATGTCTTAACAGGAAGTGGTGCGACTGAAGAATGTAGGCTTACACAGATTATAATTTTACTTCACTCCTTTTTTTAATGCTTGACACGATTCAAATAACACTTCACTGATATAGAGAGTGCTGTGAGATTTTGTTATTATTACTTGCACTTTTTAACACGTAAACTATTTTTGTCTCATACAAAATATGTATTGAACTTCTCGAGGACGTATCTCACCAACTGACTTCTGAATTTGTAAATTTTGCTCCATTTTAGTTTCTGATTGGCTAATCCTAGTCCAATAGAATACCTTCATTTAACTAAAGCATTTTGTGGTTGTTGATTGGCTATTTTATAAACTGTCTCAAAAATTACATTATTGTTGCTCCAATAATTACCAGTAGCATTTAAACTTTCTAATTCATTATTGCCTCAAGGTTACCTCATTGTTAGCAACTTTTAACCTATTATTCTCACAGCGCTTACATTATTAAATTACGTAATACATTCACATAACATTATTAAACATGTGCATATTAATGTAAACATTAATACAATGACTGTTACATACATTTTTATATATTGTTACATACACATATTGCTTTAAGGCGGGCTGTTATTGAATTTATACATTATATAATTAGACTGAAATCATTTAGGTGTTAAAAATACTGCCTCAATATTTAAAAAGCAGACATCAGGGAAAAAATTATATTGGTCAAATTGTGTATTTTACTGAGCTCTACATTCTTCTTGAAATATGTTTTTGCTTTCCCTTATGGTTTTCCAGTTAAATCATTTTAAGTAAAGATGAGTTCATAGGTTATTCCTGGAAAGTGCATTTTATATAGTGTTTATATGTCATGTTAATGTCACAAACCTGTTGAAGAAGTTGTTTAGCTCCACGTAAATATATTTACGTAAATTATTAGAACTTGAAGAAGGTTATGTTGTGCTGCTTTTGTTTTGTTGGGTTACGTAATTTTAACTGCCCCACGTATGGGAGCCAACTTGAAGTAGAAATGTTTGTTACGTAAAATATTAGTTGCTTTAAGGAGTTTGCAACACACTTTGGACATAGGTATGAATTTGTTGATTACGTAATAGTTACTGTTATTACGCAATATGCTGCTATGTATAAGAAGCTGATTTTACGATGTAATTTTGTTGTTACACTCCAAGTTTTACACTATAATATTTAACTTTGTTAAAGTATTACTTGTTTTACTTAGCACGTATACATATATTTACGATTCACACGTAACATTTCTGTAGAGAACACATCTTCCATCTGTTCACTACCAAGGTTTGCCAGCAACTGAGCAACTTTCAACGGTCAAAACCTGTAAGCTTCGGTATTTCAAGTCTCTGATTGGCTAATTCTAGTCCAATAGAATATCTGCATTTTACTTAAAACTTTTCTCTGCTGTTGGTTGGCTAATTTTAAATGTTAGAGAAATTACATTATCGTTGCTTTAATCATAACTAGTAAATTTCAAAATCTAAAACTCGAATGATTCACGTTCTCAGAAATTGTATATTATAATTTTTCGCACTTAAAAAGCTTGCTACGATGCAGCATATCAGTGCGACATTTTAATTTCTCTGCAGCCTACCTATTGCTTTTCATAAAAGGGCCCACCAAATGTTTCAGATATTAGAATGGGAAATAAAATGTATATCTTGAATTTTCTAGGAATAGTCTATAAAACCATCTTTACTTTTGTGAATTTCATGCAACTTAAAACCATAATGAATAGGCAAAAATCTTTTATATAAAAAAATATAATCTCAAGAAAATGTTCATAATAATTTTTACTTTCTCTACTATTTATAGTAAGTAGGGGAAGTATTGCATTCCACCCACAAATTCGATACCGAGATTTCACAGGAAATACATGTTTTGAGGTGCACTGAATGCATATAAAGCATTTTTGGAAACGTGTGTGTGTGCGCGCGCGCGCGTGCGTGTGTGTGTCTGTGAACAGCATAACTAAGGAACGAAGTCGGATAAACACCAAACTTGGTATTTAGATTCAGTAGCTTCCAGAGATGTGACACGAAGGTTTTTAAGAAAATCCCTCCACCCCAGATTACCCTTTACATGGAACATTTTTCGAAAATTTTAATTTTCTCAAAACTGGCTAACGATTTTGAATAAAATACCATAAGTTTAAGACATTTTTATGGCAAATGAATTGTATATCTCAAATTTTCTGGGAATGTCTCCAAAAGTATTCTTCATTATGAACGACTTTTGCATAACTGGTAAACCATAAGAGATAGACAATTTTACTACACAAAAAAATGTAGATCGCATTAAAATACAGAATTTATGTTATATACATTTTTTTTGTTTAGTGAACCATTTTCGAGATATTGCTTGTTATCCCCTTAAATTTTCCAATACTTTATCTCAAATGGGAATTCGTTATTCATTTTTGGTATGTCCTGGACATAGAAAGAGAATGGAATGCGCCACATAGCAACCAGCTCTTAAAAGATTTGACTATCGCTTAAATACTACCATATTCCCCTTGCACGTACAAGAAAATTAGCAATAAGATTAACATCTCGATATCTCGATTAACATGAAGCATATGGGGAATAAGCGTTTGTAAAAATAGTTTGTACAAGAGTAGAGAAAGTCCTGTGAGTGTAACACATCAGATTTTTTTCCTAATGTATTATAGAAATATTTCTTGTATGTTTACAGTTCCCACATATAAGTATATCTGCACAGTATGCGATTCTTCTTTTTTTTCCAAATCTCATCAAAAACTAGAAATATGATGCAGTACACCTACATGACTTTCCCTGTTCCTTACAATTTCACAGGTATTTACTATTCATACAAAATGCAATTCTTCATTTTGTGAAAATGTTCATGTCACATACTTGGAAGATATAGCACTTAATTGAATCGGGAACCTGAAAACATGTATTTTCGAGTGAAAACTTGCCTTAGGTAGGTTGTAGAGAAAGCAATGCGACTTTCTTGCATAAGCAAGAGCATGGCGAATAAACATAGTAAAGTCATACAGCTTCATTTGAAATCAATTCTAGCCAAACATTTTGAGCACTATTAAGGCAGGATTTGAGGTATCACTTTTGAGACGAATACTATAATATGCAAGGGCAATGCAACGTTTGGTTGGAATACAATACTTTCTTACCTACCATCTAGAGGAAGTAAAAACGGGAATGTTAACTTTGTAAGAATTGCTAAGTTTTGCTGAAAGTTTAATTCAAGTGGTCAAACATATGTAAGCTGTTGAAAATATATTCCCTAGCAATTTGTTTTTCTGAATCGTGATTATGTTCCCCAACAAGTCTGTAATTCGCGTCGTTAGATACCTCAGAGAAGAAATGCGCATTTCAGTTTTTACGTATGCATCGCCATTTCTGAGTGGCCAGGTAAGCTGCACTTTGCGATATTTGAAAATTTCAATAACCCACAACTCGTGATTCCGTTTGATGTACATGGAATAGATATTCATTAATAAACACAGTATAAAAAACAAGAATGAAGTCTGAGAACGTCTTGATCGTCGGCGCAATACCAATACCTAGTTGGATATAAATTTAAAATCTTAGCGAAAATCTTTCCTGCAAATTAACTTTTAAGATTTTCGATAAGGGAAAAGTTGGATATAAATTTAACACTTTAATGAAAACCTTTGCTACAAATAAACTTTTAAACTTTATTCTGATGTACCAAAGCCTGTCCTCTTTCTTGTAACTGAGGTCCCATTTGAGTAACCAGATTTTCCTTAAACCGCTGTGATTGACAGGTCTTCCTAACGACCCTCATTAGGTGGATCCTAATGGATTTTGGCCATCAGCGCAATGCAACAACACCTATTTCAAGTACTGTCTTCCACAGCAAAGAAAGTCTCCAGGGAATGAAGGCAGGGGGGAAATTGCTGATTAGACGTGGTCCCAACGCTGCCTACTTGCTTATGGTACCCTTATTTATGACACATATGACAGCTCAGTTACAGCTCTGAATAGTTTTACTTTGGTGTTCTCTGGTTTTATGCATAGCATGCATTCTCCGTCACACAAATTCACTGTCCTTGTCACACTGTTTCCAAACAGATAAGGGTAACACATTCCTGTCAGGGAGTTTTTCTCGGTGGCGAACAGTAAACATTTACTTCTTCAGTTCATTAAAAAAACAAACAAAACTTTTTCATGTTTATTACGGAAGAGAAGCTTTTTGCGAGAAAACGTAAAATTGGCAAGAAAATTACACCATTAAATCGCCTACCAGTATCATGAAATATTGAGATACTTTTAGCCGGAGCTATAAAATATTTTTCACGTTAATCGTTAATAACGAAAAAAGACGGCTCTATCCATGAGCTCTCCAAGTGTAGGGAAGATAGACATGTCTATTTACCTGCTCAATTCTTTATGCCACATATCTTTTCCTAATTGACATAAATATGGAAAATACCATCCAGATCTTCTACATAAACAACTCCATTTGCACATATATCTCATAAACATATGTAATTCCTCTCCATTCCATATAAAATCCATAATAAGAACACATAATTCCTCTCCATCCCATATAAAATCTATATTAAACACATTATTCCTCTCCATCACCATATAAAATCCATATTAAACACACATAATTCCTGTCCCTCCCCATATAATATCTATATTAAGCACGTAATTCCTCTCCATCCCTATACAAAATCCATATTAAACGCAGTAAATATTTTTTCCACACATTTAAATATAAAAAGAAAAACCTACATTGAAGGAATCTGTAAAAATGCTGTTTCATTGGGCGACAATAAATAAAAAAGTCGACTTGAATTTTTTTAAGGTGCTGGGCTTAAACAAATGAAATAAAATGGAAGAGAGGCTCTCTTATGATGTGCAGGAACTTGAAACATTTCCGTTGGCAAACAGAGCTGACACCCAGAGTTGGGCACTTGGGTCAAGTAAGTGCGCATGCGCTGGGACTTTAACATTTGCTAGCACCGTCTTCGTGGAGTTGGGCACTCAGGTCAAGCCAGTGCGCATGCGCTGGGACTTCAACTTTTGCCAGCAAGCCAGAGCACCGTATTTGCGAGGTTGGGCACTCGGGTCAAGCCAGTGCGCATGCGCTGGGACTTTTACATTTGCTAGCAAGGCACAGCACAGTCATCGCGGAGTTGCGCACTTAGGTATAAAATAGTTTTTAATCATACCAATGGATGACAAATGTAAGGAACTAGTCATTGGCCAGGTTCCACATAATTACGCACATTGCTCCCGAAAATACTTGGTTCAATTTTAAGTGGTTTAATGCAAAAGTTGTATGAATATTCTATGGGAAGGGGGGTCATTTTGTATTCAGCCTAGATGTGAAGGTAGATTTCGAAGTTCAGTTTTTACTTTCTCTACCATGTACCTGGTAGGTAGAGAAGGTATTGCATTCCACCCAAAAATTCAATACCGAGATTTCACAGGAAAACATGTTTTGAGAGCACCTGAATCCAAAAAGAGCATGTTTAGAAAAAGGTCCGCACACAGCATAACTCAAAACCGAAAAGTCAGATAAATACCAAACATTATACTTAGGCTCAGTAACTTCCTTCCCAAGGTCGCAGGTTCAAACCCGGCGGAGGGCGATGAATTTTTTCGGGTATAAAAATCCTTAGCACAGCTTCCTTCGGAAGGGAAGTAAAGCCAGTGGTCCCATGTCATAGATTTACGGCACGTAAAAGAACCTCAAGCCAGATAAGAGGCCTCTGAGCAAATTTCCTGTCTTTCACATCCAATATAGAATGGGATGCTAAGAACCATAGTAGTTAAAGAGCGTCCATAAATAAAACTCAATTTCATTTCAGTAACTTCCAAAGATGCGGCACAAAGAATTTCAAGAAAATTCATTCAACCCAAACTACTGTTTTCATGGAACATTCTGATCTGAACAACAAATGTATACTGCTTTATAACCAATTTATTTCAAATAAGATTTTTTTTTGGCGGCATCACCACTTCCGAGATATTCATTATTAATGTTGGATTTGTTTAATGCTTTGTCGTTCTTTTTAAGTCCCATAGACTTTCGATGTTTCTGGTGATTGCATGGAAACAGTGTGAAATTTTAAGGCCAGCATATAGCATCCAGTTCTAAAGCATTTGACTATCGCTGTTTGCATTATGTGTGTAATGTAGCTATTTCTACAACAGTTTATTTGGATTTCAATGTATAGACAGAAAAATAATCTGATGTATTGCACTCACATAACTTTCTCTACTCTTGTACACACTTTTGTACAAATGTTTATTCTCCATCTACTTCATGTTAATCTCATGGCTAATTTTCTTATAGGTACAAGGGAATATGGTGGGCTTTAAGCGATAGTCAAATCTTTAAGTATTGGAAAATTCAAACAAATAACAAGGAATACCTCGGAAATGGTTCACTCAACCAAAAGGGAAAAAAAAAGAAAAAAGTATATGACAAAATGTGTGTTTGAGAAAATGTTCGAAAACTGTTCCATGTAAAGGGTATAGTGGTTTGGGGGATTTCCTTTAAAACCTTCATGTCGCATCCTTGAAAGATAGTAAATTCAAAGTACCAAGTTTCGTATTTATCCGACTTTTCGTTTTTGAGTTATGCTGTTCGCAGACTGACAGACATGTTTCAAAAATGCTTTATTTGGATTCAGTTCACCTCAAAACATGCATTTCCGGTGGAATCTCGATATCGAAATTTTGGATGGAATGCAACACTTCCTCTGCTTACTATATGTAGTAGAGAAAGTAAGAAACTTTAGTAAGAATAAGAAAGGTAGAATCAGACGACTGAAAAATCCAATGCCATCGGTGGGATTTGAACCACGAACCTTCCGGTTTTTGTCGAGTTGTTCTAACCATTGAGCTACCATGGCAACATGCAAGTATTGCATTAAATTCATCAGTTGCTTATAATTTTTCCGATAAACCTAATTTAAGATCTAGTGCTGTTACGCTGAAATTCCATGAATATTTTGTCCTTCAATCTCTATTTTCACATTTCGCACGCAATTGTCTAGTGTTATCAACTGTTTTTGATACTATTATTAAGAGATTAGTATTAAAAACGTACGCACGTCGAGTAACTGACACTGTTTCTTAAGTATTAAGTGGACAGATTAACAGGCTATAAGAACGTACGTCATATGACTGTTATACCACGTTTAGATTAGATTAGATTGTATTCTGTGAGTTCACTAGCAGTCATAAAGGCTTGTGAACATAGAACATGTCAAGGAAATGTACAAAAATTACATATAAACATAAATATTACACAGAATATGGAACATTTGAAATAAAATAGACACATACTATATGCATGTCAAGGAAATGTACAATAAAGTTACATATATACATAAATATTACATAGTATACAGAACATTTAAAATAAAATAAAGACATATTATATACAAAATGAAACAAATCAAGTGTAATTTTGTACAGAGTTGAATACCGACTTACTGTTATAAGATTAACATACGTATAGGCAAGAACAGTTATTTTAACATTCACTAGGATTTTACCTTTGTTCGTCTGATCATTTTGTTCTATTTGATTTATAATGCATAGCATTTACTGTCAGTTCTTAATATACATACATTTAAATAGCTTCATTAATTCTAGAGCAGGCATAAAATATGACTGGCATCCATCCTTAATATTTACTAATACTACTTACAGAGCTATATAAGTATTATCATCAGGATAATTTGTCATTCAGATAATCTTGTGAAGAATAATATGCTTTTGAGCATAGGTACTCTTTAACAGCAGTTTTAAAGACATTGAAATTGTCTACTTTTCTCTTAAGATCATTAGGGAGAGCATTAAATATTTTTATGGTCTCGTAATATACACCTTTCTGGAAGCAAGAAAGCTTTGCACTGGGATGATGGATGTTACCCTTTTGTCTAGTGTTTATCTCATGAATTTCCATGTTTGTAATAAATGTGGTTCGATTGCATACACAGAATTTTAAGATTGAAAATATATACATGCAAGGTAGGATTAATAACTTCAGTCTTTTAAAAAGATGTGTGCAAGAGTGTCTGCTATGACTGCTGGAAATAATTCTTATAACCTTCTTTTGCATGAGGAATATTCATTTACTTTCTACCAAATTTCCCCAAAATAATATTCCATATTCAATGATAGAGTTAAAATATGCATAGTATACTAATTTAAGTGTATCTATAGAACTGACATTTACCAATGCTCGGATAGCATAACATGCAGAACTGAGTTTGGGTATGATATACATAATGTGAACTTTCCAATCTAAATATCTGTCTACTTGGAGGCCCAGAAATTTAATGTTCTTTATTTGTTCTAGTGACATGTCATTAATACCAATTTCTATTGGAGTGTGTAGTGATCGATGGGTTATAAATTTAACAACTTTTGTTTTGTCTAGATTTACAGATAATTTGTTAGCTTTAAACCAGTGTGACATACAGTTCAAAACATAATTCAATTTAATTACACACTCATTCAAGTCTTTACTAGTCACCAGAACACTCGTGTCATCAGCAAACAGAATTATACTTGCAATATCCTTTATATAAAATGATAGGTCATTTATATAGATCAAGAATAATAAAGGTCCTAGGACTGAACCTTGGAGCACTCCATGTGTTACTGTTTTCCATTTTGATGTATGTTTTCCAAATTCAATATCATTGACAACTTCAACACTTTGTTTTCTTTCATTTAGATACGATACGAACCAACTTAGAGTTTCATTTTTTAGTCCATAGAATTTCAATTTTGCTATCAGAATATCATGATTAACACAGTCAAATGCCTTTGCTAAGTCACAAAAAATCCCACCTACATGCATTTTTTTGTTTAATGCAGTTAACACTTCATGAGTAAGGTTATAAGTTGCATTATTGGTCGACATTCCTTTTCTGAACCCGAACTGATCCCTGACAAGTATGTTGTTACATTCAAGGTATTTATAAAGTCTATTAAACATCACCTTTTCAAGAACTTTTGAGAAAATAGGCAGGAGAGATATTGGTCTATAATTTGAAACATTATTGCGTTTGCCTTTTTGAAAAGTAGTTTAACAATGGAAAATTTCATTCTATCAGGGAAAATTCCTGACCTTAGTGACTCACTAAGGGGAGTGGAAATTTGAGATGAGCATGATTTTAAGACTTTTATTGTTATTTCATCATAACCAGAAAAGCTTTTTGTTTTGAAGGAGTTACGGCCTGTATTACGATCTCCGGTTAAGGTTTGGGGTAAGATTTACCTGAGAGTTACGTACTGCGACTGTATTACAATCTTTGGTTAAGGGCTACCCGGGAGTTATTTTTGGAGGTAAACTAACCACCACCTCAAGTGGTGGATAAAGATGATACCTTGGAGTTAACTCGTATTTCCGAATGAAACATGGCGTACCACCGGCAGAGATTGATTATTGAGAGTGATTCAGAATATATTTTCGAGTTTTTGGAAATGTTATCTATACATTAGAATAGTTCACTCCAACACCCAGTCTTAAATATTACTGTCAGGGCGTAAGGAACTAACCATTGTGCTTGGATTGTTTTTGGAAGGCCAAACATTTTAGGTTAAATGACAAGCAGTGTGGGCAAAGGTAAACGTATTTTGCGTGTTAGTTTACATTTAGGTTGGTTTTTAAAATTGTCGAATGGCTTTCCACGTTAGTTTTAAATGATATTCATGAAATGTTTGCGTCAAAAGACTATGGTTTTCGGTTATTAAAGTGATATTCGTAAAACTTTTACGTCAAAACTCTTAACACTATTTTTAACGAAACTTTGAAGTGTGGCATAGTTTTCCAAATAGAATAACCAAGGAACGGCATTAGAAAGATGCAACAAACTTAAGAATATTGTGTTGAACTTAAATGTCAGGCAACATGTGTAAATCCGAATCAACATTAGAACCATCGATGTTGCTTTTCTATAAATATAATAGCTTTCGCGAACGGAAAAGCTAATAAAAAGGTAATTATAACTATTGTTTACGGTATCCTATTGTAGCTCAGTAATCCAATAACGTATTAGAACCGCATCTTGTATGCTCAATGACATGTATATAAATTACATTTTAGGTTATGTTCATGTCAAAATTCTCTAAAAAAATCTCCAAAACCGTTCACAATCTATAATAGTCTGTCCGCTCGCCTTGTTACTAATGACCAATAATGACGCTATAATGTTGCAGGTTACCACGAGATAGCGTTGTATAAACAGTGAAATTACTCGGAAAACTATTGCCAAGGAGAAATACATATCTCTTTGGTGTTGCCAACTTCTCGCCCAGCATCATAAACCTTAGGGTTACTAACCATCGGTTGATATGCGTTTGTAATACGCGGCAATGCACCTAACCTTCAGATAGCGATAACTGATAGGTTACAAACCATGACTTTTAACCGGAGATCGTAATACAGGCCGTTAATAATTTTGTTTATTTCAGAAGGCATTGTCATGTTAACTTTAAATTCAGGCACTTCATTAGTGAAATTTGGTCTTAGAAATTCCAAAGCTGCCTCTTTACTTCCAAAATTAATACTCATTTTGTTTGTTACATCCAAAAAGAATTTGTTAAATATTTCTGCGACTTTATGAGATTTACTAATTTCTTGATTATCAATGTTTAGTGTTAGTAAGCCATTTTGTAATGAGGATTTACCCGCTTCCCTTTTTATTATATTCCAAGTAGTTTTTATTTTATTGTCAGAGAGTTGAATCTGTTTATTATAATGCAATATTTTAGCCCCTTTTATTACCTTCTTTAGAAGCTTACAATATTTTTTTAAGTAGTGTTTTAAATCTATATTATTACTAATTCTTACTTGCTCATATAATTCTCTTTTACGTCTACATGACGTCCTAATTCCTAAAGTGATCCAGGCATTCTCTCTTTTGAAGTTAGATATTTTGTTTAACTTGACCGGGAAGCAAGCATCAAAGTGGGTTTTGAAACACTGAAGAAAGATGTTATATTTATTATTGGTTCCATTCGTTTGGTAAGTTTGATTCCATGATTCAAGTTCAAGTATTTTGCTAAACTCACTCAGAGTATTTTCATTTATTTCCCTAGATTTCTGATAAGTATATTTAGGTTTGGATTTTAAATTTAACTTTTTAATGCATAGAACTTGTGCATCGTGATCCGACAGACCATATTTTGATGAGACATTGCAAAAATTAATGCTATCTGAGTTTACAAATATATTATCTATAGCTGTAGAGGAGCTGTTTTGGATTCTTGTTGGAAAGTTTACTGTGTCATGTGGTACGTTGTAAGTAAAGTGCTGAGTTGTTCCCTTTGAAGACTAGGTTTCAAATAATCAACATTTATATCACCACATATGATTAATTCTCTTTTTGGTTTGAATAAAAATTTTAGAAGATGTTCAAGTTTCTTTCTGAATATTTCAAAATTGTCTAAGGGAGATCGATAAAGGGCTACTATAGTTAAAATTCAATTTACCTTCATTTAGCTGAACTGCACAGAGTTCAAGGTTTTGTTCAGTACAAACCTTGGATAAATCCAAAACCGGTAATGATGTGTTATAGCGGCTGTCGTCTGCTAGTGAGCGGCCTGGGCGTGGCTTAAGGAGTTCGAGCGTTGCCAACCGTAAGAAATGTACGCGCGGAAGATAACAACTATGTAACACGAAATTCGCAATGCGGCGCGGTTATTTCAAACACACAATTTGTCGATGTTTTTACTTTCTCTACTACGTATAGTAAGTAGGAGAAGTATTGTATTCAACCCAAAAATTCGATACCGAGATTTCACCGGAAATACATGTTTTGAGACCCCCTGAATCCAAAAAAAAGAAATTTTTGGAAACATGTCCGTGTGTGTGTCTGTGAACAGCATAACTCAGAAACGAACAGTCGGATAAACACCAAACTTGGTATTTAAGTTCAGTATCTTCCAAGGATGCGACACGAAGGTTTTCAAGAAAATTTTTGGGGGACCCCAGAGTACCTTTACATGGAAGATTTTTCGAAAATTTTAATTTTCTCAAAAATGGCTCTAACGATTTTGATTAAAATATCATATGTTTAAGATATTTGTATGACAAATAAAATGTATATCTTGAATTTTCTGGGAATGTCTCCAAAAGTATTCTTCATTGTGAACGACTTTTGCATAACTGGTAAACCATAAGAGATAGACAAAATTTTACTGCACAAAAAATGTAGATAGCATTAAAATACACAATTTATGACATATACATTTTTGTTGTTGAGTGAACCATTTTCGAGATATTGCTTGTTATTCCCTTAAATTTTTCAATACTTATTTTCTCAAATGGGAATTCGTTATTCATTTTTACTTTCTCTACTACGTATAGTAAGTAGGGGAAGTATTGCATTCCACCCAAAAATTCGATACCGAGATTTCACCGGAAATACATGTTTTGAGACCTCCTGAATCCAAAAAAAGCATTTTTGGAAACATGTCCGTGTGTGTGTGTGTGTGTGTGTGTGTGTGTGTGTGTGTGTGTGTGTGTGTGTGTGTCTGTGAACAGCATAACTCCAAAACGAACAGTCGGATAAACACCAAACTTGGTATTTAGGTTCAGTATCTTCCAGAGATGCGACACGAAGGTTTTCACGAAAATCCCCCCACCACAGACTACCCTTTACATGGAACATTTTTAGAAAATTTTAATTTTCTCAAAAATGGCTCAAACAATTTTGATGAAAATATCATATGTTTAAGATAATGTCATGAGAAATGAAATGTATATCTCGAATTTTCTGGGAATGTCTCCAAAAGTATTCTTCATTGTGAACGACTTTTGCATAACTGGTAAACCATAAGAGATATACAAAATTTTACTACACAAAAAATGTATATCGCGTTAAAATACACAACTTATGTCATATACATTTCTTTTGTTGAGTGAACCGTTTTCGAGATATTGCTTGTTATTTCCTTAAATTTTCCAATATTTATACTTTTTCTCAAATTCGTTATTCATTTTTTTATGTCCTGGACATGCAAAGAGAATGGAATGCGCCACATAGCAACCAGCGTTAAAATATTTGACTATCGCTTAAAAGCTACCATATTCCCCTTGCATCTACAAGAAAATTACCAATAAGATTGACATCTCGATATCTCGATTAACATGAAGCATATGGAGAATAGGCGTTTGTAAAAATAGATTGTACAAGAGTAGAGAAAGTCATGTGAGTGTAACACATCAGATTTTTTTGTCTTGGATATGCAAAGAGTTATAATCTATGGCAAAGGGAATGGTGCTGCACCTAGCAACCAGCTATTACGAGATATGTATGTGCTTAAAGGCTACTGTTTTTCTATATTGCCCTTACATCTACAAGAAAATTAGCAATAAGATAGAGTCTGCAAATGTTTATCTCGATTAACATGAAGTAGGTGGAGAATAAGCGTTTGTAAAAATAGTTTGTACAAGAGTAGAGAAAGTCATGTGAGTGTAACACATGAAATTTTTTACATTGCATTGAAGCACACCTATTGTACAAAGTTAACCAAACCTGCATGTTGATTCATACCCAAAGAAAATGCTGTTATTTCAGGCCAAACACATTATCCCACATATACGTTATTACACAGAAGCAGTGGTAGCTTTGTTGACATTGTCCTTGAACCACAAACACACATTGTTGTAAATTAGGTGCAATATCAGCAGTATACCTTATTACACAGAAGCAGTGGCAGCATTGTTCTCATTGTCCTTGAGCCACGTACACACATTGTTGTAAATTAGGTGAAATATCAGCAGCATACCGTATAACACAAAAACAGTGGCATCATTGTTGTCAATATCCATGAGTCACAAAACACACATTATTGTATTAATGTACTGCAATGACGTGGCAATAGGAAAACTGGAGAAGACGTTTAAGTTAGGTGAATTACCAGCAGCATACGTTATTAGACAGAAGCGGTGGCAGCAGTGTTGTTCACTGTTCTTGAGTCACAAAACACACATTGTTGTATTAATGTACTGCAATGATGTGGCAATAGGAAAACTGGAGAAGACGTGTAAGTTAGGTGAATTACCAGCAGCATACGTTATTAGACAGAAGCGGTGGCAGCATTGTTGTTCACTGTTCTTGAGTCACAAAACACACATTGTTGTATTAATGTACTGCAATGACGTGGCAATAGGAAAACTGGAGAAGACGTGTAAGTTAGGTGAATTACCAGCAGCATACGTTATTAACAGAAGCGGTGGCAGCATTGTTCTCATTGTCCTTGAGCCACATACACACATTGTTGTATTAATGTACTGCAATGAGATGGGAATCGGAAATCTGATGTCATTAAAAGAAATAGAATTTGAAGTATGCGCCTTTGATTAAATTTGACATTGTTGAGTTACACCGGGTAATGCTGCGCTATCACATCCAGTATTACGCCAAACATGTCTTGTCCCCGAAAACGATTCCGGAAGATGAATTCGTGGAGATAGGACGTGAAGAGGGCGTCACTGGTACCAAATTGCCGCCGAAGTTTCCTCTTCACCCTCATCCACATGTTTTCGACATTCTGCGTGTGGATGGTGTCGTCTTCGGGGTCTACAAAGTTCTGCTCATGGACAATTACGTCGTGTATACTAGTCCCGGGCATCCTTTCCCCAACCGGCTTCAAAGCGAACGGAAAGCTTTGAAGCCTGACCATAAACCCATCAGTAAACGATTAGTAGGGTCTTCCCATCCCTTAAACACAACACGTGGTCCTTTCTCTAGCTCCACCAAAGCAAAGCGTTGTTGCAATGTCATTTCTGCTGTTTCTTCGGTTTTATTTTAGCAGCTGTGACTGTTCGCTCGTGCTTTTCTTCCATGTTCAGCTAAGCTTCTATATTACTTCTTCAGAGAAGTTATATAGTGTTTTACTTAGTGCAGTTTTGTAAGTTTAGCAGTGTTTAATAGTTATTAGCGTTTAATAGTTTAATTAAGATGTGGAGACCTTGGGAAACGAACCAAGTTGATACCCCTCCGGTCGCACCAGCAAGTGACCCTCTGCCGAATATCAGTAATGCCAAGACCACGAAGAAAAGGGCTACAAAAACTGAATAAGCAAAGCCAGATTTTTATGTGTAATGTTCAAGAACATGTAGAAAAGAACCTTTTATGTGGAAAAATGTTTGTTATTGTTTTGAATTTCTCAAAAACAGCTTAACGATTTTTAGTAAAATACCGCAAGTTTAAGATATTTGCAGGAAAAATAAAATTTGTATCATGAATTTTATATTCTGGGAATAACTTGTAAAATTTTCCTCGTTCTCAACTTGTTGTATTACTGGTAAATTCTAAGAGAGAGACAAAATCTTACTCTGCGTAAAATGCAATCTCGGTAAAGGACAAATTTTAGGTCAAATTGTGTTAACCATTTCCGAGAAATTTTTTGTTGTTGGTTTGAATTTTGAAATACAAGTTGGAAGTCTCTGTTTGTATTTTCCTCGTGGTCATGCTAAGAGCATGGAATTTCAAAGTCATCATATAGTCATCTGTATTTTAAAAATCTGACTATTGCTTTAGCCTATGTATCCTTACATTTACAACGATATGTGCAATGAAATTTTATCTTATTATTTAAGAAGTAGATAGAATAAGCTTTTGTGAAAGTAGTTTGTAGAAGAGTGAGTAGAGATAATCTTGTGAATATAATACATAAGATTTTTTTTTTATTTTCTTTCTTTTGCCTTCGTATTTTTACTTATCCTGCATTTTATAATAAAGCTATTCATTTAAGTAAACAGAAGATGTCATGCTTATAAATCTTACACCTTAAACAATACACAACTTCTTGTATTAGCTTTATATTAATAAAACATTGTTGTGATACAAGTGATAAAAAACTTTTTACCATAGCTCCGCGCACAGCATAATCAAAAATGATGCTTTGATTTGGGAGTAAGAGTTCCTTTCAAAATAAATTAATATTTATGTATTTTAATTATTTAATGATAGTCCAACAATGTATAGTTTATTCGGAACATGTTTCTAAGTTTCTCTCGGATATGTTAACATGCATTTCTATTCTTGTAGCGCAGTATATTAGTTCAGATCATTCATTAGTTCAGTTATATTTTAAAGCGTTTGCAACTTAAATGTAATTACTATGCGATTCATAGTTATTTACATAGTTATTTTGTGTGTAAAGCAAGCAGACAAACTGCATGATTGTATTCTGTACATGTGGAAATCACCTGCAAAGTTTTGCTTTTAAATACTATTTTTAATTTTGGCAACAACGCGCATATGCACATGGATGTCACTAAGATTTTATGGTGCTTGCGGTTAGGGAGGGTAGGGAACAAGTGTTTGGCTACTGCACAAAGGTCGCCGCTTGGGATCCGAAGGCTGCGATGACCATATATATACGCCGTCTAGCAGATTTCCGATGTTGGCGTAAGAAGCCCATCCATCGGAGATGATGCGGCTTCCAGGCAAAATATGCTGCATGATAAGGGCTTCCAGGGTTTGAATAATGGGTAGAGAAAGTTATGTAAATCCAACATCAGGTTTTGAATTAAGCACAACCTTAAGAGCCGAATCTTTGCAGGGTTGCAGTACTTAAGGAACAAAAATGTTAAGTGTAACATCTTGTATGAACGTTTCCATTTTTCATTACACTTGTACGTGACTTTTAAGAACCGCAAAGCTCAGACCCTCCCTACCTGCCTGGGACTTTGCAAGGGGTAGTGTTTGAACATTCCGAAAGCAATTCATGTTTATGATGGGCAGTAAATGACTCTCAACCAGGAATACAATACAGCAGCACCACATGTTAAAAGTGGATGGGGGAACATCTGTTCAGCAGAAGGTACAACCTTTGGCTAACAAGAAACTCCAGACCGCACTGCAAACAGTACTCAAGCAATTCGAATTCCAAGAAAAATTCCGCATTCTAGATGAAATAAAGTGAGTAGCATATGCCGCGATTTAAGGAATATAATTGACGAATGCTTAGTGGTAAAGTGTTTCTTTTCCTCCCTGTCGGCCTGCGTTTTATTCCAGTAGCAAGAGCTATTTGGAAAGGCTTTCCCCAGTTTTCGTTTATCCCGTAGAGACAATTTCCAAGAAAGTTTTAAGAAGAAGAATACCATGCTCATCTATGCCATAATTATCTTTTCCATTCCTTCCATTACTAAGAACAATCAGGCAGAAAGGAAGTTGAAGAATACTCCATAAAATGCTATACTTGCAAAACTTACTTTTAGTCATTGATTTACTTTACACTAAAAACAAAGAAAAAAACGGGGATTCGAGGAGGAAAGTGCAAGAAAGGATTAAACAATCCTTAGATAATTTATAGCTTAAAACGCTGACAGAAATTTACACTATGTAGTTCAAAATCGCAATTTTATGTTTAAGGATTAGAACTCAATAGGAACCTTCACAGTTAGACGAAGTCCTCTACTGATTAAAAATCAATATTCTTACTCGACAAAAAAATACTCATATCGTGGAAAATGTAATGTGAATAGAAGCCTAATTTTGCATGAATGGTATATGGTATTCACGTTAAATTTCCTACGAAAAATATATTTGACCACTATTAATTACATATTTCATTACAATGAACTTGGTTACATCCACCATACGGAAAACTAAAAACGCCACATGTAGCATTTGTGTATATATCTGTCTGTCCTCATGTGTGTGTGCGCGCGTGTATGTGTGTGTGTGTTTTAATAATTTGTAATGCCTGAGTGTGTGTGTGTGTTTTAATAAGTTGTGGAGCATGAGTGTGTGATTTTGTGTGTATGTGAGCATTGGAGTGTGCTGGACAGAGGACCAGGCACCAAAACAACCGGAGAAATAGAATTCTTTAAGTAATGACTAAAATCATCCGCAGGAACACAGAGGCTAAAATACGATTAGGATAAAATGGCACTCTTGGCAGCGGCATGCGCACCTTCATTGAATATATGTAACTTCATTATCGCGTATGCCGAAATTGAATTAAAGTTTTTTTTATTTATGGACGCTCTATAACCACTATGGTTCTTAGCGACCTATTCTATATTGGGCATGAAAGGCCGGAAAGTTTGCTCAGAGGCCTCTTTATCAGGCTTGAGGTTCTTTTACTTGCCGTAAATCTACGACAGGGGACCACCGGCTTTACTTCCCTTCCGAAGGAAGCCGTGCTAAAGATTTTTACGCCCGAAAAAATCCATCGCCCTCCGCCGGGTTGTAACGACGCCTCGACAGGAATTCAAGGTGCGGTGCTTCTCAACACGGATGGGATAACCGTGGAGAAGCGTCGCGCGCAACAAAGTCTTACTTTGTTGATCGGACTTACTCTGAACCAACAATGAACCGAAGTGAAGGCGAAGGAATGAACCGGACCAGCAATACTGTCAATGCCCTTCTGTATTATAAAAGGGTTCACCTTCTCAAACGTTTATCCTTTCTCTGTTTGGTAATGACTAAGTAACAACCAGATGACGGTGGTGTTACTTCTGTTACTAAAACGTTTCGGCGTGTTATTAATAATGGAGAAAGAGGGCTCCATAGCGAAATAAATTCTCCACCACTGCAACCGTCTCCGACTTCAGGCTCTGTCTTCCCAGGCGTTACCCCGGCTTGGGTGAGTGGCCTATCCATACCGGTCTCACCCAAGGGTCACACCTCCCAGAACATAGACAGAGGGACCCAATGACCGTGGAAAGTCAGCAGCTCATGTAGTGCCCCCCCGCGGGACTGTAGTTGAACAGCAGATACGAACACACACCCTACATGACGACCCCGGGTAGTGGGGCTGACGCCATTATCCACTCACCCAGCTGCGCACCCAGTGCGCGGGTATCCATCAAGCTGTGTCCACGGAGGATTAAAAGAAAATTGGAAAATAAACCAAAAGTGTGTGGGCGTTTCACACGCAAGGTAGGCCGGCGAGGAAGAAAAAGAGATATGTGAATGGTCGTGGTGCGAATTGTTTGTAAATAGATTAGAGAAAAAAGAAGCGTGGCGAGGGGGGTATGGAACGAAATGAAAATAACGCACGAGAGCGCATCTTGTGTCTCCCGGTCAAGAGGACGAACCCACCTCGACCGGATAAGGGTGGAGGGATGACGACGGTGATGAGTGGCTCGGGACCCCGGGTGTGCCAAACCCGTACTCACATAAAGTGAGACCCTGGGGGGTTGGAAGCTGCGTTGAAACAGTGGGACAGCAACCACGGAAATAGAAAAGATCCCTGTTGGTGAGACAGGTGTTAATAAAACCATAGAACCTGAACCCAGTATAAGAAATAATTGTAGAAAAGGAAGCGTAAAATAAATGAAGATAACGTGGCTAGTCCAGATGAGGGTGAGGACTGGCTCGGGCACTCTGCGTACGTCAAAGCCAATCTCACATAGTGAGCCCCTGGGGGGGGGGGGGTGAACTGTGAGTGTGTTTTGCTGGTGAGTTGTAGTGTTTGATTGCGAGTGTGTTCGCTTTGGAGTGTGAGTGTGTTTTTGCTAGTGATTTGTAGTGTTTGAAGGCGAGTGTGTGAGCTACGGAGTGTTAGTGTGGTTGTCCTGGTGAGTTCAAATAAAGCATGCATTTTGAATTTTCTGGAAATAGCCTGTGAACTCCCGTTCATTCTGATTGAATTTTGTGTATTGCGCTAAGTATCTAGGAAACTATGAAATGCTCTAAAATGCAGTTTGAGGCAAACCAATATTTTCTTGTGTTAGCATTTGGGATAATATTCCAGGAAATGTCATTGCACCTTTGCACCTAAAAGTGTATTATAAATGTATGAAAGTTTGCATAATCTTATAACAGCCTTAGGGGTGTTTTAAGTCTGAAAAATCATTTTATATTACAGCTGCTTTACCCGAAAATTCATTCATTTCATATTTCTTGCTTTGTACAGACTGAAAAAAAGGAATTGCTGAAAAGCATACATTTAGTAGCTCAAAACACTTTAATAATGACATTCTTTGCAGCTTGGTAGCACAGAAAGTTAATTTCCTTTCAACTCCTTTTATAAACAAGAATAATAAAATTACAATTGATTCATTCACATGACTTTCTCTATCCTCTATCGTTTATTAGTAGATACATAAATTATTATTCTTAATCAACCTTTTTTTTCTGTCTACTACATTTTAATATAAAAAAAAAGACTTTGCAGAAATATCTACATTACACATTTCGTTATCGATACAAAGAGAACAGCGATAGTCAAATGTTTAACTGGACGCTATATGCTGGCCTTAAAATTCCATTCTGTTTCTATGACATCACGAGAAACAACTGAGTGTTGAAAGGACTTTAAGATAATGACCAAAAAAATGAACAATTGAAACCTTCAAAAAATGAGCAATTCGCACATTTAATAACGGATATCTCAGAAAGGGCTCATGCCACAATAAAGCTTATTTTAAATATATTGTAGCTTTAAAGAGATTTACATTTTTGGTGTAGCACGTCTTCCTCTATCACTTAAGGATTACAAGTTATACAAGGTTATAAAAAATTCCTTCCGAATGAAGGACTTCATAGGCTCTTTCCCGAAAATCCGAGATATATATTTCATTTGCCATGTAAATATTTTTATGAATGGTATTTTAATCAAAATCGTTTCAGCCATGTTTAGAACATCAAAAATTCCCAAAAATATTCCATGTCAAGGGAGTTTAGGTATTTATCCGACTTTTCGTTTTGAGTTATGACACACACGACGTTTCCACAAATGCTTTATTTGGATGCCGATGATAATAATACATAATAGTAATAATAATCATTCTCATAATAATATAATACATCAACAACGATAAATAACAACACGCGGGCCGTATAAGTATACAACTACAATGGCTCGCTGTACATTGCATGCATGGGTTGGCTACATGTTATGCCTACAGCGTGTTTTCGATTCTCACCGTTGGCAACAACCACCTAAGCCACGCCCAGGCTGCTCGCTAGCAGACGACAGCCGCTATAACACATCATTACCCCAAAACCTTATATGTCACATCATTTTTGACATATATACAAACCCCACCTTTATGTAAGATTTTTCTTGAAAACTCTGCTGCTAAAGAGTACCCATGCAGTAAAATTGACTGAAATTCCTGTTGTGTCAAGTGGTGTTCGGATAAACATAAAAATGTGGCATTGAGTTTTCAGTATTAAGACTAATAGTAAGTTCATCTACTTTGTTTCTTAAGCCTCTTATATTCTGATGAAATACAGACAGGCAGTTTTTATTTTTATTATTATCATGATTACTATTGATGTCAGAAGCATTATTTCTATAGTTACTTGTGGATACAGAGGTATTTGGGATGGTTATCTCAATTTGCTTTAAGTGTCGATGATTATGTTGACTATGGGACATACTTAACCTATAAAAGACCTCCTACTAGTGACAACAGGAATTTTACCCTTAATTCTGTCAGCAATAAGAAGAGAAAGCTTCTCTTTGCCTCTAGAATTTAGGTGTAGGCCATGAGAGGTATAACCATTCCTGCCTATACCGTTGACATCTATCATACACATGTGAGATGCAGCAGGACTTAACAAGGCACGCTCAAGTCTCAGATTCATATCCCTCACCCTCCAATGAAGTTGAGGCTTGTCATGCCTATGTAAAAGTCCCACTACCTTCACATTAGTATGGCTGCTGGTCTCACTGATGTCACACAGTCCTTTTCAATAATATAACTACTATTTCTATCCAGGCTATTCCCTGGCCCACCCACTCGCTACATGATCCCTCTTGGTAAAACCTGCAGTTAGCTTTACCAGGTTTTAAATACGTCATAAATTCGTACGTTGTGTGACTGCCACGCCGCGTTTTATTTTACTTCGCGCGTATGGTCACCCTGCTTCTCCCCGTCGAGCCACATACCAGACGACGTCACGCAGATGTTTTACCCTCTGCACATGCGCCAGGACTTGACCCAATGGACCAACCCCTACCTAGGAATTAACGTTAAGCTGATGCTACTTAAAAGTGGAGTCTTGATAATCACACGAACGAAAGGTTATTACTCCTTCCAGGAAATTCTCATTACCACCAAAGCAGCAACAATAAATGCACCATTTCCATTTATCATAGAATGTCATATTTTGTTGTTAAGAGGCCCTCATTGAAAATGCGGAAAGCAAAAAATAATGGAATGAATTACCTTAGGAGTGAATGTAGAAGTAGATGTGATCTGGTCAAGACCTGGTGTCCACCTTTTTAGGTGTCTTACTTATATAGGAGAATTGCGGTATGAACACGAAAAACGTGGCCATCTTTACGGCACTATAGACGGACAAGCGCTTGCAGAAAGCTATCCCGAAGGTGTACGAACACCACGCTTCCAAAGCGAATGTCGCGACCTCACCTCTGCCATGCTGATTGCTGAGGCTTGAAACTAAACTAAGATGGAAGTCAGCTGATAAAATAGCAATGCCGAAAATATAAAAATAAACCAGAATTTTCGTATCAACGAGCAATTCTGTAAATGTAGGAGTTTATAGTGATACCTTATTTAATATTGAGTATCAAATAACGCGCATTCGATGTTTAAAACTGGAACATGACCTGAAAACCTAGTAAGGTAGAAGACAGGTTATGAATCGAAAGTTTAGTTGGTTTTAATGAAGAATTGAAATATATATAGCGAAAACAAGCTAACCTTAAATATAAACTATAACTTAGTATCTTAAGGTGTTAAAATGTGTTCGAATTAGGAACTGTATTTCGAAAAGTTTATTTTTATGGATTGCACACTAATATCGTAAAACGAACAAGAGAACTCATGCTCAAAGGTTATGTCTGATACCTATTTCAATTTTGAATGTGATGTAATGATAATAGTTTGGGATCCATAGTTTGATTTTGGATGTGTATTAGTGTTGTGCTCAAACACTATTTCCTGCTGTTATACCAAATAAATAAATTAGGACATAATGCTCTTTTCATTGCAAAATAACTTAAAGCATTTCATAAACAGAAAATTCTCCATATGTACTGTATATCTTTGGGAACTTTTTGTCAATCTGGGGTTAAGCGCTGGCCTTGGAAGCACAAATAGTTACATAAAACTTGTGTATTACCACATTATTGCTGAATGATTTCTACATATCGAAATGTCAGCTACCATATTTATGACAAAACACCCAACTTAAATTATATAAATGTATAATATATATTGCATGGCAAAATATCTGCTGAAATAGTTATTCTCTCATTTGTGAAGTCATAGTGGGAGCTGCCTTGTAAAACAACTTCTTGGTTTCATTACTTGATAGTACTGAGTAATGCTATCTCTGTTTTAAATGTTGTCTCATTCATACTTCTAATTGGGCAGCACTATGGCCTCTCACAAAAAAGCCTGGATTCAATCCTAGGGATCAGAGGTGGGATTTTGTGGTAGATAAAATGGCACTTAGAATGAATGTTGTCTGGTTTTCCCCACCATAATTCCATCAATTGCACCATCTTCATCATTGTCATCCCCCCTCCCACCAGTCTCGAATCTCTGTAAACCTGTGAAGTTAAAAGGGACATTAAAATTAAAAATACTATGGAGGACAGAGAGCAATAGTAATGAACGAGTGTCTCATCCAGCCACCCAAATTTATAAACCAGCATGTGCTGTTACATTCTTTCTGCAGTCAACATATGAAAAAACAATTAATACTGGCACACTAAACTACATGTTAAAGTGATTGACAATTATGAAGGATGGGTGTGATATGGCTAAACACAAAGAGACATTGTTATTATTTAGAGACATTGCATGCATTCACATTCATATTTAATAATACAGTATAATACATTTGTATGGTATTTTAAGGAACATGTGCCTACATTAATATACATTTGAATGGCCTACCCAATTAAAATGTCCATTAAATTCTAACCTCTTGAATGTCTGTTATTACAATCTATTGGAATGATCTTATAGGTAATTGCACTTAGTCACTTATGCATACACAAAGCCAGTTCTAGTTAATAAAACTTACAGTTATTGAATAGAAAATACACTTTGATTCCTTTTCCTGGGAAAGGTTCTATATATAACATTTGGTATAACACAGTGGAGGTCCTACAGCACATGGGAACTTTAAATTTATTGACAGGTCATATGGGAAAAAAACAAATTGAGCCCATACAGTGATGTTTGTATGTGTTTGTTCATTTGGCTCCACTGTGAGCAATGCTCAGGGAAATTGAACACATCATACAATTATGAAATACAGAGTAAGTAGGAATATACCCAAAGCCAAGAACAGCCTTTGAGGGGGGGGATGCTCCCCTCCCCATCATGCATTATCTAAGAGAGAAAAATTTGTAAACCATCACCATTTCAACAGTAAACTTCTCGACAAGCATTACAGTAGGACAACAATAGCAAATAAGTGTCAATCACCATCACATGCAATCTGCCCTACATAAAGTGCTTACATGAGGTTGATACTATTATGATGATTAATTCACTTTGAATAAGCTCGAAATTATAACTTTATACTTTTATGTTATGCTTAAATTTCAATTTCCCATGTAATTTCTATTACCTTGAAGACATGTTTGAGAAACACATCACTTGAAACGAGAAATTCTCATCATTACTGCATGGGTATTATTTGGGAAGACATAGTATACAGGGTGGAAGGTACTGCTTGAACTGTACGTTAATCATGGATTCTATATAATGATTAGTGCAAATATGTCCAATAAAATTTTTGTCATTAAACCTACAAAAATGAAACATAGTGATGTTCCTTGTGCCTGTGTCTATTAGCCATTTTATTACAGTTCAAGCAATACCTTTCACCCTGTATAAGAAAACATTTAGAAAATGGTGGAGTTTGCATATACATAACACATTATAACATATAAAACTGGGATGCAACAGATCCATCTATCCCATTGACTAACAATTATACAATCACTGTGTGCTACCGGTATTCCTACTACTTTCTATCCAGCAATAATATTTACATGGTAGCTTAAGTATTTAAAGTCCAATATCAAACCTGCTATGTCTGTAGAGACTGGCACTGTAGCAAGATGACAATATCACAAAAGACATGTCAGGAATGGGGAGGAGTATAATGGTTATTTTGGGTGGGGAATTTTCTTGAAAATCTTTGTGTTGCATCTTTGGAAGGTACTGAACTTAAACCGATTTGTACTATGTATGTACAAATTCATGCTTTGAAGCGCATGGTTTTATGTATTCACTTTCAATTGCCAGTCGAAATGCGCGCGCCAACGTTCCACGTTACGTATTTGACCACAGCCAATGGGAGCAAAATGTGCCGGAATGGACTACCTTCTCCCTTGAACTGGAAGATCGTTCCCTTTCGTTCATTTTCGGCATTCGCTCCAACTTCAGGTGGCTTTCTGCAAGCGCTAGTTATGGACGCTCATTCGGAAGTGCCAACGCAAGTAAGAAGTGGGAATCCGCTATATAAGCGCTGTTTTGTTACTTCTTATTCATGTTAAGGCTAATGTGTGAATTCCGAAACCTAAGCTTATATATATATATATATAAAAAAAACATAATTTACGGCTAACCTTGCGTGATTTCAGAAACCTAAGCTTATATATATAATGTTACCAGCATTGCGTTAGAGCGAGAGATTGACATACAGTGACATCTTTAGGACATATAACACATCACTTCCATCACTATTGAGGGCGCTCTAATAACAATTTACTCCAATGTAGTACCATTAAATTTTAAGACCGAGCAGACAGGAACGTACTACCTGTAAATATCACTACTTTTTCCGGAACACCAAAGATACCACTAATTCGATACTGATAGCTCTAAACCATAGTGAATTCTAGCGGCTCCAATGACTATCATTACAAGAGACAGACACACTTGTTACAGTGCAAAAACGGCATATAGGCATGCCGCAGTGATGGTCTACACTAGTGATGGGTCGAGTGCGTTACTTTACCGGAACTACTTCCAACACTTCCACTCCGCAGTCGGAGTCGTTTCAAGGAAGTAGTTCTAGTTCCACTCCGAGGAAGTAGTTCCGGCTTCTGGTGGAACTAGTTCCATTAGAAGTACTTCCACTTCATCATTCCGGAGTATTGGTGAAAATACTTCCACTGTTTTACTCCGGACTACATACTAGTAGTCAATTTTCAGTACATACTTGAAACAAAAGTCAGGCGCCGTAATGGATATTCTATTTCCCTTTCCTTCACTTGTGCAGGGAAGTGTAACACTGATGTACAGTATTTTCCTTCATTACAAATGGAGGTCTTAAGAGGCATTAGTCATTAACACAGTTTATACTACGTACACGCGAGATGTCCGGACGGCGGACACGTAATACGTCAGATTACTGGTTATAACTGAAGTCTACTGTGTTATACAGATGCCAGTTACTCTTTGTATTGTTTTAAAACTTCTTTTATAAAGTTATTATATCATATATGTGAATGAAATATATATCACGTATATGAATAAAATAAGAAGATAGCACAATGTGCATGTTTTGTTCATTTTTTAGAAAGAATGTCAAAGATTCTTGTTTCCTTTCACGTCATCACAAACATATCACGCCCACATCTATTGAATAATCACAAAACACCGAAATAAATGGTTTCTGTTTAGTATGCCGTGGCAAGCGTTTTTAATAATAAAAGCTCGCTGAATTATGTTTTCACGCATGCAGCCCCACCAGAAATGGAAGAATAGCGATTTTCTAGCATCAAGGTAGCGACAAATGCTGTTCACTTGTTGGCAATCACAGATTAACACTCCTAAGACGTGTGTGAATCAAACAACTATTTATCAATGTAGTGTGAGTATTGAATTGGTTTGCTTGATATAGAAAATATTGTGCAAGTATAGCAAGTATTACTGTAAGCAAAAACATGGTAATGTTGCTCCCAAAACCGTACCAACTCTACTCCATGACATGAAATCAACTTATGCGCATTATAACTTTGTAGAGGTATGTAGAGGTTAGAATAGTTGCATTATTTGTTTCGCGTTTTGTTTATACTTTCTGTACACCTTTGCTATAAAAGTAGTAACTAATGCATTTCCCTCCAAATTATTATTATAATAAAAATAGCATAGCATATGTTTAAAATATTTGGGTTATTGTATGGTACGTGAAAACAAGACTACACATACCACAATGGGTTGTTGTTCTGCTATGCATACGGAAGAGCCACCGACTGTTGCGAAAAACATAGTGAGGGGAAAAACAAACAGTATGGGGGTGTAGTAATGTTGCTCCAGAGGTCACCGGTCGACGTGTCATGGCGGGCGGCGCGCAACGTCAGGCAGGTTACCATGTAGGAAAAATATCGCTAAAATTCCGCGAATGTGTGGCATTTGCCCTTTTAAATGCCCCAAAGTTATTTAAGCACTTCAGATTATGTATTCTGGTGCGATTTATTGAATTGGTTATATATTCTGGCACGATTTTGTCAGCAGTCAACAATCAACATGGACAACTTACGCATCGTTGCGGAGAATGAGATCTTAAAATAATGACGTTGTCCTAATGGAAAATTGCAGAAGAGCTAGCAATGCGGTGGTTGGCACGTCGTCGTGCTTGCTTGTTTACTTACGTCGTAATTATGCTACGCGGTATTTATTTAGTTGTATTACGTTTGTTTACTAGTGTATAAGCGCTAATGGCTTCATCACTAAATGCCAAGCATTAAACAATAATATGTTTTACTGTTTCGCGGTTAATATTCAGTTTCATTGCATTTATTCACTATTTCGCGCTTTTCTATTACGACAGCGTATAACAATTCGCAACATTACCAAACTTTCCGTTTTTACTAACGCGCCGCGTCTTTTTTTTCCGTTGGTACCTGGCATTGCGCATTTTCTTCCTCCGCCATGACACGTCGACCTGTGGAGCAACATTAGCATATAACTATTTTCGCAGAGTGCGTTAGGTTGGCACATCCTGCGCATGCGCAGTGTTAACAAGTGGAGTGCTTTGTTGACATTTAGCGATGAATTTCGTATGTGAGAAAGTGTCTTAAAACAGTGAGCGGGTTATGGGTTTTCAAAGTGCTCACATCCCCTCTTTAACTGTATGATACTTACAATTTCGGGTTATCCTGTATAATAGCGGCGTGGGTGTAGCCAAGGCGGCTGTTACCAACCATGCAAACCGAAAACGGGCTGTAAGGAAATTAAAGCATTTTCATTGGGTATGAATCAGCATGCAGGTTTTGTTCATTTTGTAGAATAACCAGGCTTCGATGCAATATATCAAACAACGAAAAAATGCTTTAATTCAAACTTCTTTTTGTTTTGCCTTTATGACCTTTGTGCTTCCTTCCCTTCTAGATATTTAAAATAGGTTTTGCCTTAATGGTCATTTTGTCTAATTTCTTAAAGCTTTTTAATATTATCAAATAACCAAAAGTTCAATATTAAAATCCTACTGCACCTATATACAATTTTTAGTTTCCCTGAATAAAAAGACAATTTTTTTCACAAAAGGAAATTAAATATATTATTAGTTATTATCAAAACTCTTAACTAAAAGCCAAAAAGTACATAAACATCGAATGTTGTACTATACACGCATGAAAAAAACTCCAAAAAAAAGGGCATAAGAAAGAAAAAGAAAACATGCATTTAACTGTACTATCACTCCCATGGAGACACTGCACCTTTTCATGTATTGATGCAAGGCTAATTTCATGTCATGTTATATATCCTTCAAACATTCATTTACCCTTAGTTTAATGTTGCTGTAAGGCTATTTTAATGCTACAATGTTATATTCCTTTCATGCATTTGTGCACCACTAATTCAATGGTACAGTGTTGTCATGTTCCACGCATTCATTTCCTAAGGTTGACAATGCTCGATCCCTTAAGCCACACCCACACCGCTACTAGCAGAAGACAGGCCTCTATTATACAGGATAACCCAATTTCGATATTTAAATCTTCTTCAGTATCTCATTAGGAAGGTATATATGGAATCGTTACTCCTAGTATCCATATATACTACAACAAAATGAAAGTATATATCGATTAACAAGAAATGGAAGAATAAGGTTATGTAAGAAGAATGGGTAGGGAAGTTATGTGAAAGCAGCACATGAAAATTTTTTAGATTATGTGTTACATGGGAATGTTAAATTATGACATTTCCTGTCATAAGTTCATAACTTTCTAGAGATTCTGATGTCATGGTGTTAATAAAGGGGTATTCAGAAAGTTTGATACCAACTTTAAACTTTAGCATTTGAGTAGAAGTAGAAGAATTACTGTAATAATCAGTTTCCATAATTTTTACGGTTACTTGCTTTCGCAAAATATGACTTATTTGCTTGGTTAAATAAAGTTGTATCTAATAAATTATATACATCCCATAGAGAGTCTGGCTAGGTTTGAGTCCTGGTACACATCTTGGTTACCAATTTGGAATAAGTTCTACATGTACCATCCTATAACAAGAAGATATATGAGATGAACCAATGCTTGCAGTGAGGTCTTCTTTTGGAGAGGGTTGTGGGGGGGGGGGCATGAACAGATATGCATACCAACAGAAACTAAACTACTTACAGTAAACCTGCCTCATTTCTTCTGCAACTTTTCTCTTAGTTTATGTTATACACATTCAGATATGATTGTTTCTCAACAGACCCAGCACCATCTATGCAGTAACAGTTCTGAAATGGATATCAAAGCAGATCATCCTCCTTCAGATGACATAGCCTTACAGAATGAAAAAGAGTTCTTTAACAAGAATGTTACAATGAAGACAAACAGTAATGCTGTGCTTCTAGATGATGATTGTGATGCGCCAATCAAAACAGAAATTAAATTAGAGACTCCTTTTCCAGACTTTAGTTCACAGAAAGAGAGAGAATGTTTTACCAAATATCTCATAATGCAAATTACGTCTGAAACTGTTACAAGTAACAAGAACTGCAAGATAGATACCAAAACTGAAATTGAGGAAAAGACTTGGGTTTCAAACTTTACTTCACAGAACAAGAGAGAATATCTTCCAGAAGATCCTGTAATGCAGATTAAGAAATACAACAGTGATCATGAAGTAGAAATTAAAGAAGAACCTTGGTGGCAGGAAACACAAACTTCATCTGTTTGTGATGATATTGAGGTAAGTTTTGTAGAAATCTACTGCAGTTAAAATTTTCGTTGAATATACTTCAATATTGGATTATGGGCAAAATCATGAAACACATGCATACACAGGACTAATTTTATTTCTTTAATATCATTAATACACATCATAAAGATTAATGTACATGCTGCTTTATGTATTTTCCTGAATTTGTGCCATATCTTGTCACTTTTGTTCCATATTACTCACTATTAAAAGCCACATCGAATGCATCATGGGAACATTGGTTATGTTGTCTATCTGCTGCCACATTAGAAATCCCAACATAGCTGCAAAAACGATTGAGGGCCCCAAGCCACAAAGCGTAGTCCAAAGTTGAGGGCCCTAAACTGCAAAGCATAGCTGAGGGATGTTTTTTAGAAGAGGAGCGGAGCAGCTAGGCTGTAACTGGGGAGCAATGACAGGCATAGCTGTAGGATCTGTGTATCTGAAACTTGAATGATTCATACTACCCATACTTCCTTCAAAATATCGCCAAACATTGCCACAGACAAATGGATGGTCGCAAAAAAGAATGCATATAACTTTCCTGCAGCAACATCTAACACACCTCATACCACAAGGATTACTCTGAGTACCAAAAACCTCTGATTTCATAAGTAAAACACTTAAATTTTGCCCATAATCCAATACTGAAATAGTACCTGAAGTTTTAGTGTATCCACCAACTCAAGATTCAATTAAATTAGTACCTTTTTACTTAATATAGAGTCAACTGAAAAATTCAGTGCCACAGCCAAGATTTGAACATGGTTCTCCTGCTCTCCATGTGGTTGCTTTAACCATTGAGCTACTGTGGGACATCGAATTCCCCAATTGACTCAAGTTGTTTCCCAGACAGACCACCAAGGCATCTAGCTAGAGATGACAATCTCAATGGCGACTTGCCATTGCAAGTAGTTTATGACTGGATGTTGTGGGTTTCTTTCTTTTGCAGAGTATTACTTATTATTATAATAATACGGTGTGGTTCTCTCACTAGAGGCCCCAAACATTTGTCTATATGTTGGCCATTTATGTGAGTTTGTGATGAAAATTTGTGTACACATACCTTGAACTATGCACTGGCACATCCAATGCTGGAAGTGGTCCCCTCCCACATCCAAACACGTTTGTACAGGTCGCTCCAAATTCTGGAATACTTTTATGAAAGTCTGCTCGGTAATGGCTTCAATCTCTTGACGTATAGCATCTTTCAACTCTGTAATTGTACATGGTCTATTTCTGTATACCTTTCCCTTCAGACATCCCCACAGGAAGAACTCGGGTGGTGTTAGGTCAGGAGATCATGGTGGCCAAAGAGTTTTTGAGATGATTCGATCTTCAAAAAAGCTTTCAATTTCCCTCATGCTTGCATGTGACTTGTTGCACCATCTTGTTGGAAATATACGTGAGTTAATTCATCATCTTTTAACTGATTGACAAAGTCAGTGAATATTCTAATGTATTCTTCAGTATTTACTGTATTCTCATGAAAAATAGGGCCTATAATACGCCTACGTGACACTGCGCACCACACTGCAATTTTCTGTGCATGTAGAGGTTCTGCATGTAGGGAATGAGGATTTGTTTGTGCCCATATACACATATTCTGAGTTTATGTAGCCACAGATGAAACCACGCTTCATCCGTGAACCAAGTAAAGTGCATAATCCCAGGATTCTGATTAATAAAGTTTTGAAACCATACACAGAACTGCACAAGTTTTTCATGGTCCGTCAGTTGCAATTCTTGAACACATGTCATACGGTAAGCGTGAAGGTTTGCTTTCTTAGCAGCTCTATGGCACGCAGAATATGGAACATTCATTTCCTGGGAAAGTCGTCGCAAGGATTTTGATGGTGACGCCAGTAATCGCTCCTTTACTTCTTCCATTACACCCACATTCATTTTCCAACCGCCTGCATGCTGTGTGATCAAGGTTCCAGTCATCTCTAACTTTGTTACCAATTTCTGAATACAACATTTTGAGGGCACATGTCGCATACCAACCCGAAATGCCCTTTGGCATGATTTAAATGAACCCGTTTGCCAGTAGTTATGAACGAGAAACACGCGTTCTGCAATTGTGTATGACATTGTCGATGCTGCTTCCAAGCCAACACTAGAGTATAGCGTGTGGAGACGTTCATGTGACTAAGCAGAGCCAAGGTCAGTGGAACAGTCCAAGCCTATTGGGAGGGATGTGGTACTACATTACATTGTTCAAGGTACACAAAGTTTCATCACAAAACTCACATAAATGGTCAACATATAGGCAAAAGTTTGGGGCCTCTAGCAAGAGTATCATACTGTATATAACTAATTGAAATTAATTATATTTCAGAGACCAAGCATGGTCTATGACATGTTTTTAACATAGAGCCAACTGAAAAATTCAGTGCCACACCCGGATTTGAACACAGTTCTCTTGCTCTCCATGCAGTTACTCTAACCATTGAGCTACTGTGACAACATGCCGGTGGGACATTGAATTACCCAATTGACTCAAGTTGTTTCCCAGTCAGATCACTAGCCTCCATGGTCTAGGGGTACCATGCTAGCATTTATTCTCAAGATTGCGGGTTCAAACCCAGCGAAGAGTGATAGATTTTTTTCAGGCATAGAAATCCTTAGCATGGCCTCCTTCAGAAAGGAAGTAAAGCCTGTGGTCCCATGTCACAGATTTAAGGCATGTAAAAGAACCTCAAGCCTGATAAAGGGTCCTCAGAGCAAAATTTCCAGTCTTTCACACCCAATATAGAATGAGATGCTAAGGACCATGGCAGTCAAAGAGTGTCCATAAATAAAACTCAATTTAATTTAATTTCAATGGCGACTTGCCATCGCTAGTACTTTACTACCGGCTGCTTATGGGTTTCCTTCTTTCTGTGGAATGTTATTTATTATTATATATAGTAGTTGAAATTAATTATATTTCAGAGACCAAGACTCTATTACATGCTTTTAATATAGTGTCAACTGAAAAATTCAATGTAATGGTGGTGCTAGTTCTTGAAAGTTATAAAATACTTAAAGGAACTTTTGTTAAAATCATACCAATATTTTGTGATATTGTAGCATTTGATGATCAGTTACATATGTAGCCTAACTTGAAATATAAAAGTTTAATGTCCCTCATTTTATTCCCTAGAACTGCAAAGTTTAAAAAAATACATAAAAGATCAGCTCTATTTACAGTAAAGGATGAAACATTATTTATATTTGACAAAACTATGATCAAATTGCATGATCTTGGTATGCAAATGTCCCTAACTGTACATTCTTAAAATGTTTGTAAATATCTTATAGAGGGTGTTCTGCAGAAGAAGATGATTCAGTAGTGAAGAAATTATCAAAAAGAGTTGAATGTCTAATCTTGAACATGCACATTCTCTGTTTATAATATTCAGCATTGATTTTTTATTGCAAATATCTAAATGCTTAAGAAAGGAATGAGCATTGTCACTTTTAAGTTATGGTTTATCCCAGCTCTCTTTATTTTAAATATCAAAACAGATCAGCTGGATTGTGGACAAACCCTGAATTTCAGCTAACTCATTTCAATTGATTGTTTTTGCTGTTATTACAATTATTATAATAATCTGCTTCCAATTTGTAGGATGCAATGTATCATTTAAATTGTACATGTAAAATTAACAATACAGAAGTATTTGTTTTCAAGCCCAGTATCCTGTACACTTTAACATCAAGACTGATGAACTTGAAATTTGAAACAGTCAGCAACACCTAGTATGAATACTTAAACATGTTTTCGGCACAACCCTGTGATGTCTCCGCACATATCTCAAGCAGGTTTACTTTTCTACTACATAATATGGCTGGAAGAGGAATTATAGTGTTCCACCCAAACATTCGATATAAACTTTTCAAAATAAGTACATGTTTTGGTTACATTGAGTCCAAAAGAAGTATCTTTAGAAAAAAAGAAAGGGTATATGAGAAAGAAAGAGCAGATGATAAGTTGGAAACAAAGCACAGCATATTTTGTAGAAACTCAAAATGAGTTATTACATAGTGGAAGAAAAGGTAATGTTTGTTAAATGAAATTATGGTGGGGAATCCATGCAGGAGTTAGAGATAATATATTTTTAATTGAGTTTCCTTAATTCCATGTGCCATTAAAGGATGCTTTCAGTAACGTAATAAAAGATTTTGGAGTGCAAGTGTAAAAACACCATATACATATTGGGTTATATGAATAAAAATGAGTATATAGTATATGCTTTGCTTTTTCAAGTAAATACTCGGTTTGGTAAGAATAAAACCATCTGAGTATCTACTTCATTTTGAGAACATGCTCAAGCAATGGAAGCAGAGTAGAACATACTCAGCCATTCATCTTACAAGTGTATGTACTCTTATTTGGTGTGAATAGAAGCTAGTATATCCTCAGTTTTATGAGTTCATTCTGCTCTCATGCTGAGCATAGTTAGTTGCATGCTCACTTCTGAGTATATATTGATTTTTTTTTTAAACTAAATATGAAGAGAATGGCACAGTTTATGAGCTGTATAGTACTCATGGAAAAGTTAAAAACATAGCCATATGTATTAAAGAAGTTTCAAAATCCTACATTGTTTCAGAAAAACATAACCTAGAAGTAACATTGAAAGTCAGCTTTATTAACCTTACTATGTAAAGTATTAATTTCAAAATACAGATACCTACTCATAACTTTATACGAAAACTGTTTCATAGTATACCTAAATAGTATAAATATCCTGAGATTCTAAAAACAGTTGGATGAGTTTACTCAGCACCTCAGGAGTTATGACTTTCCAATCCACAATTAATTTTACTTATAACCATTTTATTTACTGGTTTTTTTAACTTTGCCATAACATTCAAGGAGTTTCAAAATTCTGCATTGCTGCATGAAAACATAACCTAGAAGTATTATTGAAAGTCAGATTTATTAATTAAGCCTACTATGTAAAATCCTAACCTCAAAATTCAGTTGCTTAAGAAGTTAGGCTACTTATAACAAAACTGTTTTGTCGAAAAATAGTGTAAACATCCTGGATTATAGAAACAGTCTGATTTAAATTTGCAATCTGGCACCTTATAATCATGGCTTAAGAATCCGTGAATATTTTCTTTTTGCCAGATTTATTGATAATAGAATTTTGCCTATTTCATTTTATTTGTTGTTTTGCTAATTTCATTTACAAGTATACTTTTGTATGTGTTGCTTCAATTAATATTTCTCTAACATTTCTGATGAAACTTGTTATAAAACACAGGATAATTCCTGAGCAGTTTAGATAGGACAGAACCAAATACAACAAAATCTACTCCTCTAATTCAGAATGCCAAATAACACAACACCACACAGTATACAAAACTAGTATATGGTCAAAGAGTGTAGATGACATGAGTATATACTTACATTTAAGTGAACAAGATGGCTGTGGGGATGAGTATGTGTCACTGAGCTGAGTATATAATCACAGAAAGTGTTCATACTCACGAGTATAAACTTTGAGTATGTACTTGCTTTTTATTCATATGACCCATCAACACATTTTGTGTGAAAGTAGGAGTAGGATTGGTGACAGAAGTAAACCAAAGGAAGGGGTTATGATAAGGATGTAAGTTAAGTCCAGTGTTATTTAATCTGTATATTGATGATATCCTCACTGAAATAGGAAGGAATAATAATTGGCTGCCTGTGATAAATAAGGTATCAATCCCTGGGTTATTATTCGCTGATGATTTAGTGATAGGATCAGTTTCAATGATTGGTCTGAAGCAGTCTCTACAGCAAATGAATAAATACTGTGATGAATGGAATCTGAAAGTAAATCAAGAGAAGACTCAAATTATAGTGTTTAAGAAAGGTGCCAAACTGGGCAAGTATGAAAAGTGGAAGAATGGAGAGAAGGAATTTAAAGTGGTCAGAGATTGTATATATGTAGGGGTTAAAATGGATGGGGGTGGAAAATGGGAGAAACAGAAGAAACTGGTATTGACAAAGGGGAAAGGGGCAATGTCAGCGATTAGAGGGTGCAAATATAGAATACCAGATATAAATGTTAAATGGCTAGAGAAAATATATAACACAGTAGTTGAAGCAAAACTGTTATATGGAAGTGAAATATGGGGAGTAGAACGAGGCTGGGAAGAGATAGATATGGTACATAGGAGTTTTTGTAGAGAAGTTTTAGGCCTGCCAAATGTACAGTTAAGGAATTTGCTCTAATTGAAATGCAGAGAGTGGGGGGAAAAGGGGTAATAATGGAGAGAGCTCTTAAATATTGGTACAGATTATTAAATTTAGAAGAGAAGAACTTGTTGAGGCAGTGTTTGGAATTCCAAGAAAGGAGCTTAAAGAAAAATGGGTGGAGTTATTGTATACAAACTAATTTGGAAAATAGTGGTCTGGGAGAAATTTGGAGGAGGGAAAATAATGTTAAGGGTTTTTGGAAAGAAGCTAGGCAGAGGTTTGAAGATATAGAGATACAAAATTTATTTAGTAACATTCGGAAGAAAAGTTCCTTGGAATCATATATATTAATAAAAAATCTGATGTGTTACACTCACATGACTTTCTCTACTCTGTAAAAATAGTTTGTACAAAACGATTATTCTCCATATGCTTCATGTTTATCGAGATATCAAGATGCTAATATTATTGCTAATTTCTTTTTAGATGCAAGGGGAATTGGTAGGCTTTAAGCTATAGTCAAATATTTTAAGCGCTGGTTGTTATGTGGAGTATTCCATTCTCTTTGCATTACCAGGACAAAAAAAAATCTGATGTGTTACACTCACATGACTTTCTCTACTCTTGTACAAACTATTTTTACAAACGCTTATTCTCCATATGCTTAATGTTAATCGAGATATCGATATGTCAATCTTATTGGTAATTTTCTTGTAGATGCAAGGGGAATATGGTAGGTTTTAAGCGATACTCAAATATTTTAACGCTGGTTGCTATGTGGCACATTCCATTCTCTTTGCCCAGGACATAAAAAAAAATCTGATGTGTTACACTCACATGACTTTCTCTACCCTTGTACAAACTATTTTTACAAACGCTTATTCTCCATCTACTTCATGTTAATTGAGATAAACATTTGCAGACTCTATCTTATTTCTTATTTTCTTGTAGATGTAAGGGGAATATATATTTACAAGGGCAATATAGATATACAGTAGCCTTTAAGCATACACATATCTCTTAATAGCTGGTTGCTAGGTGCAGCACCATTCCCTTTCCCACAGATTAATACTCTTTGCATATCCAAGACAAAAAAACGAATAACGAATTCCCATTTGAGAAAATAAGTATTGAAAAATTTAAGGGAATAACAAGTAATATCTCGAAAATGGTTCACTCAACAAAAAAAAATGTATATGACATAAATTGTATATTTTAACGCGATCTACATTTTTTGTGTAGTAAAATTTTGTCTATCTCTTATGGTTTACCAATTATGCAAAAGTCGTTCACAATGAGGAATACTTAAGGAGACATTCCCAGGAAATTCGAGATGTACATTTTATTTGTCATAAAAATATCTTAAACTTATGATATTTTAATCAAAATCGTTACAGCCATTTTTGAGAAAATTAAAATTTTCGAAAAATCTTCCATGTAAAGGGTAATCTGGGGTGGGGGGATTTTCTTGAAAACCTTCGTGTCGCATCCTTGGAAGATACTGAACCTAAATACCAAGTTTGGTGTTTATCCAACTGTTCATTTCTGAGTTATGCTGTTCACAGACAGACACACACACGGACATGTTTCCAAAAATGCTTTTTTTGGATTCAGGGGGTCTCAAAACATGTATTTCCTGTGAAATCTCGGTATCAATTTTTGTGTGGAATACAATACTTCCCCTACTTACTATTCGTAGCAGAGAAAGAAAAAATGTATGGTCTAGAGAACAGTATGTGGCTAACTCAAATAAGGAACAAAGAGAAAGTATAGCCTGGGTACAAGCAGGTGTATGCAGACTAATAGGAATGAGAAATGGGTTCCCACAGAACCAGTGTCCAATATGTGGGGAAAGAGAAGTTTTAGAACATATCGTTTTTGACTGTAAAGGTACACAGCATTGGAGAAAGGAAGCTGTAAATGGAAAATGGTTCAAACTGGACAGGAAAGTAGCTTTAAGCAAGATTTTTAACAAGGATAGTAAAAAGGTAGGAGAGTACCTGTCCAAAGTAAAAAAGAAATGGTTATGGACAATAAAAAGAGATGTAAATTAATTTCATCATGTGATGTTAAGTTATGTAATTATATTATTATTATAATATTAGTATTATAAGATTATTATTTTATTATCTTAACTATTATTTTTTTTTTATTATTATTATTATTATTATTATTATTATTATTATTATCATCATCATCATCATCATCATTTTTATGTTATAATTAAAGAGTGTAATATGGGTAGAATATGGCAAGATAACAGCTTGGGCTGATGAATAGCCATATTCTAAGGAAGATTGCTAGCACAAATAAATAAATAAAATGATCCATCATTTTGTGTTATTAAACAAAAACCATGAATAGCAGAATACTCCCATAATCTGTTTCATATCCTGATTCTCATTTGTTACAAACTAATAGTGAGTCGGCCCACAATAATGAAACAGTTAATTATGTAAAGAATTAATAGAAGTTGACATATTATTATTTTCTCTAAAACTAAAAAACCAATATACTTCACTAATAGCTCAAAGGTTTTGAACAGAGAGGTTAATTCAATTAATTGAGGGTTGTTACATTTACACTGGGTCATATGAATAAAAACAATTACTTTCTCAAAGTTTGTACTCATGAGTATGAACACCTTCTGTGATTATATACTCAGCTCAGTGAGAACATACTCGTTTTCATAACAATAAAAGCCTACTACCTCCTGCAAGTATATCCCTCACTCCAAAACCATCTTGTTCACTTAAATTTAAGTATATACTCGTGTTATCTACACTCTTTGACCACATACTGGGTCATATGAATAAAAAGCAAGTACTTACTCAAAGTTTATACTCATGAATATGAACACTTTCTATGATTATATACTCAGCTCAATGAGAACATGCTCGTTTTCATAAGAATAAAAGCCTACTACCTCATACGAGTATATACTCATCCCCACAGCCATCTTGTTCACTTAAATGTAAGTATATACTCATGTCATCTACACTCTTTGACCATATACTAGCTTCATTGATTGTGTGGTGTTGTGTTATTTGGCATTCTGAATTAGAGGAGTAGATTTTGTTATATTTGTTTCTGTCCTATCTAAACTGCTCAAGAATTATACTGTGTTTTATAACAAGTTTCTGCAGAAATGTTAGAGAAATATTAGGTCCTTCAAGAAATGAAAAATTAATTGAAGCAACATACACAAAAGCATAGCTGTAAATGAAATTAGCAAAATAACAAATAAAATGAAATAGGCAAAATTCTATTATCAATAAATCTGGCAAAAAGAAAATATTCACGGATTCTTAAGCCATGATTATAAGGTGCCAGATACAAATTCAAATCAGACTGTTTCTAGAATCCGGGATGTTTACACTATTTTTCTACGAAACGGTTTTGTTATAAGTAACCTAACTTCTTAAGCAACTGAATTTTGGGGTTAGGATTTTACATAGTAAGCTTAATTAACAAATCTGACTTTCAATAATACTTCTAGGTTATGTTCTCATGCAGCAATAGGTACAGGATTTTGAAACTCCTTGAATGTTCATGACAAAGTTAAAAAACCAATAAATAAAATGATTATAAGCAAAATTAAAGGAATAATTGTAGATTGGAAAGTCATAACTCATGAGGTGCTGCATGAACTCATCCGACTGTTTTTAGAATCTCAGGATATTTACACTATTTAGGTATACTATGAAACAGTTTTCTTATAAAGTTATGAGTAGGTATCTGGATTTTGAACTTTACATAGTAAGGTTAATTAATGAAGTTGACTTTCAGTGCTATTTCTAGGTTATGTTTTGCTGAAACAATGCAAGATTTTGAAACTTCTTTAATACATATGGCTATGTTTGTAACTTTTCCATGAGCACTATATAACTCATAAACTGTGCCATTCTCTTCATATTTAGTTTTAAGTAAAAAAAATCAATATATACTCAGAAGTGAGCATGCTTCTAACTATGCTCAGCACGAGAGGAGAATGAACTCATAAAACTGAGAATACACTAGTTTTTATTCATGCCAAATAGGAGTACATGCTCTTGTAAGATGGATGCCTGAGTATGTTCTACTCTGCTTCCATTACTTGAGCACGTTCTCAAAATGAAGTAGATACTCAAATGGTTTTATTCTTACCAAACCGAGTATTTACTTGAAAAAGTGAAGCATATACTATATACTCATTTTTATTCATATAACCCACTAGCTTAGTTGATTGTGTTCTTTGGTATTCTGAATTAGAGGACTAGATTTCCTTGTATTTGGTTCTGTCCCATCAAACCTGGTCAGGAATTATCCTGTGTTGCATTACAAGTTTCAGCAGAAATGTTAGAGAAATATGAAATCCTTCAAGAAATGAAAAATTAATTGAAGCAACACATACAAACACATAGCTGTAAATTAAATTAGCAAAACAATAAATAAAATGAAATAGCAAAAGACTAGTATCAATAAATTAGAAAAAAGAAAATATTCACAGATTCTAAAGTCATAATTATCAGGTGCTGGATGCAGATTCAAATCAGACTGTTTATGAATACTGGGATGTTTACACTATTTTTCTGTGAAACAGTTATGTTATAAGTAACCTAACTTCTTAAGCAAATGAATTTTGGGGTTAGGATTTTACACAGTAAGCTTAATTAATAAATCTGACTTTGAATGACAGTTATAGATGATGTTTTCATGAAGCAATACAGGATTTTGAAACACCTTGAATGTTCAGGCAATGTTAGAAAACCAATCAATAAAATGGTTATAAGCAAAAAGAAAGGAATAATTGTGGTTTGGAAATTCATAACTCATGAGGTGTTGAATGAAGTCATCCAACTGTTTTTAGAATCCCAGTATATTTACACAATTTAGGTTTACTATGAAACAGTTTTCTTATAAAGTTATGAGTAGGTATCTGGATTTTGAAGTTAATGCTTTACACAGTAAGGCTAATTAATAAAGCTGACTTTCAATGTTACTTCTAGGTTATGTTTTTCTGAAACAATGTAGGATTTTGAAACTTCTTTAATGCCCATGGCTATTTTCCGTGAGTACTATGCAGCACATAAATTGTGCCATTTTCTTCATATTTAGTTTTAAGTTTAAAAAAAAAAACTATATATACTCAGAAGTTAGTATGAATTATATATATACACACGCACACACTCACTTATAGTATATATACTACATAGTAAAGAAAATCAATATATACTCAGAAATGAATATTCATCTAAACATGCTCAACATTAGAGGAGAATGAACTCATAAAACTGAGAATATACTAGCTTTTATTCATACCAAATATGAGTACATACTCTTGTAAGATGGATGCCTGAGTATGTTCTCAAAATGAAGTAGATACTCAAAAGGTTTTATACCTAACAAACTGAGTATTTACATGAAAAATTGAAGCGTATACTATGTACTCATTTTTGTTCATATAACCCAATATACCTCACTTGTAAAAATTGGACATGTTTTGGGAAATTTCATTCACATTTTTAGCCCGCAAACAACTCGGTTGTATTCAGTGTAAACTGAAGATAACAATGTTTTGCAAAACATGTCCAATTTTTACAAGTATGTGAGGTATAGTGTAAATCTAACCGATAGAATTGCTGCTCTTGGTTTCTGATGTTAAAATATTGTAAAACAACACTAAAATCAACAGGAGAGCACTTTTCCATGTTAAATCCCTATGTGCAGTGATTTGTTTTTGACCCTGCATATATCAATTTGCCATCTGTAAAGAAAGTAATGAGAATGTAATATTTCAGATTTTAATGTTACTTTCCAAAATTATTTTAATGTACAACTTTTTATACCTCAACAGTAGAGTATCTTTGGACGGTTATTAAACTTGACACAAAATGTCCTCCCTCCCGCATGAGACATAACTCATCTCATGTTCTGTTACTTGCACTCATTGGAGGAATGTATTGTTTAATGTTGTTGGTACTATGAAATCAGGAGATTTCAGTGGCCACAGATTCTTGGAGTTAAAGAAACTTACAAATAGTGCCATGGATTGGCTTGATGCATATTTTGCAGTGCTATCTTGTTGAAAATATCCAGCTCTACATTATCCAGTTGTTCAACAAACTTCATAAAGATATATTTGGTACTCCGCAGGTCTGGTCCCACTATTGTCTATGCAGATTGCATCAAACACTGACTTTAACTGGATGCATATGTGCTTCATGCATGACGTGGATAGATGAGCGCTATCCATAACTCATTGGCGCCTAAGTCATACACTTGTTCTCCTGCAACAAATCTCTTAGCAACATAGATGAACAGTGTTTGTCTTTTTCATTCACTGGAGATGTAGTTGTTTCCAATTTGTTTACCAATGCTAGTATTGTGATTCTTTTGAAAGAATTGCAAACACTAATTTTTTCTGATGTCTCTGAGTAGCTGTAATTAAATTTGTAATCCAGTATTGCTTTACAAGGAAGAGGCTTGATTTAATGTGTACTACATTTTCACAGTAACTAGAACAGAATATTGAAAGCATCTGCCAAGCATAAAAGCTAACATTAGGGAATAAAGAATAAACATCTTATGTATCATTTGTCAGCCTTTATATATATATATATATATATATATATATATATTTATTTATTTATTTATGGACGCTCTCTAACTACTATGGTCCTTAGCGTCCCATTCTATATCGGGCGTGAAAGACTGGTAATTTTGCTCAGAGGCCCTTTTATCAGGCTTGGGGTTCTTTTACGTGCCGTAAATCTACGACACGGGACCACCGGCTTTACTTCCCTTCCGATGGAAGCCATTCCAAGGATTTTTACGCCCGAAAAAATCCATCGCCCTCCGTCGGGTTTGAACCCGCGACCTTGGGAACTAGAGGCTAGCACGGTACCACTAGTCCACGGAGGACGACTCATTTGTCAGCGAATCAAAAAAACTTCCATATATCCCTTTTAATTTGATGATAAATTCGGAACATTGTATGAATTTCCAGCTGAATAAATAAAAAACGAAATGTGTTAGTTCTATATATGTCACTCTGTTCTTCCCAAATAAATCATATTCTGAATCTTTTTTGTCAATTCCTTGTTCTGTAAACCAAACAATATATTCAGATCTAAATGTGTTCTCCATTGCTCGGTTTCTTTACATCCCATTACATGATGAAATGTCAAATCTTTGTTTCTATACAACTCCTAATACCATATACGAATTTATAAATAAATCAAACCTGGCACTTCAAAAATAACCATGTAATGCAGTACTTTTATCCAACACTGTATAAATAATTATCTGAACCTATACATTTGAATTATTGTGTTACAGGGTGGGGACTTCACTCCAGTAAAATCACGAAGGTAAGAATTGTCTCTTGGTTTATGTTTCAATTAGAAGCTTTCTGCTTCTTATGTTCCATTTTCCTTTACTTTTTATATAACTGTCACATTTATATTGTAGCATATGTCTTGTTTTCTTGAACCGATACAAGTGGGAATTTAATAAACACTTCAGAAATTATATTTTGAAATTTCTTCCATTTCTCAGTTTTGTATGATCGAGACCACAGATACTAGTATTGTTATATACCCTTATTTGAGGGAGGATTAAACACAAACCAGATATTTTATTTTGAAATAATTGATTGACACAATGAGGTACAGCCATACTGCTTATTTCAGAGTACAGTTTTCCCCACAATTTGGCAATTTTTAATTTCTTCCTCAAAGAAAGAAGAGAGAAGTGCTTGTAGCCAGTTGTGCAGGAACTCCTCCAAGGCTGCACCAGTCATCAACACTGTCCCTCCAGTGCCACTTCAAGCAGTCTAAACAACTGATAGTTGCAGGAAGAAAAATCTGGACTTTAAAGGGGATGTTAATGCATTATGCAGCAAATCTCTTCAAACTTTTCACACATTAACATAGCTGTATGTGGTCCCACATCGTGTTAGAGGAAAACAGCACATTCAATGAATTGACCTTATCTACTAAAATAAGTACTTAGAAGCTTTGCCCAATTTGTTGGGGAAAGGAAAATGAATCACGTATTGTTTGTACAGGGACTAATGAATGAGAATTGAGCTGATAAAAAATAAAATGGTTAAAGATAAAATAGGATTAAATGAGATTTTTAAAGATAAAAGTCGGGTAAAAGGTATAGGGAAATTCCTATGCAGAGTGAATATGAAATGGCATAGACAAGTAGGCAAAAGAATGGATAATAAAGTTTAAGCCAGTGTATTAATCTTTTAGAGATAAGAATTTGTGTTTAAAGAAAACGAGAGGTCTACTGGAGAATGGCCAGGGTCAAAGAAGGCAGACTATATTATGTATTTAGCACTGAAATAAATGTACTATAATAAGTAGCTTTGGCTCAATCCTAAGCCTGGAGTATAAGCCAACATTTATTGTCCTTTCATGAAGAATGTTCACATTAAACTGCACTTGGACACCCCCCCCCCAAAATCATCTGAGCACCTTTCCAGCTGAAAAACATATGAGTTCAACTTTACATTTATTCCACTACTGCTTGCTTGTTAAACTTAATCCAGAAATATTTCAACAGCGCTTCTAGAATTTATGTCAGCTCAGAGCAACCTGCCCTCTCTTCCTCCCCACTAATTGTTGGGAGCGCTAAAGGACAGATTGCCGCTCCTGTGAGGAGTCAAATTCATCACATAGCTGGTCTTCCTGAGCAGCTCCGCGATACGGGGCAAGGAGATCAAGATGGATCACCATCGGCTGCGCTCAGGTTTGACGCCGAATATGGTGTACCACATTGTTGATACGGGCCATCGCAGGAACATTGCAACTTCGGCTCTTTCCTTTTGTCCTTGTGGTACGAAAGTCGCACGAGGTTACCTCCTAGAACCTGGAACTGTTTGTCAAACGGCGATAGCGTGCCTTCATTCGGTCGCTTCCCTACTTCAGGTGAAATAGCTTGTCTTCTAGCATGTCCGTTAGCGCCACGACATAATGTGTAGCCGGTTGAGCAGCAAATCAAATGGTAGCCTTAGCTCCCGTCCGAATACCATGTCGACCGGTGTGATGCCATTGGACTCGTGTACTACTCGGTAGGCCAGGAGGAATAATGACACGTGCACACTCCAATCTCACTAATGGTTGGATGCCACTTTCCGGAGGTGCTCCTCGACCCTCATGATATAGCACTCCGCTATTCCGTCCGACTCTAAATGAAGAGTGGTACAGGTGTTTCCCAAGGTGCTGGAGTAGCTCTCGCAAAGGTTGGATTCCTAATTAGTCTTTTTTATTTATTTATGGACGCTCTTTAACTGCTGTGGTCCTTAGCGTCCGATTGGGTGAAAGGTCGGTAATTTTTCTCAGAGGCTTGTGGTTCTTTTACGTGTCGTAAATCTGCGACACAGGACCACCGGCTTTACTTCCCTTCCGAAGGAAGCCATGCTAAAGATTTTTACGTCCGAAAAAGCCATCGCCCTCCGCCGGGTTTGAACCCGCGACCTCGAGGCTAGCACAATAACCACTACATCACGGAGGAAGACACCTAATTAGTCCCCTGGTCATTGTGGAACTCCTGGGGGGGATCTCCGAATTGGCAGAGATGTTCACTAAAGCATTAGTCACGTCGAAACCTCTTGGTTGGGGATGGCGTAAACCTCCGGCAACTTGTTGAAACAGTCCGTATCCAGCAACAGATAGCGATTTCCCGCGCCTATACTTGGAAAGGGCGTGCCACATCAATGACAATTTTTTCGAATGGCGTCCCGACTGCGTGTCTGGGACCCATACTGGCCGTGTAAATGTCGCATTGCTGGCACCACCTCTCCCTTGGCTTCGAAGCTACAACCAATAAAATCCGTGACGTAGCCTCTCTTTAGGTATTTTCACTTTGGTGCCCTCCGGTAGTACCGGTGTGGATCTTGAGTACTTCTTTCACCTGCTCCTCGGGAGCACTAGCTGTTCCACCTTAATTTTCCCCTCTGTGGACTTCCACAGTCTCTAATACAATATTCCTACTACTGGACACTTCCACTGCGCCCAAAGGTTCATAGGTCGGGCCTCTGTGAGCGACATCCGCCCACGCAGGCCGTAGTCAGGTTCTTTATCCTGTCTCTTCGATCCTACAGCTGCTCCCCCTTCAAGGTCTTTTCGTCTCAACCTACTGCAGGTTATACTGTGAACGGGTGTAAGGTTCAAACAATCTCCTTCGCCTCGAGTTTCACACAGTGAATGTAGTTTTCCTGGCACGGTCTTCGAGAGAGGGCGCCTGCGTAAGAATCGCGTCTTCTTTCCGGTGCTCCTGCAGCGTAGGACTCAGCGGGCCTTTTGTCCTTCCAAGTTGCGAAAGCGCAGCATGCAAGTTAGGATGGAATGCGACTCATAGCCCTAAAGGTACATGTGGAAGCGGTTCAGTCTCTACAATAGCCAGCAGCTGTTGGTGTCACACAGTGGTTTCGTTCGGCCTTGGACAGTATTTTACTGAAGTAGGCCATTCCTCTCTTCTCCATCCTACTCTTACGACAGAATATCCGTGTCTATGATGAACTTATTAGGTATGAGGTATCATAGAACCGGGACCGTGCACAGGCGTTCTTCACGGCCTGGAGACTTGCCTCAACTTGATAAGACTACTGAGTGGCTCGTCGTTCCTGTCAGTTGTTTGGTGATATTTGTATATCACGCAACGAATTTCCTGAAGTGTGTGCAGAGCCAGCAACCGATGTTTTTCTTGTTTATTCCTTGACCTGGACAACTCCTTGACGGTCTACACCTTCAGGGAGCACCTTGCTAAAGTGGTCAGCTGACCCTCGAATGACTTACCTATAACAATAACGTCAATATAAAGGAAGCAGTCGTCGCAGGTGAGGCACTTCACCACAGACTCTGAGTCTGAAACTTTGCGGGGCCGTTACAGAGTCCGAAAGACATCTTGAGCTGCCACAGTCCATGTCCAGCAGAAAAAATTGTGTTATTTGGTCGTCGGGCTGAAGTGGCACTTGTTGGAACTCCGAATTCGGTTTCAAGATGGAAAACTGTAGGATGTCTGCTACGATGTCCAGGGTGTCGTTAATCCGTGTCAACGGAAAGGAGACTTAGTGACGCATTCATCTTCCAGTGTTCAACGCAGACACGCATATCTCCATTTTTTGACTAGCACTACCGCTGAGAACCGCAGGCTATCCGATTTCTCTGTTATGCCTCTGGTCTTCATGTCCACTATCCGATTGTGTATTTCCTTCTGCTTCTTTAGAAAGGGATGGCTGTCTTATTCGGTCGACTATCGCCTGTGCCAATGCGAATGCATCACTATCGGAGGGCAGATGTCCTGGTGTCGTCCTCCCAAGTGTAGTGGTTACTATGCTAACCTCTTATTCCCAAGGTCGCGGGTTCAAACCGGGCGGCGGGCAATTAATTTTTTTCGGGCGTAAAAATCCTTAGCATCGCTTCCTTCGGAAGGAAAGTAAAGTCGGTGGTCCCCTGTCCTAGATTTACGGTACGTAAAAGAGGCCTGATAAACAGTCCTCTGGGGAAAATTTCCGGTCTTTCACGCCCAGTATAGAATTGGACCACAGCAGTTAAAGAGCGTCTATTAGTAAAACTCAATTTAATTTAGATGTCCTGGAATTGCGCTAGAGGTTAAGGACCTGCCTCTACTCACCTTATGATAAATATTCAGCCGCCTCGTAGACACGTTTATCCAGACGATTGCATTTCTTGGTGTTCGGTCTGCCCTCGGTGTCTCTTGTTTCAAGCATTATCAGGCGATTGGCTCACAATTCCTTAAAGACAGTCTCGCTAAGCAGCTCTTGGTTCCGGTTGGTGGCATTTAGGACCCTCACCAGGACGTTCTCCCGAGAGGAAAGCAGCGCTCTCGGGATAAAAAAATCCCGTCTCAGTGGGGTCCTCCGTCCAGATTCATGTTCTCGTTAGGCATTTCTCTACCCATGCCGTCGCTACTCTTTCGCCCCACGCTGGAACTACCTCACTCTGCAAGTAAGAGCATCTTACACTGCAACCCTCTTCCACCTGGTTCAGCAGGATGTCGTCACGGCTCAGGTGCAATATAATGCGCCAAGCGTCTGCCTGGGTATCCAAGAACCGAAGGGGGCCCAGACCCAGGATGATTTCCGCGGTGATTGCGGCAACGAAATCACGTAATTGCAGGCTGCTCCGGTCAAGGGTCAACTCCTGGTAGGCTTCCTCTGTCACAGGCAGGGTTTCACCAGAGGTAGTTCATAGCTCCTAGGGCCTGACCAGCGTTCTCTGTTATAGTACCCACACCTTTTTGGGCCTGGCGATAGTGAGGCTCCGTGTTTACCAATACCCTGTAGGGGCGTTCCCAAGTCTAACCTGCGATCTCCGACCACCCTCGATGTTCCTAGCCACGGTGTTTAACGTGAAGGGAGGGAAAGATAGTAACGGCGCGGACGTTCACGCAGCACAGTAGTTTTCCTGATTCTCGAACAGTGAGCCAGCAGTCTCGCTTAGGTATCCGGGCTCTCCGCTATTCCAGCATAGGTCTTCCTGCCGTCAGTTTTACGACGGTTTGACTTGTGTTTCGCGCCGGTTATCGTCATTCATAGTTGTCATGGCACTGGAGTGGCTCTTCCGGCTGTCTCTGCCGCTTCATCGCGGTTTGTTGCACCCTTGCCTTCAGCTGGGTTCGGTAAGCGGTGGCCGGTCGATGTTCTCCATTGCACCCCTCTACGAATTTAATTAAATCGTCTGCCGAACCTTCACCGGGGAATGTGCGAAAGTTTTTGACTGCCTCTGCAGAGCTTTGTCGTGTTCTCCGTCGGAGTCCATCCATTATGGGTAGCAATAGCCTCAAGCTGCCGTTAAATAAGTATACTTTGGTTCTATTTGGAACATTAAGCATTCGGCTGAAAATTCGAAAACATATGTCTTGATAATTCAACACGACCTCTAGCGAAGTTTTTACCTTTCACATATTGCAGTTAACCAATGTACAGCGCCATAACAAGGAACGCCGAATTTGGAGGCTTCACCCTACAACTTAAGCATGGATACGGCGCAAACTGCGGCGTCCAACATCCTCTTAGTTTTCTTCGTCTACTGGTCTAATTTTTTCTTGCTAATTTGGACGCTCTTCCTCGCGTTAATGTTTCCTTCCAGGTCAGTTTTAATTTCGTCTAATTCCTTTACGATGTCCTCTTTCAAGCTTTTCGCCGTATGATTCACTCAGATGCCACAGTATCAATGTCAAAACCTAGTTTAAATTTCATTTTCTCCATTTCATTCATTTCTTCCCTTACACTCTTCATTCCGGAATTCGTCGTCTTCCGTGGTCTAGGGGTACCATGCTAACTCTGGTTCCCGAGGTCGCGGGGTCAAACCCGGCTGAGGACGATGGATTTTTTTCGGACGTAAAAATCCTTAGCATGACTTCCTTCGGAACGGAAATAAAGCCGGTGGTCCCGTGTCGTAGATTTACGGCACGTAATACAACCTCAAGCCTGATAAAGAGCATCTGAGCAAAATTTCGCGCCCAATTTAGAATGAGCCCACTAAAAACTACAGTAGTTAAAGGGCGTCCATAAATAAATTTAACTCAGGCATTCGCTTTCCATCTTATCCATTCCTGAATTTACGTTATTCATTTGACTAATGTATTCGTGCCGAATTCCATTTTCGTTTCCCATCTTCTCCGTTCCAGATTTCATGGTCTTCATTTCACTTAGTAATTGTTGAAGTATTTCCTCCATCATGGTTTCTAAATACCAATCCTGACATCTATATGACTTGTACAGTTTTTACTGTCACTTCACCTTCCGCTTCACTCCCTAGTGTACTTCTCTTTAACCGCTCACAGTAGCAGCACTCGCTGAGTAACCAGCAGTTTGTCACGTGAGCAACAAAAATTCAATAGATGTCGGGAACTCGCTCTGGAAATATGGTCAAAGGATTTTGCAGAAGGTTAGCGGGAGGCGCGGAAGAAGCATCCTGAAATATCACGTTATATCTTGAAAGCGCTCCTGGGATTTACTTCAGTCTAGAGCACCTCGCCCTTTCTTTCTCCACTAATCGCTGGGAGCGCTGAAGGACATGTTGCTATCCGCAAAGGTGCTGGATTCGTCACAATACCGACATGTGTAGCCGAGGTCGTTATGGCATGAACTCGTGAATGAGAGGTCTTCAGTTCAAAACCCGCCAAGACTATTCACAATTGGGGTGTTTTTCTACGTTTTCCTCGGTCCTCAGCTGGCAAATGATGGGAGGTACCTTAAACTTAGGCCTGGAAGATTTCCTTTCGCAATGATTATTTAATTCCATGGGTCACCTGCCTGTGGTGCAGTATGAAGCAAGAGTGAGCGTTGAAGGTTAAAAAAGAAAGAATAAGGGTTCGTAAGAATATTTTGTAGAAGAATGGATAGAGAAAGCAATGTCAATACATCATTCATATTTTAAAAGCATCGACTACTTTTGAAACATTCCATGTTGAATATGTTATCTGTTGATGATTTTCCTTTCGTACTTGAGAATATGAGGGAAATATTCCGCCCAATGCATTGACTACTGACTACTGATTTTTGGATATACACTTTGTTGTGGAAATATTTTCCAGACAAATCAATAGAGGGGTTGCTTGCAAAACTACGTTGAATACTTTAAATAATTCTCAGTGGGCTTTTACCATTAACAGGTTTCTCATTTGTAAGAATTGATTAGTTGTGTGATAAAGTCGGTTAAGTTAATTCAATTATTCTAAAAAATGGTTTGCTTTTTATGAAAAACTTTTAACTACAGTTGACGAGATATCACTTATTTCTTAGCATATACATGTCAGCAATCAAGAGATTCTGTTTTCAGATTTGATTCCATTTCTTAGTTTGATACTAAATCCTTTAACATTTCAGATTATGCACAGAAGCAGTTTTTTGTGATACCAGAGTTAAATCACCATTGTCCTCTGCTGAAGACTCAGGAAGAGGCACAAGCTTCCATGAAGTAAAGGGGGCATTATACTTGAAACAAAGCAATTTGATTAATAAGAGTAAAAGGCTACATAAATGTAACATTTGCGAGGGGAGCTTTACTAAGGTATCAAATTTGAAGAGGCATGAATTGATTCATGTAGGTGAAAGGCCACACAGGTGTGAAATTTGTGAGAAGAGGTTTACTCATTTATGGAGTTTGAAAAGGCACAGTTTGGCACATGAAGGTAAAAAGCCACATAAGTGTGAAATTTGTCAGAAGAGGTTTACCAAGTTGTGGAGTTTAAAGATTCACAATTTGATTCACGAGGGTAAAAAGCCACACAAGTGTGAAATTTGTGAGAAGAGTTTTGCTCAGTTGTCACATTTAAAAAGACATAATTTAATTCACGAGAATAAAAGGCTGCACAGGTGTAAATTTTGTGAGAAGGGGTTTACTCGTTTGTCACATTTGAAATCACATAATTTGATTCATGTGGGGAAAAATTCACACAAATGTAAAATTTGTGAGAAGAGTTTTACTGGGTTGTCACATTTGAAAATGCACAATTTGATTCATGAGGGTAAAAAGCCACACAGGTGTGAAATTTGTGAGAAACGTTTTATTCATTTGTCACATTTGAAAACACACAATTGGATTCATGAGGGTATAAAACCACACAAGTGTGAAATTTGTGAGAAGAGTTTTGCTCAGTTGTCACATTTAAAACGGCATAATTTAATTCATGAGGGTAAGAAACCCCACAAGTGTGGCATTTGTGGGAAGGGCTTTATTGCACTGTCAAAATTGAAATTGCATTGTTGGATACATGGAGGTAAGAAGCCATATCAGTGTGACATTTGTGAGAAGGGCTTTACGGAGTTGTCGAAATTGAAAAGGCATAATTTAATTCATCAGCGTCAGAAATCCACTCAAGTGTGACATTTGTGAAGAGGTTTACTCCTCTATAATGTGGAAGAATAATGTGATTCATGAGGGGAGAACCCTAAATAAGTAAGACATTAATGAGGACTACAGTGATTTGTCATATTTTAAAGACATAATGTAATAAATGATGGCAAACAGGCACACAAATGTAATATATGCTAGGTCTTCAACTTTAAATTACATAATTTATTCACGAGAGCAAAAAGTGATATATTTCTCACCTTTTCATGTACTTCTCTTAAAATTTCTGCTCTTGTGCTTTAATCAGTGCTCATAAATGTATTTTTATGTAGATAGTGGTGTGCACCAAATAAAGATGTTTAACACTGATTTGTTATCAATACTGGTGCTGTAAGGTGTACATTAGAATAAACAAATTCAAAAAACAGCCAGATGCTTGTATTTTCAAAAATATCATCCTAGAAACAATCTTATAGAAATGAGTGATCATTAAACTTCACTTATGTTCTTAAAGATATTTAAAAAGAGAATAGTTTCGGTGGTTCCTCAATTAATCATCAGCTCTTTGTTTGTTTCTTTCTTACTTTGTGTTGATTTATGTGGCTATGGTTTGTGTTGTATGTTATACTTCTGTTGGACACAACAGAAATTTGTTTACAGAATCATTTGACATACCTTTTGTTAATTTATAAGCACAGAGATCAGACTGTATTTCAACAGGAAGTGCACTAGAATAACAACATTTGAGTGTGTGTGTATATATCTCACTCATTTTTACTTTCATGTTAACAATGATATTTACTGCCTCTTGCAAATTAATCCAATTACAAAAATCAAATAAGTGTATTTCTTGCACCACTCAGATTGCCCACCTTATAACTTAAGTTGCCACATATGCTTAAATTTTTTAAACACTTGCTTCCTGTGTCAATGTAGAGCATTCTAAAGTTTATTCATATTTGTCCAGCTTTTAAGAATGCAATTTCAGTAAATTGAAGAAGTGATAATGATGATAATATGGGCGTTAAGGGCGCTAAACAGCTAAGGTCATCAGCGCCCTTACAATGTATAAAATTTAAAATCCAGGAATTAAAATACGGGAAACAAACCCGTTTAGTCAAAGAAATGAAAAACATATCACTCTAAAAACCACCACACTAAAAACTTGCTAAATCAAACAATAAGAGTAAAACTACGTGTCAAGATCTGTAGAAGCCAAGGGACCAGAGCGCCATATGACCCCAGGGGAGAACAGTCCCCCATTAAAACAAACAATATAAAATCACAAAACTAAAAGACGCTCAGCGCATTAAATGCGTCGAATAAAACCACTGTCACGGATAAAACGTAAGAGACATTCTACAGTATGCGCGTCGTCTGCCAAAACGTTGCTATACCAACAGGCAGAGACACACGAACGCGCAAGTGCGCTAAAACCTGACACTCCGTTAAGGGTGACGCACACTAATCACAGAGTGGTGCGGGATCACCACTAAGCAAGTGTCTACGACTAAAAACGCAATGTCCGATACGAAGACGGGTTAAAATCACTTCTTCCCGACGAGAAGCACGAGAAGAGGTGGCCCAGACAACCGGGATAGGCTTAATCTCCCGCAACTTGTTTCCCGGAGGGCCTTCCATTCGTCGCGCCAAAGCGAGAGGATGCGGTACCGTAAAAATAACATAGAAATCAGTGGAGGGAACAACAGCGGTAAAAATTCTGGGCGATAAAATTGCCGATTTGGCAGCGGCGTCGGCAGACTCGTTCCCCAAAATGCCCACATGGCCTGGAATCCACAGAAAGGAGACGCTGGTGCCAGAGGCACCAAACGACTTCAGCAGGTCATGCATGCGCTGTGCGAGGGGGTGGTAATTGCACAGCGCGTTAATATTCTGAAGGGCACTCAGAGTCCGTACAAACAACGCAGTGCCATAAGTCGTGCCGCTGAATGTATAAAACAGATTGATAAATACTAAAAAGATCGGCGGTAAAAATCGAACATTACCCAGGTAAACGAAAGGTAAAACTATGTTCACCAAAAACAAAGGCACACCCTACTCCAACATCAGTCTTAGACCCATCAGTATATATAAAATTAAAGTCCCCGAATTGCGCCTGGAATTCTAAAAACGCTGATCTAAGGACTGAAAAAGGGATCTCACTCTTCGGCATCGACGTTAACCCAAAGTGACAGTGGGCCTCAGCGAGCAACCATGGAGGAAAACGTGTTTCCCCCCTGGGAAGGGCCGGCGCTGGCGTAACGTCCAAATGGCGAAGAAGCTATCGAAATCGAGCCCCTGGAGGGAGCAATGCAGAGGAGCTAACTAAATATTGTCGATCAAGCGAATCCTCGTAAAATAACTCGACGGACGGGTGGTCAGGCAAGCTTGAGAGTCGACATGCATAGCTGCACAAAAGCATCCCACGCCTGGACAGCGGAGGCTCTGCAGCTTCAGCGTACAGACTGGGTACAGGGTTAGTTGGAAAGGCCCCTGTAGCGACTCTTATACCACGATGATGAATGGCATTCAAGCGACGTATCACAGATGGACGTGCCGATGAATACACAATGCACCCGTATTCAAACTTGGATCGATAAAGACGATAAGAGCGATAAAGACGTAGAAGGACGGTCCGATCAGCTCCCCAGGACGTGCCACTTAAAACACGTAAAATATGAAGAGAACGGTCAGACTTTGCTTTTACAAAGGAAATGTGAGAAGTCCAGCTCAGCTTTCGATCAAAGATCAACAACAAAAATTTCACCTCGTCTGCAAATGGAAGGACCTCCGGCCCAAGATGGAGAGAGGGCGGAGGGAAAGCCTCCCGCGCCAGTAATTGATACAGGCGGATGTTTTGGCGGAGAAGTTAAAGCCGTTGGCGTTACACCAGGCGTAGAGACGGTCGATACAGCTCTGGAGACGGCGTTCGAGCACACAAGTCCGCCGTGAACTACAATAAATGGCAAAATCGTCAACGAAAAGGGACAATGAAATGCCAGGTGGAATACAATCAACAATGGGGTTGATAGCAATCGCAAAAGTGTGACACTGAGTACAGAGCCCTGCGGTACACCGTTCTCTTGAATAAAACTACTAGATAAAACCGAGCCCACACGTACACGAAAGACACGGTCCGTCATAAATTCCCGAAGAAATATGGGAAGACGACCGCGTAAATTCCATGCGTGAAGTGTACGCAAAATGCCGCCCCCCAACAAGTGCCGTAAGCCTTCTCCAGGTCAAAAAACAAACCCACTGTTTGACACCTCAGAAACCTATTCATAATACGCGTCGACAGAAAGACCAGATGGTCGACGGTACAGCGGTGGCGACGAAATCCGCACTGAGCGTTCGCCAGAAGTTTTTGAGACTAAAGCCATGTCAACCGCCCGTTGATCATGCGCTCCATCACCTTGCAAATACAACTGGTGAGGGAGATAGGGCGGTAGCTGGAAGGTAGTTGGCGATCCTTTCCAGGCTTAAGGATAGGGACAATGGTGGCATCGCGCCAAACGGAAGGAAAGACGCCGTCTTGCCAAATACTGTTATAGACCTGTAAGAGAAAGAGTTTACTGTCGGCTGAAAGGTTCTTTAACATCAGGACATGATTGCCGCCCGGCCCAGGAGCGGAGTGCCTAGAGCAATGAAGAGCGTGCTCCAGCTCCCTCATTGTGAAAAGTTCATTATAACACTCCTTAATTGCAGACCGAAAATTAAAGGTCTCGGAATCCAGCCGGTCTTTGAGAGAGCGAAAGCCGGCGGAATAAGGGGCAGAACTGGAAACCGCCTCAAAGGCAGCACCCAGAGTGTTAGCAATGGCAGCCGGATCCACTATGGTGGCATTTGAAACCTGAAGGCCAGACACAGCACAATGCGACACTTTTCCGGAGAAGCGATGAAGTTTATCCCAAACAGCAGAGGAAGGCGTGAAGCCATTAAAAGACTCTACAAAACGAGTCCAGAACGCCTTCTTGCTATCCTGAATAATGCTACGAGCTCTGGCGCGCGATTGTTTAAAAGTAACCAAATTATCAAGTGTAGGGTGTCGCCGAAACACCCTAAGTGCAGTTCTACGAGCACGAACGGCGTCCCGACAAGCCTCGTTCCACCACGGAATAGGAATACGCCGAGGGTGAGAGGATGAACGGGGAATCGTGCGTTCGGCGGCAGATAGAATCGTAGACGAAAGGTGCTGCACCATTTGGTTAACGTCAGAGAAGGGCTGGTCCTGAAAACACACGAGGCTGAAGTACAATCTCCAGTCGGCTTTTCTGAATATCCAGGTAGGTACTCTGGAATGCTGGACGTGGTGAGACAGAAGAGAAACGATGCAGGGGTAATGGTCGCCGGAGTAGGTGTCGGCGACGACGTTCCATTGCAGACGAGTAGCAAGCTGGGGTGAGCAAACGGCAAGGTCCAAGTGAGAGAATGTACCAGAAGAATCAGAAAGAAAAGTGGGTTCACCTGTATTGATGGAGAGGTTTAACAGATCAAAAATGTCGGAAAGAAGAGTTCCCCTCGCACAAGCCCTTGGCGAACCGCACAGGGGGTGTTGGGCATTAAAATCTCCCTACAGAAGGAATGATGTTGGGAGAGCGGACAGGAGATCTGGAATGTCCGCGTGAGCGAGGGGAGACGATGAAGGTGAATACACAGAGCAAACAGAAAAGAAAAAGCTGGGTAATTGAAGCCTAATGACAACAGCTTGCAAGTCGGACGTAAGAGTGAGAGTTTGAAAATGAACGTCGTTACGCACTAATAACATGACACCTCCATGAGCAGGAGTACCCTCATCCGGTTCAAGATCGTAGCGAACCGGAGCATACCCTCGGAGATCAAAAGAATTGTGAGGGCGAAGCTTACTCTCCTGCAAACACACGACCATAGGTGAATGGGAACGCAATAAAAGTTGCAGTTCCGCCCTATGCGATCGTACACCATAAATTCAAGGTCAGGATAGCCATGAATAAAATGGATAAACTTCCTACTTAGAAAGGCGGCTCAAAATAACTTTTTGCCTAACCTTGGGGCTCGTGATTTTTGAATGGAGTTGGTCAGACTCCATAGGCTCCTCGAAGGGAGGGCCCACGCGCTCAGTGCCAGAAGCCGATTCAAGCGCCGAGAATCGGTTCTGGGTGGCAATAGGTGAAGGGGGCCGCTGAGCGCGGTTTGTCCCAGGAGCAGCCTGGGACTGCGACCCTCGAGGAGGTGAACTTCTCTTGCCGCGCGACGCGGAGTCTTTCAAAAAATCTTCCCTATGAAATTTCTGCTTCGATTTCTTCTCAGTGCCTTGTGACTTCATAACCTTTGGACCAGCTTTAGATGGCTTGACAACTGGCTGTAATGGATGGCCGGATGGTAGTGGCGGTCAATGCAGTCATGGTCCAGGTTTGAGTCTCTGCATCCTTCCGGGGTACTGGCGAGGCAACAACAGAACTGAATGTTCCCGATCGCAGGAGCGAAGGTAGGCGCGCATGGTAACGCCTCCCGGGCTTCGGCGAAGGAGAGTTTCTCCTTTACCCGGATCTCCTGGATCGCCTTCTCGTCCAAGTACCGCGGACATTCGGCAAATGACGAAGAATGGGATGCTTTGCAATTAACGCAGACGGGGGCTGAGGAACAGGTACCATCGTGTGACGACTGGCTACATGAGGCACAGGTGGATACGGCACTCTTACAAGAGACTTGCGTATGCCCAAAACGTTGGCACTTAAAACAACGCAGAGGTCTAGGAATATAGGGTCTCACCGCAATCCGTTCGTACCCTGCTGAAATACTCGTGGGCAGATCAATGCCATCGGATGTGATAAACAGGGTACGAGTAGGTACAAACACTCCGTCGCGTTTAGCCTGCATTCGATGAACTACCGTTACCTTTTGGTCGGAAAGATATTCGACTAGTTCTTCGTCCGACATACCATCGAGGCTATGGGTGGTAACGACGCCTCGACAGGAATTCAAGGTGCGGTGCTTCTCAACACTGATGGGATAACCGTGGAGAAGCGTAGCGCGCAACAAGGTCTTACTTTGCTGATCGGACTTTGTTTGTACTAATAAGGAACCATTCCTAGACCAGTGCAGGACTGCACCGCACCAGCAATAGCATCAATGCCCTTCTGAATAATAAAAGGGTTCACCTTCTCAAAACTTTGTCCTTCTTTTGTTCGTGAAATGACCAAGTAACAACCAGATGTCGGTGGTGCTACTTCTGTTACATAAACTTTTCGGCGCTTGTGGTTAGTAATGGAGAAATGGGGCTCCATAGCGAAAGGAATCCTCCACCATTGCAACCGTCTCCGACCTCAGGGTCTGACTTCCGTTACCCCGGCTTGGGTGAGTGGCCTATCCTTACACGTCTCACCCCAGGGTCACACCTCCCAGAACATAGACAGATGGATCCGATGGCCGTCGGAAGTCAGCAGCTCATGCAATGGCCCCCCGCGGGTCTGCAGTTGAACAGCGGATACGAACACAAACCCTACATGACGACATTACCCACTCACCCAGCTGCGCACCCAGTGCGCGGGTATCTGTCAGGATCTGTCCAAGGAGGATTAAAATAAATAGAGTTGTAAAATAAAACAAAAAGTGTGGGCGTTTCGCACGCAATGTAGGCCGACGAAGAAGGAAAATAGATGAGTAAATGAATGGACGTGGGGCGAAATGTACGTAAATAGAAAAGAGAAGGGTGAAGCGATGGCGCGGGCGTCATGGAATTAAATGAACAGAACGCACTGAAAGTTGTAGAGAAGGCTAGTGTCTCAGTTACTGAGTGATGTAAGAACACTCCTGTGGTGCCTTGTCAAAGCACATTCCTAATGCTGGAAGTTGTAGAGAAGGCTAGTGTCTCAGGTACTGAGTGATGTAAGAAGAACACTCCTGTGGTGCCTTGTCAAAGCACATTCCTAATGCTGGAAGTTGTAGAGAAGGCTAGTGTCTCAGGTACTGAGTGATGTAAGAAGAACACTCCTGTGGTGCCTTGTCAAAGCACATTCCTAATGCTGGAAGTTGTAGAGAAGGCTAGTGTCTCAGGTACTGAGTGATGTAAGAAGAACACTCCTGTGGTGCCTTGTCAAAGCACATTCCTAATGCTGGAAGTTGTAGAGAAGACTAGTGTCTCAGGTACTGAGTGATGTAAGAAGAACACTCCTGTGGTGCCTTGTCAAAGCATATTCCTAATGCTGGAAGTTGTAGAGAAGGCTAGTGTCTCAGGTACTGAGTGATGTAAGAAGAACACTCCTGTGGTGCCTTGTCAAAGCATATTCCTAATGCTGGAAGTTCTAGAGAAGGCTAGTGTCTCAGGTACTGAGTGATGTAAGAAGAACACTCCTGTGGTGCCTTGTCAAAGCATATTCCTAATGCTGGAAGTTCTAGAGAAGGCTAGTGTCTCAGGTACTGAGTGATGTAAGAAGAACACTCCTGTGGTGCCTTGTCAAAGCACATTCCTAATGCTGGAAGTTGTAGACAAGGCTAGTTTCTCAGGTACTGAGTGATGTAAGAAGACCACTCCTGTGGTGCCTTGTCAAAGCACATTCCTAATGCTGGAAGTTGTAGACAAGGCTAGCGTCTCAGTTACTGAGTGATGTAAGAAGACCACTCCTGTGGTAACTTGTCAAAGCACATTCCTAATACTGGAAGTTGTAGAGAAGGCTAGTGTCTCAGGTACTGAGTGATGTAAGAAGACCACTCCTGTGGTAACTTGTCAAAGCACATTCCTAATGCTGGAAGTTGTAGACAAGGCTAGTGTCTCAGGTACTGAGTGATGTAAGAAGAACACTCCTGTGGTGCCTTGTCAAAGCACATTCCTAATGCTGGAAGTTGTAGAGAAGGCTAGTGTCTCAGGTACTGAGTGATGTAAGAAGAACACTCCTGTGGTGCCTTGTCAAAGCACATTCCTAATGCTGGAAGTTGTAGACAAGGCTAGTGTCTCAGGTACTGAGTGATGTAAGAAGAACACTCCTGTGGTGCCTTATCTCAGCATATTCCTAATGCTGGAAGTTGTAGAGAAGGCTAGTGTCTCAGGTACTGAGTGATGTAAGAAGACCACTCCTGTGGTAACTTGTCAAAGCACATTCCTAATGCTGGAAGTTCTAGAGAAGGCTAGTGTCTCAGGTACTGAGTGATGTAAGAAGAACACTCCTGTGGTGCCTTGTCAAAGCACATTCCTAATGCTGGAAGTTGTAGACAAGGCTAGTGTCTCAGGTACTGAGTGATGTAAGAAGAACACTCCTGTGGTAACTTGTCAAAGCACATTCCTAATGCTGGAAGTTGTAGACAAGGCTAGTGTCTCAGGTACTGAGTGATGTAAGAAGAACACTCCTGTGGTAACTTGTCAAAGCATATTCCTAATGCTGGAGGTTGTAGACAAGGCTAGTGTCTCAGGTACTGAGTGATGTAAGAAGAACACTCCTGTGGTAACTTGTCAAAGCATATTCCTAATGCTGGAAGTTGTAGAGAAGGCTAGTGTCTCAGTTACTGAGTGATGTAAGAACACTCCTGTGGTGCCTTGTCAAAGCACATTCCTAATGCTGGAAGTTGTAGACAAGGCTAGTGCCTCAGGTACTGAGTGATGTAAGAAGACCACTCCTGTGGTAACTTGTCAAAGCACATTCCTAATGCTGGAAGTTGTAGACAAGGCTAGTGTCTCAGGTACTGAGTGATGTAAGAAGAACACTCCTGTGGTGCCTTGTCAAAGCACATTCCTAATGCTGGAAGTTGTAGACAAGGCTAGTGTCTCAGGTACTGAGTGATGTAAGAAGAACACTCCTGTGGTGCCTTATCTCAGCATATTCCTAATGCTGGAAGTTGTAGAGAAGGCTAGTGTCTCAGGTACTGAGTGATGTAAGAAGACCACTCCTGTGGTAACTTGTCAAAGCACATTCCTAATGCTGGAAGTTCTAGAGAAGGCTAGTGTCTCAGGTACTGAGTGATGTAAGAAGAACACTCCTGTGGTGCCTTGTCAAAGCACATTCCTAATGCTGGAAGTTGTAGACAAGGCTAGTGCCTCAGGTACTGAGTGATGTAAGAAGACCACTCCTGTGGTAACTTGTCAAAGCACATTCCTAATGCTGGAAGTTGTAGACAAGGCTAGTGTCTCAGGTACTGAGTGATGTAAGAACACTCCTGTGGTGCCTTATCTCAGCATATTCCTAATGCTGGAAGTTGTAGAGAAGGCTAGTGCCTCAGGTACTGAGTGATGTAAGAAGAACACTCCTGGTGGTGCCTTATCTCAGCATATTCCTAATGCTGGAAGTTCTAGAGAAGGCTAGTGTCTCAGGTACTGAGTGATGTAAGACGACCACTCCTGTGGTAACTTGTCAAGTCACATTCCTAATGCTGGAAATTGTAGAGAAGGCTAGTGTCTCAGGTACTGAGTGATGTAAGAAGAACAATCCTGTGGTGCCTTATCTCAGCATATTCCTAATGCTGGAAGTTGTAGAGAAGGCTAGTGCCTCAGGTACTGAGTGATGAAAGAAGACCACTCCTGTGGTAACTTGTCAAAGCACATTCCTAATGCTGGAAATTGTAGAGAAGGCTAGTGTCTCAGGTACTGAGTGATGAAAGAAAAACACTCCTGTGGTGCCTTATCTCAGCATATTCCTAATGCTGGAAGTTGTAGAGAAGGCTAGTGTCTCAGGTACTGAGTGATGATAGACGACCACTCCTGTGGTGCCTTATCTCAGCATATTCCTAATGCTGGAAGTTGTAGAGAAGGCTAGTGTCTCAGGTACTGAGTGATGTAAGACGACCACTCCTGTGGTGCCTTGTCAAAGCACATTCCTAATGCTGGAAGTTGTAGAGAAGGCTAGTGTCTCAGGTACTGAGTGATGTAAGAACACTCCTGTGGTGCCTTGTCAAAGCACATTCCTAATGCTGGAAGTTGTAGAGAAGGCTAGTGTCTCAGGTACTGAGTGATGTAAGAAGAACACTCCTGTGGTGCCTTGTCCCAGGACATTCCTAATGCTGAAAGTTGTAGAGAAGGCTAGTGTCTCAGGTACTGAGTGATGTAAGAAGACAACTCCTGTGGTGCCTTGTCAAAGCACATTCCTAATGCTGGAAGTTGTAGAGAAGGCTAGTGCCTCAGGTACTGACTGATGTAACAAAACCACTCCTGTGGTGCCATATCTCAACACATTTCTAATGCTGTAAGTTGTAAAGTAGGCTAGTGTCTCAGATACTGAGTTAAGTAAATAGAAGGCTAGTGTCTCAGATACTGGGTGATGTAAGAAGAACGCGTGTCACAGATACTGAGTGATGTAAGTAGAAGGCTAGTGTCTCAGATACTGAGTGATGTAAGAAGAAGGCTAGTGTCTCAGATACTGAGTGATATAAGTCGAAGGCTAGTGTCTAAAATACTGAGTGATGTAAGAAGAAGGCGTGTCTCAGATACCGAGTGATGTAAGAAGAAGGGTAGTGTCTCAGATACTGAGTGATGTAAGAAGAAGGGTAGTGTCTCAGATACGAGTGATGTAAGAAGAAGGCTAGTGTCTCAGATAATGAGTGATGTAAGAAGAAGGCGTGTCTCAGATACTGAGTGATGTAAGAAGAAGCTTAGGGTTTCAGATACTGGGTGATGTAAGTAGAAGGCTATTGTCTCAGATACTGGGTGATGTAAGAAGAAGGCGTGTCTCAGATACTGAGTGATGTAAGTAGAAGGCTAGTGTCTCAGATACTGAGTGATGTAAGAAGCTTAGTGTCTCAGATACTGAGTGATGTAAGTAGAAGGCTAGTGTCTCAGATACTGAGTGATGTAAGAAGAAGCTTTGTGTCTCAGATACTGAGTGATGTAAGAAGAAGGCGCGTCTCAGATACTGAGTGATGTAAGAAGAAGGCTAGTGTCTCAGATACTGAGTGATGTATTTAGAAGGCTAGTGTCTCAGATACTGAGTGATGTATTTAGAAGGCTAGTGTCTCAGATACTGAGTGATGTATTTAGAAGACTAGTGTCTCAGATACTGAGTGATGTAAGAAGAAGGCGTGTCTCAGATACTGAGTGATGTAAGAAGAAGGGTAGTGTCTCAGATACTGAGTGATGTAAGAAGAAGGCTAGTGTCTCAGATACTGAGTGAAGTAAGAAGAAGGGTAGTGTCTCAGGTACTGAGTGACGTAAGAAGAAGGCTACTGTCTCAGGTACTGAATAATCTAAGAAGGCTAGTCTCTCAGGTACTGAGTGACGTAAGAAGAAGGCTACTGTCTCAGGTACTGAATAATCTAAGAAGGCTAGTGTCTCAGGTCCTGAGTGAGGTAAGAAGCTTAGTGTCTCAGATACTGAGTGATGTAAAAAGAAGCTTAGTGTCTCAGATACTGAGTGATGTAAGAAGAACCTTAGTGTCTCAGATACTGAGTGATGTAAGAAGAAGGTTAGTGTCTCAGATACTGAGTGATGTAAGAAGAAGCTTAGTGTCTCAGGTACTGAGTGAGGTAAGAAGCTTAGTGTCTCAGATACTGAGTGATGTAAGAAGAAGCTTAGTGTCTCAGATAATGAGTGATGTAAGAAGAAGCTTAGTGTCTCAGATACTGAGTGATGTAAGAAGAAGCTTAGTGTCTGAGATACTGAGTGATGTAAGAAGAAGCTTAGTGTCTCAGATACTGAGTGATGTAAGTAGAAGGCTAGTGTCTCAGATACTGGCTGATGTAAGAGGAAGGCGTGTCTCAGATACTGAGTGATGTAAGAAGAAGCTTAGTGTCTCCGATACTGGGTGATGTAAGAAGAAAAGTAGTGTCTCAGATACTGAGTGATGTAAGAAGAAGCTTAGTGTCTCAGATACTGAGTGATAAAAGTAGAAGGCTACTGTCTCAGATACTGAGTGATCTATGAAGAAGCTTATTGTCTCAGATAGTGAGTGATGTAAGTAGAAGGCTAGTGTCTCAGATACTCGGTGATGTAAGAAGAAGGCGTGTCTCAGATACTGAGTGATGTAAGAAGAAGGCGTGTCTCATATACTGAGTGATGTAAGTAGAAGGCAAGTGTCTCAGATACTGGGTGATGTAAAAAGAAGCTTAGTGTCTGAGATACTGAGTGATGTAAGTAGAAGGCTAGTGTCTCAGATACTGAGTGATGTAAGTAGAAGGCGTGTCTCATATACTGAGTGATGTAAGTAGAAGGCGTGTCTCAGATACTGAGTGATGTAAGTAGAAGGCTAGTGTCTCAGATAGTGAGTGATGTAAGTAGAAGGCTAGTGTCTCAGATACTGGGTGATGTAAAAAGAAGCTTAGTGTCTCATATACTGAGTGATGTAAGTAGAAGGCTAGTGTCTCAGATAGTGAGTGATGTAAGAAGAAGGCGTGTCTCATATACTGAGTGATGTAAGTAGAAGGCGTGTCTCAGATACTGAATGATGTAAAAAGAAGCTTAGTGTCTGAGATACTGAGTGATGTAAGTAGAAGGCTAGTGTCTCAGATACTGGGTGATGTAAGAAGAACGCGTGTCTCAGATACTGAGTGATGTAATTAGAAGGCTAGTGTCTCAGATACTGAGTGATGTAAGAAGAAGCTGTGTGTGTCAGATACTGAGTGATGTAAGAAGGGGTGTCTCAGATACTGAGTGATACAAGAAGAAGGCTAGTGTCTCAGATACTGAGTGTTGTAAGAAGAAGGCTAGTGTCTCAGATACTGAGTGATGTAAGTGGAAGTCTAGTGTCTCAGATACTGAGTGATGTAAGAAGACGGTGTGTCTCAGATACTGAGTGATGTAAGAAGAACGGTAGTGGCTCAGATACTGATTGATGTAAGAAGAAGGCTAGTGTCTCAGTTACTGAGTGATGTAAGAAGGGTAGTGTCTCAGATACTGAGCGATGTAAGTAGAAGGCGTGTCTCAGATACTGACTGATGTAAGAAGAAGCTTAGCGTCTCAGATACTGAGTGACGTAAGTAGAAGGCTAGTGTCTCAGATACTGGGTGATGTAAGTAGAAGGCTAGTGTCTCAGATACTGAGTGACGTAAGTAGAAGGCAATATCTCAGATACTGAGTGATGTAAGAAAAAGGCTAGTGTCTCAGATACTGAGTGATGTAAGAAGAAGGCTAGTGTCTCAGATACTGGGTGATGTAAGTAGAAGGCTAGTGTCTCAGATACTGAGTGACGTAAGTAGAAGGCAATATCTCAGATACTGAGTGATGTAAGAAAAAGGCTAGTGTCTCAGATACTGAGTGATGTAAGAAGAAGGCTAGTGTATCAGATACTTAGTGATGTAAAAAGGCTAGTGTCTCAGATACTGAGTGATGTAAGAAGAAGGCTAGTGTATCAGATACTGAGTGATGCAAAAAGGCTAGTGTCTCAGATACTGAGTGATGTAAGTAGAAGGCTAGTGTCTCAGATACTGAGTGATGTAAGAAGAAGCTGTGTGTCTCAGATACTGAGTGATGTAAGAAGAAGGCGTGTCTCAGATACTGAGTGATACAAGAAGAAGGCTAGTGTCTCAGATACTGAGTGATGTAATAAGAAGACTAGTGTCTCAGATTATGAGTGATGTAAGAAGGCTAGTGTCTCAGATACTGAGTGATGTAAGTAGAAGTCTAGTGTCTCAGATACTGAGTGATGTAAGAAGAAGGCGTGTCTCAGATACTGAGTGATGTAAGAAGAAGGGTAGTGTCTCAGATACTGAGTGATGTAAGAAGAAGGCTAGTGTCTCAGATCCTGAGTGATGTAACAAGAAGGCTAGTGTCTCAGATCCTGAGTGATGTAACAAGAAGGCTAGTGTCTCAGATACTGAGTGATGTAAGAAGGCTAGTGTCTCAGATACTGAGTGATGTAAGAAGAAGGCTAGAGTCTCAGATACTAAGTGATGTAAGAAGGCTAGTGTCTCTGATACTGACTGATGTAAGAAGAAGCTTAGTGTCTCTGATACTGACTGATGTAAGAAGAAGCTTAGTGTCTCAGATGATGGGTGGAATGCATAAAGTCAAGCATAAGCTTTACCTTGCTAATTTTCAAGTGTAATCTTGGCTTTTGATGCATAAAACAGCTTCGACTTGACTTAAGTCTAGCATTTGCTTTGGAGCCAGCTAGCTGCCTAGCTTTAGCTTGAATTTTCCAGCAACGACTTGACTTTAATTGCAAATCCGATGCATAAAACAAGCGAAAGCTTCACTTCCTCTAGATTAATCTTGACTTTTTTCAAGCTACCTCAGTAGGTGACTTGATTCATACAAGAGAAGTCTTAAGAGTTGTTTTATCACACAAAATGGCACAGTTCATGAATATGCGTCAAAGAAAAGTGTATCAAGCGAAGCGACAGTGCAGAGAATGTGTACAAGTCATTTTATAGGTTCAATGAGGACAATTGATGGCAATCTTAAACTTTATACATACAAATGCAAATGGTTATGCAGCTCTGAGTGAAATATAAATAAATACCATCTGTAGTGTTTAACATGCTTATCGGATATAGTTACAGGTTCAGAATAAAATTTGATCCCTGTACTTCTATTACTGGAAGCACGCTCTGTTTGTTTAATATCTCCTCCTGCTGCATGCGTATCAGTTTTAATTGTTCTAAGAGTACTAATCTTTGCAGTTCATGCGTAGTCAGGTGTTTTGTTTCAGGGGTCTCAGGTAATTTAGATTTATTTGATTGCGTACGCTTTTCATTAGCGTTCTTATTGGGATTTAGGGCAATGCTCTCATTATTTGTAGATCCAGATTCAACTTCAACTTGCTCCATTGCATCATTTGGTAGCTGTTCTTCCAAACCTTCCCCACCCACAGCACATCCACCTAAACAGTAAACAAAAAACCAAATAAACTAGACGTAAGGGAGTCAAAAGGACAACTAGTTTATTTAGTTAGTGATATACTATACTGTTTTGATTTGATGACGCTGTAAGGTATTACATTACTTTCCTGGAAATTCATTGTCGTTCAGCTGTGGCCTAATTATTGCTGACTGCTCTGCTGCCAGTGCTACAAGGTCATGTTTACAGATTAAGCTGATCCCCATGTTATTAGTATGCCCCGGATTTTTAGGTTCTAAAAAGTTAAAATTAGGTTCTATGTATCAGTGTATTAGGATTTTATAGGATCTTATATGTTGAATTTAGGAATTTATAAGATCCTTGGCGTGCAAATCACTGGGCACTTTGTTTAAAACACTAACTTTAAATTGTAAAAAGTTAAATTAACTAACTTTAGTATGTATTTGAAAGTACCAAATTCAAAAATGTCGTGTTAGAAGCTCCCTATAACGGAAGAAGCAATAATGCATACTACTCAACAGCGCTATTAAAATGTTTGCCTCTAGTTTTCACCTATTATTGAGGCATGTAAACATCTCACATTTCTGAAATGCCGCATGCCACTGACCACCTCTTTCGACTAGCTAGAAAATGATAACTGAAGGCGGCGAACGTTTTAATTACTTTATTATTCTGGCGGACGGTTTAATTAAAGTTTATTATTGTAAGGTACTGCGCAAGATTTCACAATTTAATTATTTAATAGTTTCCTTATTCGGTCTCCCTTCGTTTAAAAAATACTTTTATATTCATAAGTCTACTGTTATTTGCTTAAATAACCGAATTAGGCACTTTTAGGTTCTATCACGAAAAATAGGTTTTATTAGGTCCTAACGTAAAATTAGGTCAATTTAGGCTCTATAAAATTGAAGTATATTACTCGTTGGTAACTAAAACATTAATATAAACCGAAGTTTGGAGTGTAGGAGGTCAGGAATAAAATAGGTCAGAACCTAAGAATCCGGGGCTTAGTTATTAGTAATGTAACCTTCATTAGATTATTCAGAGGTGAGCCTAAAAGTGAAATTTCTTCAGTAGCAGAGGGATACAGATGACGTCAATTGTCATTGTTCTTTCCATAATTAACATCTTACGTATAAATGCTGAGATTACTTTTGCTCATAATAACTTCAAATCTCAATGAAAATGAGAAATTTCTTAAGAGAAATTAGTTATAAACTGGTAAAACTAGCTCCATCAAACAAGAATATATACAGTTACATTTTGGAACTCTTCGAACTAGAGGAGCCACAATAGAAAAGAAAGATTTTCCAATAAAACGTATATAAATGGTAAACTCAGCAACGTCCAGTTGTTAACCAGAAATAAAGGCAACTAAAATAAGCAATTTTAGTGTTGTTTACAGGAAAGTCATGTGTTTGAAAACTGTCTTGAAGAACCTGATAAAATTCATAATGAAGCAAAAAAAGAATTTGAAACTGTCCTTTTTTGCCAAAGTAGTATCATATTGTTACGTACTTTATCATTCGCTGTAATTTTCCGATATATTTATATTTTACAGCAGTTACGTATAACATGTATCACGTTACAGAATACGTTTTAAATTGCATTTGATACTATAAACCAAAGGAAAAAAAATTACACAGAAACATCTAAATAATTGGCTCCTGAGATCGACTTGCATTCTTACCTGGAATCCTACCAATGGTTGGGTTACTTTCGCCATCAAGCAGCTGCAGAAATTCTTCTTCCCACCTTTTTAACCTTATTTTCTGATTTCCCGTGGCCTTACGGTCAGTTTTTCTTTTTAATTCAGTCTTCATATTCTGAATCTTTTCCTGCACCTGCTGTGGAGTGAATTTTCTGCCTAAAATTTCTTCCAGTTTGATGCAGGTGGTTTGCAAAGCTTCACTTTCTGTTCTTTGATGCTCGGGATTTGCGATTTATTCAACAGTATTGGAAACTGCTTAAGAATTGCTAGAAAGGTATTCTGAATATTCACTTCGTCTGCCATTACGCATATAACTTCGATATAGGTTAGGTACCGTATTCGCAAAACACTTCTGTACTCGCCACATGAGACAACAGTTATGAGCCGCATATGGCAGACGACAGCTGCGCGCGCAACGTAATTCAAGCGTTTGCTGGAAAAACGTCTAGCGAAAGCTTGCTAGATTAAGATTCTTTTTATGCATGAGTTGAACAAGCCAAAGCTTAATCTTGTAGAGTAATCTTAAAGATTTCGCTTTAACTTAAAGACTAATCTTCAAGACAAAGCTTGGATTTTATGCATTCCACCCACTGAGTGAAGTAAGAAGAAGGCGTGGCTAAGATACTGAGTGATGTAAGAAGAAGGCGTGGCTCAGATACTGAGTGATGTAAGAAGAAGGCTAGTGTCTCAGATACTGAGTGATGTAAGAAGAAGCTTAGTGTCACAAGTACTGAGTGAGGTAAGAAGAAGGCTAGTGTTTCAGGTACTGAGCAATCTAAAAAGGCTAGTTTCTCAAGTACTGAGTGAGGTAAGAAGAAGGCTAGATTCTCACGTACTGAGTGACGTTAGAAGGCTAGTGTCTCAGGTACTCACTTAAGTAAGAAGCCCAGTGCCTCAGTTACTGAGTAATGTAAAAAAGCTAGTGTCTCAGGTACTGAGTGATGTAAGAAGAAGGCTAGTGTCTCAGATACTGAGTGATGTAAGAAGAAGCTTAGGGTCTCAGATACTGAGTGATGTAAGAAGAAGGCTAGTGTCTCTCATACTCAGTGATGTAAGAAGAAGCTTAGTGTCTCTCATACTCAGTGATGTAAGAAGAAGCTTAGGGTCTCAGATACTGAGTGATGTAAGAAGGCGTGGCTCAGATACTGAGTGATGTAAGAAGAAGGCTAGGGTCTCAGATACTAAGTGATGTAAGAAGAAGCTTAGGGTCTCAGATACTGAGTGATGTAAGAAGAAGCTTAGGGTCTCAGATACTGAGTGATGTAAGAAGAAGCTTAGGGTCTCAGATACTGAGTGATGTAAGAAGAAGGCTAGTGTCTCTCATACTCAGTGATGTAAGAAGAAGCTTAGGGTCTCAGATACTGAGTGATGTAAGAAGGCGTGGCTCAGATACTGAGTGATGTAAGAAGAAGGCTACTGTCTCTCATACTCAGTGATGTAAGAAGAAGGCTAGTGTCTCAGATACTGAGTGATGTAAGAAGAAGCTTAGGGTCTCAGATACTGAGTGATGTAAGAAGAAGGCTAGTGTCTCTCATACTCAGTGATGTAAGAAGAAGCTTAGGGTCTCAGATACTGAGTGATGTAAGAAGGCGTGGCTCAGATACTGAGTGATGTAAGAAGAAGGCTAGTGTCTCTCATACTCAGTGATGTAAGAAGAAGCTTAGGGTCTCAGATACTGAGTGATGTAAGAAGGCGTGGCTCAGATACTGAGTGATGTAAGAAGAAGGCTAGTGTCTCAGATACTGAGTGATGTAAGAAGGCGTGGCTCAGATACTGAGTGATGTAAGAAGAAGGCTAGGGTCTCAGATACTGAGTGATGTAAGAAGAAGGCTAGTGTCTCAGATACTGAGTGATGTAAGAAGAAGCTTAGTGTCTCTCATACTCAGTGATGTAAGAAGAAGGCTAGGGTCTCAGATACTGAGTGATGTAAGAAGAAGGCTAGTGTCTCAGATACTGAGTGATGTAAGAAGAAGCTTAGTGTCTCTCATACTCAGTGATGTAAGAAGAAGGCTAGGGTCTCAGATACTGAGTGATGTAAGAAGAAGCTTAGTGTCACAAGTACTGAGTGAGGTAAGAAGAAGGCTATTGTCTCAGGTACTGAGTGATGTAAGAAGGCGTGGCTCAGATACTGAGTGATGTAAGAAGAAGGCTAGGGTCTCAGATACTGAGTGATGTAAGAAGAAGGCTAGTGTCTCAGATACTGAGTGATGTAAGAAGAAGGCTAGTGTCTCTCATACTCAGTGATGTAAGAAGAAGGCTAGTGTCTCTCATACTCAGTGATGTAAGAAGAAGCTTAGTGTCTCAGATACTGAGTGATGTAAGAAGAAGGCTAGTGTCTCAGATACTGAGTGATGTAAGAAGAAGCTTAGTGTCTCTCATACTCAGTGATGTAAGAAGAAGCTTAGTGTCTCTCATACTCAGTGATGTAAGAAGAAGCTTAGTGTCTCTCATACTCAGTGATGTAAGAAGAAGCTTAGTGTCTCTCATACTCAGTGATGTAAGAAGAAGCTTAGTGTCTCTCATACTCAGTGATGTAAGAAGAAGGCTAGTGTCTCAGATACTGAGTGATGTAAGAAGAAGCTTAGTGTCTCTCATACTCAGTGATGTAAGAAGAAGCTTAGGGTCTCAGATACTGAGTGATGTAAGAAGGCGTGGCTCAGATACTGAGTGATGTAAGAAGAAGGCTAGGGTCTCAGATACTGAGTGATGTAAGAAGAAGGCTAGTGTCTCAGATACTGAGTGATGTAAGAAGAAGCTTAGTGTCTCTCATACTCAGTGATGTAAGAAGAAGGCTAGTGTCACAGATACTGAGTGATGTAAGAAGAAGGCTAGTGTCTCTCATACTCAGTGATGTAAGAAGAAGCTTAGTGTCTCTCATACTCAGTGATGTAAGAAGAAGCTTAGTGTCTCTCATACTCAGTGATGTAAGAAGAAGCTTAGTGTCTCTCATACTCAGTGATGTAAGAAGAAGCTTAGTGTCTCTCATACTCAGTGATGTAAGAAGAAGCTTAGTGTCTCTCATACTCAGTGATGTAAGAAGAAGCTTAGTGTCTCTCATACTCAGTGATGTAAGAAGAAGCTTAGTGTCTCTCATACTCAGTGATGTAAGAAGAAGGCTAGTGTCACAGATACTGAGTGATGTAAGAAGAAGGCTAGTGTCTCTCATACTCAGTGATGTAAGAAGAAGGCTAGTGTCTCAGATACTGAGTGATGTAAGAAGAAGCTTAGTGTCTCTCATACTCAGTGATGTAAGTTGAAGGCTAGTGTCTCAGATACTGAGTGATGTAAGAAGAAGGGTAGTGTCTCAGATACTCAGTGATGTAAGTAGAAGGCTAGTGTCTCTCATACTCAGTGATGTAAGAAGAAGGCTAGTGTCTCAGATACTGAGTGATGTAAGAAGAAGCTTAGTGTCTCTCATACTCAGTGATGTAAGAAGAAGGCTAGTGTCACAGATAGTGAGTGATGTAAGAAGGCGTGGCTCAGATACTGAGTGATGTAAGAAGAAGCTTAGTGTCTCTCATACTCAGTGATGTAAGTAGAAGGCTAGTGTCTACGATACTGAGTGATGTAAGAAGGCGTGGCTCAGATACTGAGTGATGTAAGAAGAAGCTTAGTGTCTCTCATACTCAGTGATGTAAGAAGAAGGCTAGTGTCACAGATACTGAGTGATGTAAGAAGGCGTGGCTCAGATACTGAGTGATGTAAGAAGAAGGCTAGGGTCTCAGATACTGAGTGATGTAAGAAGAAGGCTAGGGTCTCAGATACGGAGTGATGTAAGAAGAAGGGTAGGGTCTCAGATACTGAGTGATGTAAGAAGAAGGGTAGTGTCTCAGATACTGAGTGATGTAAGAAGAAGCTTAGTGTCTCTCATACTCAGTGATGTAAGTTGAAGGCTAGTGTCTCAGATACTGAGTGATGTAAGAAGAAGGGTAGTGTCTCAGATACTCAGTGATGTAAGTAGAAGGCTAGTGTCTCTCATACTCAGTGATGTAAGAAGAAGGCTAGTGTCTCAGATACTGAGTGATGTAAGAAGAAGCTTAGTGTCTCTCATACTCAGTGATGTAAGAAGAAGGCTAGTGTCACAGATACTGAGTGATGTAAGAAGGCGTGGCTCAGATACTGAGTGATGTAAGAAGAAGCTTAGTGTGTCTCATACTCAGTGATGTAAGTAGAAGGCTAGTGTCACAGATACTGAGTGATGTAAGCAGAAGCTTAGTGTCTCTCATACTCAGTGATGTTAGTAGAAGCTTAGTGTCTCAAATACTGAGTGATGTAAGAAGAAGCTTAGTGTCTCTCATACTCAGTGATGTAAGAAGAAGGCTAGTGTCACAGATACTGAGTGATGTAAGAAGAAGGCTAGTGTCTCTCATACTCATCGATGTAAAAAGAAGCTTAGTGTCTCTCATACTCAGTGATGTAAGAAGAAGCTTAGTGTCTCTCATACTCAGTGATGTAAGAAGAAGGCGTGGCTCAGATACTGAGTGATGTAAGAAGAAGGCTAGGGTCTCAGATACTGAGTGATGTAAGAAGAAGGCTAGTGTCTCAGATACTGAGTGATGTAAGAAGAAGCTTAGTGTCTCTCATACTCAGTGATGTAAGAAGAAGGCTAGTGTCACAGATACTGAGTGATGTAAGAAGTAGGCTAGTGTCTCTGATACTCAGTGATGTAACAAGAAGCTTAGTGTCTCTCATACTCAGTGATGTAAGAAGAAGCTTAGTGTCTCTCATACTCAGTGATGTAAGAAGAAGGCTAGTGTCACAGATACTGAGTGATGTAAGAAGAAGCTTAGTGTCTCTCATACTCAGTGATGTAAGAAGAAGCTTAGTGTCTCTCATACTCAGTGATGTAAGAAGAAGGCTAGTGTCACAGATACTGAGTGATGTAAGAAGAAGCTTAGTGTCTCTCATACTCAGTGATGTAAGAAGAAGCTTAGTGTCTCTCATACTATGTGATGTAAGAAGAAGGCTAGTGTCTCTCATACTCAATGATGTAAGAAGAAGGCTAGTGTCTCTCATACTCAGTGATGTAAGAAGAAGGTTAGTGTCTCTCATACTCAGTGATGTAAGAAGAAGCTTAGTGTCTCTCATACTCAGTGATGTAAGAAGAAGCTTAGTGTCTCTCATACTCAGTGATGTAAGAAGAAGGCTAGTGTCTCTCATACTCAGTGATGTAAGAAGAAGCTTAGTGTCTCTCATACTCAGTGATGCAAGAAGAAGCTTAGTGTCTCTCATACTCAGTGATGTAAGAAGAAGGCTAGTGTCACAGATACTGAGTGATGTAAGAAGAAGCTTAGTGTCTCTCATACTCAGTGATGTAAGAAGAAGCTTAGTGTCTCTCATACTCAGTGATGTAAGAAGAAGCTTAGTGTCTCTCATACTCAGTGATGTAAGAAGAAGCTTAGTGTCTCTCATACTCAGTGATGTAAGAAGAAGGCTAGTGTCTCTCATACTCAGTGATGTAAGAAGAAGCTTAGTGTCTCTCATACTCAGTGATGTAAGAAGAAGCTTAGTGTCTCTCATACTCAGTGATGTAAGAAGAAGCTTAGTGTCTCTCATACTCAGTGATGTAAGAAGAAGGCTAGTGTCACAGATACTGAGTGATGTAAGAAGAAGCTTAGTGTCTCTCATACTCAGTGATGTAAGAAGAAGCTTAGTGTCTCTCATACTCAGTGATGTAAGAAGAAGCTTAGTGTCTCTCATACTCAGTGATGTAAGAAGAAGCTTAGTGTCTCTCATACTCAGTGATGTAAGAAGAAGGCTAGTGTCTCTCATACTCAGTGATGTAAGAAGAAGCTTAGTGTCTCTCATACTCAGTGATGTAAGAAGAAGCTTAGTGTCTCTCATACTCAGTGATGTAAGAAGAAGCTTAGTGTCTCTCATACTCAGTGATGTAAGAAGAAGCTTAGTGTCTCTCATACTCAGTGATGTAAGAAGAAGCTTAGTGTCTCTCATACTCAGTGATGTAAGAAGAAGCTTAGTGTCTCTCATACTCAGTGATGTAAGAAGAAGCTTAGTGTCTCTCATACTCAGTGATGTAAGAAGAAGCTTAGTGTCTCTCATACTCAGTGATGTAAGAAGAAGCTTAGTGTCTCTCATACTCAGTGATGTAAGAAGAAGCTTAGTGTCTCTCATACTCGGTGATGTAAGAAGAAGGCTAGTGTCACAGATACTGAGTGATGTAAGAAGAAGCTTAGTGTCTCTCATACTCAGTGATGTAAGAAGAAGCTTAGTGTCTCTCATACTCAGTGATGTAAGAAGAAGGCTAGTGTCTCAGATACTGAGTGATGTAAGAAGAAGGCTAGTGTCTCTCATACTCAGTGATGTAAGAAGAAGGCTAGTGTCTCTCATACTCAGTGATGTAAGAAGAAGGCTAATGTCTCTCATACTCAGTGATGTAAGAAGAAGGCTAGTGTCTCAGATACTGAGTGATGTAAGAAGAAGCTTAGTGTCTCTCATACTCAGTGATGTAAGTTGAAGGCTAGTGTCTCAGATACTGAGTGATGTAAGAAGAAGGGTAGTGTCTCAGATACTCAGTGATGTAAGTAGAAGGCTAGTGTCTCAGATACTGAGAGATGTAAAAGAAGGCTAGTGTCTAGGATACTGAGTGATGTAAGTAGAAGGCTAGTGTCTCAGATATTGAGTGATGTAAGAAGAAGGCTAGTGTCTCAGATACTGAGTGATATAGGAAGGGTAATGTCTCAAATACTGAGTGATGTAAGAAGAAGGTTAGTGTCTCAGATACTGAGTGATGTAAGTAGAAGGCTAGTGTCTCGGATACTGAGTGATGTAAGTAGAAGGCTAAAGTCTCAGATACTGAGTGATGTAAGAAGAAGGCTAGAGACTTAGATACTGAGTGATGTAAGAAGAAGGCTAGTGTCTCAGATACTGAGTGATGTAAGAAGAAGGCTAGAGTCTCAGATACTGAGTGATGTAAGTAGAAGGCTAGAGTCTTAGATACTGAGTGATGTAAGAAGAAGGCTAGAGTCTTAGATACTGAGTGATGTAAGAAGAAGGCTAAAGTCTCAGATACTGAGTGATGTAAGTAGAAGGCTAGAGTCTCAGATACTGAGTGATGTAAGAAGAATGCTAGTGTCTCAGATACTGAGTGATGTAAGAAGAAGGATAGTGGCTCAGATACTGAGTGATGTAAGAAGAACACTAGTGTCTCAGATACTGAGTGATGTAAGAAGAAGGCTAGTGTCTCAGATACTGAGTGATGTAAGAAGAAGGCTAGTGTCTCAGATACTGAGTGATGTAAGAACCATGCTAGTGTCTCAGATACTGAGTGATGTAAGAAGAAGGATAGTGGCTCAGATACTGAGTGATGTAAGAAGAACACTAGTGTCTCAGATACTGAGTGATGTAAGAAGAAGGCTAGTGTCTCAGATACTGAGTGTAATAAGAAGAAGGGTAGTGTCTCAGATACTGAGTGATGTAAGAAGGCTAGTGTCACAGATACAGAGTGATGTAAAAAGAAGGGTAGTGCCTCAGATACTGAGTGATGTATGTAGAAGGCTAGTGTCTCAGATACTGAGTGACATAAAAGCTTAGTGTCTAAGATACTGAGTGACGTAAGTAGAACGGTAGTGTCTCAGATACTGAGTGATGTAAGAAGAAGGTTAGTGTCTCAGATACTGAGTGATGTAAGAAGGTTAATGTCTCAGATACTGAGTGACATAAGAAGAAGGCTAGTGTCTCAGATACTGAGTGACGTAAGAAGGCGGTTAATGTCTCAGATACTGAGTGACATAAGAAGAAGGCTAGTTTCTCAAATACTGAGTGATGTAAGAAGGAGATTAATGTCTCAGATACTGAGTGACATAAGAAGAAGGCTAGTGTCTCAGATACTGAGTGATGTAAGAAGAAGGTTAATGTCTCAGATACTGAGTGACATAAGAAGAAGGCTAGTGTCCCATATACTGAGTGATGTAAGAAGGAGGTTAATGTCTCAGATACTGAGTGACATAAGAAGAAGGCTAGTGTCTCACATACTGAGTGATGTATGAAGAAGGCTAGTGTCTCAGATACTGAGTGATGGAAGAAGAAGCCGTGTTCCAGATACTGAGTGATGTAAGTAGAAGGCTAGTGTCTCAGATACTGAGTGACGTAAGAAGAAGCTTAGTGTCTCTCATACTCAGTGATGTAAGAAGAAGCTTAGGGTCTCAGATACTGAGTGATGTAAGAAGGCGTGGCTCAGATACTGAGTGATGTAAGAAGAAGGCTAGGGTCTCAGATACTGAGTGATGTAAGAAGAAGGCTAGTGTCTCAGATACTGAGTGATGTAAGAAGAAGCTTAGTGTCTCTCATACTCAGTGATGTAAGAAGAAGCTTAGTGTCTCTCATACTCAGTGATGTAAGAAGAAGCTTAGTGTCTCTCATACTCAGTGATGTAAGAAGAAGCTTAGTGTCTCTCATACTCAGTGATGTAAGAAGAAGGCTAGTGTCTCAGATACTGAGTGATGTAAGAAGAAGCTTAGTGTCTCTCATACTCAGTGATGTAAGAAGAAGCTTAGGGTCTCAGATACTGAGTGATGTAAGAAGGCGTGGCTCAGATACTGAGTGATGTAAGAAGAAGGCTAGGGTCTCAGATACTGAGTGATGTAAGAAGAAGGCTAGTGTCTCAGATACTGAGTGATGTAAGAAGAAGCTTAGTGTCTCTCATACTCAGTGATGTAAGAAGAAGGCTAGTGTCACAGATACTGAGTGATGTAAGAAGAAGGCTAGTGTCTCTCATACTCAGTGATGTAAGAAGAAGCTTAGTGTCTCTCATACTCAGTGATGTAAAAAGAAGCTTAGTGTCTCTCATACTCAGTGATGTAAGAAGAAGCTTAGTGTCTCTCATACTCAGTGATGTAAGAAGAAGCTTAGTGTCTCTCATACTCAGTGATGTAAGAAGAAGCTTAGTGTCTCTCATACTCAGTGATGTAAGAAGAAGCTTAGTGTCTCTCATACTCAGTGATGTAAGAAGAAGCTTAGTGTCTCTCATACTCAGTGATGTAAGCAGAAGCTTAGTGTCTCTCATACTCAGTGATGTAAGAAGAAGGCTAGTGTCACAGATACTGAGTGATGTAAGAAGAAGGCTAGTGTCTCTCATACTCAGTGATGTAAGTTGAAGGCTAGTGTCTCAGATACTGAGTGATGTAAGAAGAAGGGTAGTGTCTCAGATACTCAGTGATGTAAGTAGAAGGCTAGTGTCTCTCATACTCAGTGATGTAAGAATAAGGCTAGTGTCACAGATACTGAGTGATGTAAGAAGAAGCTTAGTGTCTCTCATACTCAGTGATGTAAGAATAAGGGTAGTGTCTCTCATACTCAGTGATGTAAGAATAAGGGTAGTGTCTCAGATACTGAGTGATGTAAGAAGAAGCTTAGTGTCTCTCATACTCAGTGATGTAAGAAGAAGCTTAGTGTCTCTCATACTCAGTGATGTAAGAAGAAGCTTAGTGTCTCTCATACTCAGTGATGTAAGAAGAAGGCTAGTGTCACAGATACTGAGTGATGTAAGAAGAAGCTTAGTGTCTCTCATACTCAGTGATGTAAGAAGAAGCTTAGTGTCTCTCATACTCAGTGATGTAAGAAGAAGGCTAGTGTCTCTCATACTCAGTGATGTAAGAAGAAGGCTAGTGTCTCTCATACTCAGTGATGTAAGAAGAAGCTTAGTGTCTCTCATACTCAGTGATGTAAGAAGAAGCTTAGTGTCTCTCATACTCAGTGATGTAAGAAGAAGCTTAGTGTCTCTCATACTCAGTGATGTAAGAAGAAGGCTAGTGTCACAGATACTGAGTGATGTAAGAAGAAGCTTAGTGTCTCTCATACTCAGTGATGTAAGAAGAAGCTTAGTGTCTCTCATACTCAGTGATGTAAGAAGAAGGCTAGTGTCTCTCATACTCTGTGATGTAAGAAGAAGGCTAGTGTCACAGATACTGAGTGATGTAAGAAGAAGCTTAGTGTCTCTCATACTCAGTGATGTAAGAAGAAGCTGAGTGTCTCTCATACTCAGTGATGTAAGAAGAAGGCTAGTGTCTCTCATACTCAGTGATGTAAGAAGAAGGCTAGTGTCTCTCATACTCAGTGATGTAAGAAGAAGCTTAGTGTCTCTCATACTCAGTGATGTAAGAAGAAGCTTAGTGTCTCTCATACTCAGTGATGTAAGAAGAAGCTTAGTGTCTCTCATACTCAGTGATGTAAGAAGAAGGCTAGTGTCTCTCATACTCAGTGATGTAAGAAGAAGCTTAGTGTCTCTCATACTCAGTGATGTAAGAAGAAGCTTAGTGTCTCTCATACTCAGTGATGTAAGAAGAAGGCTAGTGTCACAGATACTGAGTGATGTAAGAAGAAGCTTAGTGTCTCTCATACTCAGTGATGTAAGAAGAAGCTTAGTGTCTCTCATACTCAGTGATGTAAGAAGAAGGCTAGTGTCTCAGATACTGAGTGATATAAGTAGAAGGCTAGTGTCTCTCATACTCAGTGATGTAAGTAGAAGGCTAGTGTCTCAGATACTGAGTGATGTAAGTAGAAGGCTAGTGTCTCAGATACTGAGAGATGTAAAAGAAGGCTAGTGTCTAGGATACTGAGTGATGTAAGTAGAAGGCTAGTGTCTCAGATACTGAGAGATATAAGTAGAAGGCTAGTGTCTCAGATACTGAGTGATGTAAGTAGAAGGCTAGTGTCTCAGATACTGAGTGATGTAAGTAGAAGGCTAGTGTCTCAGATACTGAGTGATGTAAGTAGAAGGCTAGTGTCTCAGATACTGAGTGATGTAAGTAGAAGGCTAGTGTCTCAGATACTGAGTGATGTAAGTAGAAGGCTAGTGTCTCAGATACTGAGTGATGTAAGTAGAAGGCTAGTGTCTCAGATACTGAGTGATGTAAGTAGAAGGCTAGTGTCTCAGATACTGAGTGATGTAAGTAGAAGGCTAGTGTCTCAGATACTGAGTGATGTAAGTAGAAGGCTAGTGTCTCAGATACTGAGTGATGTAAGTAGAAGGCTAGTGTCTCAGATACTGAGTGATGTAAGTAGAAGGCTAGTGTCTCAGATACTGAGAGATGTAAAAGAAGGCTAGTGTCTCAGATACTGAGTGATGTAAGTAGAAGGCTAGTGTCTCAGATACTGAGAGATGTAAGTAGAAGGCTAGTGTCTCAGATACTGAGAGATGTAAGTAGAAGGCTAGTGTCTCAGATACTGAGTGATGTAAGTAGAAGGCTAGTGTCTCAGATACTGAGAGATGTAAGTACAAGGCTAGTGTCTCAGATACTGAGTGATGTAAGTAGAAGGCTAGTGTCTCAGATACTGAGTGATGTAAGTAGAAGGCTAGTGTCTCAGATACTGAGAGATGTAAGTAGAAGGCTAGTGTCTCAGATACTGAGTGATGTAAGTAGAAGGCTAGTGTCTCAGATACTGAGAGATGTAAGTAGAAGGCTAGTGTCTCAGATACTGAGTGATGTAAGTAGAAGGCTAGTGTCTCAGATACTGAGAGATGTAAAAGAAGGCTAGTGTCTCAGATACTGAGTGATGTAAGTAGAAGGCTAGTGTCTCAGATACTGAGTGATGTAAGTAGAAGGCTAGTGTCTCAGATACTGAGAGATGTAAGTAGAAGGCTAGTGTCTCAGATACTGAGTGATGTAAGTAGAAGGCTAGTGTCTCAGATACTGAGTGATGTAAGTAGAAGGCTAGTGTCTCAGATACTGAGTGATGTAAGTAGAAGGCTAGTGTCTCAGATACTGAGTGATGTAAGTAGAAGGCTAGTGTCTCAGATACTGAGTGATGTAAGTAGAAGGCTAGTGTCTCAGATACTGAGTGATGTAAGTAGAAGGCTAGTGTCTCAGATACTGAGTGATGTAAGTAGAAGGCTAGTGTCTCAGATACTGAGTGATGTATGTAGAAGGCTAGTGTCTCAGATACTGAGTGATGTAAGTAGAAGGCTAGTGTCTCAGATACTGAGTGATGTAAGTAGAAGGCTAGTGTCTCAGATACTGAGTGATGTAAGTAGAAGGCTAGTGTCTCAGATACTGAGTGATGTAAGTAGAAGGCTAGTGTCTCAGATACTGAGTGATGTAAGTAGAAGGCTAGTGTCTCAGATACTGAGTGATGTAAGTAGAAGGCTAGTGTCTCAGATACTGAGTGATGTAAGTAGAAGGCTAGTGTCTCAGATACTGAGTGATGTAAGTAGAAGGCTAGTGTCTCAGATACTGAGTGATGTAAGTAGAAGGCTAGTGTCTCAGATACTGAGAGATGTAAGTAGAAGGCTAGTGTCTCAGATACTGAGTGATGTAAGTAGAAGGCTAGTGTCTCAGATACTGAGTGATGTAAGTAGAAGGCTAGTGTCTCAGATACTGAGAGATGTAAAAGAAGGCTAGTGTCTCAGATACTGAGAGATGTAAAAGAAGGCTAGTGTCTCAGATACTGAGTGATGTAAGTAGAAGGCTAGTGTCTCAGATACTGAGAGATGTAAGTAGAAGGCTAGTGTCTCAGATACTGAGTGATGTAAGTAGAAGGCTAGTGTCTCAGATACTGAGAGATGTAAAAGAAGGCTAGTGTCTCAGATACTGAGAGATGTAAAAGAAGGCTAGTGTCTCAGATACTGAGAGATGTAAAAGAAGGCTAGTGTCTAGGATACTGAGTGATGTAAGTAGAAGGCTAGTGTCTCAGATACTGAGTGATGTAAGTAGAAGGCTAGTGTCTCAGATACTGAGTGATATAAGTAGAAGGCTAGTGTCTCAGATACTCAGTGATGTAAGTAGAAGGCTAGTGTCTCAGATACTGAGAGATGTAAAAGAAGGCTAGTGTCTAGGATACTGAGTGATGTAAGTAGAAGGCTAGTGTCTCAGATATTGAGTGATGTAAGAAGAAGGCTAGTGTCTCAGATACTGAGTGATGTAAGTAGAAGGCTAGTGTCTCAGATACTGAGTGATGTAAGTAGAAGGCTAGTGTCTCAGATACTGAGTGATGTAAGTAGAAGGCTAGTGTCTCAGATACTGAGTGATGTAAGTAGAAGGCTAGTGTCTCAGATACTGAGTGATGTAAGTAGAAGGCTAGTGTCTCAGATACTGAGAGATGTAAAAGAAGGCTAGTGTCTAGGATACTGAGTGATGTAAGTAGAAGGCTAGTGTCTAGGATACTGAGTGATGTAAGTAGAAGGCTAGTGTCTAGGATACTGAGTGATGTAAGTAGAAGGCTAGTGTCTCAGATACTGAGTGATGTAAGTAGAAGGCTAGTGTCTAGGATACTGAGTGATGTAAGTAGAAGGCTAGTGTCTCAGATACTGAGTGATGTAAGTAGAAGGCTAGTGTCTCAGATACTGAGAGATGTAAAAGAAGGCTAGTGTCTAGGATACTGAGTGATGTAAGTAGAAGGCTAGTGTCTCAGATACTGAGTGATGTAAGTAGAAGGCTAGTGTCTCAGATACTGAGTGATGTAAGTAGAAGGCTAGTGTCTCAGATACTGAGTGATGTAAGTAGAAGGCTAGTGTCTCAGATACTGAGTGATGTAAGTAGAAGGCTAGTGTCTCAGATACTGAGTGATGTAAGTAGAAGGCTAGTGTCTAGGATACTGAGTGATGTAAGTAGAAGGCTAGTGTCTCAGATACTGAGTGATGTAAGTAGAAGGCTAGTGTCTCAGATACTGAGAGATGTAAAAGAAGGCTAGTGTCTAGGATACTGAGAGATGTAAGTAGAAGGCTAGTGTCTAGGATACTGAGTGATGTAAGTAGAAGGCTAGTGTCTCAGATACTGAGAGATGTAAAAGAAGGCTAGTGTCTAGGATACTGAGTGATGTAAGTAGAAGGCTAGTGTCTCAGATACTGAGAGATGTAAAAGAAGGCTAGTGTCTCAGATACTGAGAGATGTAAAAGAAGGCTAGTGTCTCAGATACTGAGAGATGTAAAAGAAGGCTAGTGTCTAGGATACTGAGTGATGTAAGTAGAAGGCTAGTGTCTCAGATACTGAGTGATATAAGTAGAAGGCTAGTGTCTCTCATACTCAGTGATGTAAGTAGAAGGCTAGTGTCTAGGATACTGAGTGATGTAAGAAGAAGGGTAGTGTCTCAGATACTGAGTGATGTAAGTAGAAGGCTAGTGTCTCAGATACTGAGAGATGTAAAAGAAGGCTAGTGTCTAGGATACTGAGTGATGTAAGTAGAAGGCTAGTGTCTCAGATATTGAGTGATGTAAGAAGAAGGCTAGTGTCTCAGATACTGAGTGATATAGGAAGGGTAATGTCTCAAATACTGAGTGATGTAAGAAGAAGGTTAGTGTCTCAGATACTGAGTGATGTAAGTAGAAGGCTAGTGTCTCGGATACTGAGTGATGTAAGTAGAAGGCTAAAGTCTCAGATACTGAGTGATGTAAGTAGAAGGCTAGAGACTTAGATACTGAGTGATGTAAGAAGAAGGCTAGTGTCTCAGATACTGAGTGATGTAAGAAGAAGGCTAGAGTCTCAGATACTGAGTGATGTAAGTAGAAGGCTAGAGTCTTAGATACTGAGTGATGTAAGAAGAAGGCTAGAGTCTTAGATACTGAGTGATGTAAGAAGAAGGATAGTGGCTCAGATACTGAGTGATGTAAGAAGAACACTAGTGTCTCAGATACTGAGTGATGTAAGAAGAAGGCTAGTGTCTCAGATACTGAGTGATGTAAGAAGAAGGCTAGTGTCTCAGATACTGAGTGATGTAAGAACCATGCTAGTGTCTCAGATACTGAGTGATGTAAGAAGAAGGATAGTGGCTCAGATACTGAGTGATGTAAGAAGAACACTAGTGTCTCAGATACTGAGTGATGTAAGAAGAAGGCTAGTGTCTCAGATACTGAGTGTAATAAGAAGAAGGGTAGTGTCTCAGATACTGAGTGATGTAAGAAGAAGGCTAGTGTCTCAGATACTGAGTGATGTAAGAACCATGCTAGTGTCTCAGATAGTGAGTGATGTAAGAAGAAGGATAGTGGCTCAGATACTGAGTGATGTAAGAAGAACACTAGTGTCTCAGATACTGAGTGATGTAAGAAGAAGGCTAGTGTCTCAGATACTGAGTGTAATAAGAAGAAGGGTAGTGTCTCAGATACTGAGTGATGTAAGAAGGCTAGTGTCACAGATACAGAGTGATGTAAAAAGAAGGGTAGTGCCTCAGATACTGAGTGATGTATGTAGAAGGCTAGTGTCTCAGATACTGAGTGACATAAAAGCTTAGTGTCTAAGATACTGAGTGACGTAAGTAGAACGGTAGTGTCTCAGATACTGAGTGATGTAAGAAGAAGGTTAGTGTCTCAGATACTGAGTGATGTAAGAAGGTTAATGTCTCAGATACTGAGTGACATAAGAAGAAGGCTAGTGTCTCAGATACTGAGTGACGTAAGAAGGCGGTTAATGTCTCAGATACTGAGTGACATAAGAAGAAGGCTAGTTTCTCAAATACTGAGTGATGTAAGAAGGAGGTTAATGTCTCAGATACTGAGTGACATAAGAAGAAGGCTAGTGTCTCAGATACTGAGTGATGTAAGAAGAAGGTTAATGTCTCAGATACTGAGTGACATAAGAAGAAGGCTAGTGTCCCATATACTGAGTGATGTAAGAAGGAGGTTAATGTCTCAGATACTGAGTGACATAAGAAGAAGGCTAGTGTCTCACATACTGAGTGATGTATGAAGAAGGCTAGTGTCTCAGATACTGAGTGATGCAGAAGAAGCCGTGTCTCAGATACTGAGTCATGTAAGTAGAAGGCTAGTGTCTCAGATACTGAGTGACGTAAGAAGAAGCTTAGTGTCTCAGGTACTGAGTGACGTAAGAAGAAGCCTAGTGTCTCAGGTACTGAGTGACATAAGAGAAAGACTACCTTAGTGCCTTGTATCTGCATATGCCTACCGCTGGAATTTGTAGAGAAGGCTAGTACCTTAGCTACTGAGTGACGTAAGAGAAAGACTACCTTAGTGCCTTGTCTCTCCACATGCCTACCATTGGAAGTTGTAGAGAAGGCTAGTACCTTAGCTACTGAGTGACGTAAGAGAAAGACTACCTTAGTGCCTTGTCTCTCCACATGCCTACCGCTGGATGTTGTAGAGAAGGCTAATACCTTAGCTACTGAGTGACGTAAGAGAAAGACTACCTTAGTGCCTTGTCTCTCCACATGCCTACCATTGGAAGTTGTAGAGAAGGCTAGTACCTTAGCTACTGAGTGACGTAAGAGAAGGACTACCTTAGTGCCTTGTCTCTCCACATGCCTACCGCTGGATGTTGTAGAGAAGGCTAGCACCTTAGCTACTGAGTGACGTAAGAGAAAGACTACCTTAGTGCCTTGTCCCTGCACATGCCTACCGCTGGATGTTGTAGAGAAGGTTAGTGACTCAGCTAGTGAGTGACGTAAGAGAAAGACTACCTTAGTGCCTTGTCCCTGCACATGCCTACCGCTGGATGTTGTAGAGAAGGTTAGTGACTCAGCTACTGAGTGATGTAAGAGAAAGAGTACCTTAGTGCCTTGTCTCTGCACATGCCTACCTTAGTGTTGTAGAGAAGGCTAATACCTTAGCTACTGAATGACGTAAGAGAAAGACTACCTTAGTGCCTTGTCTCTGCACATGCCTACCGTTGGAAGTTGTAGAGAAGGCTAGTACCTTAGCTACTGAGTGACGTAAGAGAAAGACTACCTTAGTGCCTTGTCTCTCCACATGCCTACCGTTGGAAGTTGTAGAGAAGGCTAGTACCTTAGCTACTGAGTGACGTAAGAGAAGGACTACCTTAGTGCCTTGTCTCTCCACATGGCTACCGCTGGATGTTGTAGAGAAGGCTAGTACCTTAGCTACTGAGTGACGTAAGAGAAAGACTACCTTAGTGCCTTGTCCCTGCACATGCCTACCACTGGATGTTGCAGAGAAGGTTAGTGACTCAGCTACTGAGTGACGTAAGTGAAAGACTATCTTAGTGCCTTGTCTCAGCACTTGCCTACCGCTGGATGTTGCAGAGAAGCTTAGTGCCTCTGCTACTGAGTGACGTAAGTGAAAGACTACCTTAGTGCCTTGTCTCAGCACTTGCCTACCGCTGGATGTTGTAGAGAAGGTTAGTGACTCAGCTACTGAGTGACGTAAGAGAAAGACTACCTTAGTGCCTTGTCTCTCCACATGCCTACCGTTGGAAGTTGTAGAGAAGGCTAGTACGTTAGCTACTGAGTGACGTAAGAGAAGGACTACCTTAGTGCCTTGTCTCTGCACATGCCTACCGCTGGATGTTGTAGAGAAGGCTAGTACCTTAGCTACTGAGTGACGTAAGAGAAAGACTACCTTAGTGCCTTGTCCCTGCACATGCCTACCGCTGGATGTTGTAGAGAAGGTTAGTGACTCAGCTACTGAGTTACGTAAGAGAAAGACTACCTTAGTGCCTTGTCTCAGCACATGCCGACCGCTGGAAGTTGTAGAGAAGGTTAGTGACTCAGCTACTGAGTGACGTAAGAGAAAGACTACCTTAGTGCCTTGTCTCTGCACATGCCTACCGCTGGATGTTGTAGAGAAGGCTAATACCTTAGCTACTGAATGACGTAAGAGAAAGACTACCTTAGTGCCTTGTCTCAGCACATGCCTACCCTTGGAAGTTGTAGAGAAGGTTAGTGATTCAGGTACTGAGTGACGTAAGAGAAAGACTACCTTAGTGCCTTGTCTCAGCACATGCCTACCCTTGGAAGTTGTAGAGAAGGTTAGTGACTTAGCTACTGAGTGACATAAGAGAAAGACTACCTTAGTGCCTTGTCTCTGCACATGCCTACCGCTGGATGTTGCATAGAAGCTTAGTGCCTCTGCTACTGAGTGACGTAAGTGAAAGACTACCTTAGTGCCTTGTCTCAGCACTTGCCTACCGCTGGATGTTGTAGAGAAGGTTAGTGACTCAGCTACTGAGTGACGTAAGAGAAAGACTACCTTAGTGCCCTGTCTCTCCACATGCCTACCGTTGGAAGTTGTAGAGAAGGCTAGTATCTCAGCTACTGAGTGACGTAACAGAAAGGCTACCTTAGTGCCTTGTCTCTGCACATGCCTACCCCTGGAATTTGTAGAGAAGGTTAGTGACTCAGCTACTGAGTGACGTAAGAGAAAGACTACCTTAGTGCCTCGTCTCAGCACATGCCTACCCTGGAAGTTGTAGAGAAGGTTAGTGTCTCAGCTACTGAGTGACGTAGGAGAAAGACTACCTTAGTGCCTTGTCTCTGCACATGCCTACCGCTGGATGTTGTAGAGAAGGCTAGCACCTCAGGTACTGACTGACATAAGATAAAGACTACCTTAGTGCCCTGTCTCTGCACATGCCTACCGTTGGAAGTTGTAGAGAAGGCTAGTACCTTAGCTACTGAGTGACATAAGAGAAAGAGTACCTTAATGCCTTGTCTCTGCACATGCCTACCATTGGAAGTTGTAGAGAAGGCTAGCGCCTCAAGTAGTGAGTGACGTAAGAGAAAGAGTACCTTAATGCCTTGTCTCTGCACATGCCTACCATTGGAAGTTGTAGAGAAGGCTAGCGCCTCAAGTAGTGAGTGACGTAAGAGAAAGAGTATCTTAGTGCCTTGTCTCTGCACATGCCAACCGTTGGAAGTTGTAGAGAAGGCTAGCGCCTCAAGTAGTGATTGACGTAAGAGAAAGAGTACCTTAGTGCCTTGTCTCTGCACATGCCTACCGTTGGAAGTTGTAGAGAAGGTTAGTGTCTCAGCTACTGACTGACGTAAGAGTAAGAGTACCTCAGTGCCTTGTCTCTGCACATGCCTACCGTTGGAAGTTGTAGAGAAGGCTTGTACCTCAGGTACTGAGTGACGTAAGAGAAAGACTACCTTAGTGCCTTGTCTTTCCACATGCCTACCGCTGGATGTTGTAGAGAAGGCTAGTACCTTAGCTACTGAGTGACGTAAGAGAAAGACTACCTTAGTGCCTTGTCTCAGCACATGCCTACCGCTGGATGTTGTAGAGAAGATTAGTGACTCAGCTAGTGAGTGACGTAAGAGAAAGACTACCTTGGTGCCTTGTCTCAGCACATGCCGACCGCTGGAATTTGTAGAGAAGGTTAGCGACTCAGCTACTGAGTGACGTAAGAGAAAGACTACCTTAGTGCCTTGTCTCTGCACATGCCTACCGCTGGATGTTGTAGAGAAGGTTAGTGACTCAGCTACTGAGTGACGTAAGAGAAAGACTACCTTAGTGCCTTGTCTCTCCACATGCCTACCGCTGGATGTTGCAGAGAAGCTTAGTGCCTCTGCTACTGAGTGACGTAAGTGAATGACTACCTTAGTGCCTTGTCTCAGCACTTGCCTACCGCTGGATGTTGTAGAGAAGGTTAGTGACTCAGCTTTTGAGTGACGTAAGAGAAAGACTACCTTAGTGCCTTGTCTCTCCATATGCCTACCGTTGGAAGTTGTAGAGAAGGCTAGTACCTTAGCTACTGAGTGACGTAAGAGAAAGACTACCTTAGTGCCTTGTCTCTGCACATGCCTACCGTTGGAAGTTGTAGAGAAGGCTAGTACCTTAGCTACTGAGTGACGTAAGAAAAGGACTACCTTAGTGCCTTGTCCCTGCACATGCCTACCACTGGATGTTGCAGAGAAGCTTAGTGCCTCTGCTACTGAGTGACGTAAGTGAAAGACTACCTTAGTGCCTTGTCTCAGCACTTGCCTACCGCTGGATGTTGTAGAGAAGGTTAGTGACTCAGCTACTGAGTGACGTAAGAGAAAGACTACCTTAGTGCCTTGTCTCTCCACATGCCTACCGTTGGAAGTTGTAGAGAAGGCTAGTATCTCAGCTACTGAGTGACGTAACAGAAAGACTACCTTAGTGCCTTGTCTCAGCACATGCCGACCGCTGGAAGTTGTAGAGAAGGTTAGTGACTTAGCTACTGAGTGACATAAGAGAAAGACTACCTTAGTGCCTTATCTCTGCACATGCCTACCCCTGGAATTTGTAGAGAAGGTTAGTGACTCAGCTACTGAGTCACGTAAGAGAAAGACTACCTTAGTGCCTTGTCTCAGCACATGCCTACCCTGGAAGTTGTAGAGAAGGTTAGTGTCTCAGCTACTGAGTGACGTAGGAGAAAGACTACCTTAGTGCCCAGTCTCTGCACATGCCTACCACTGGAATTTGTAGAGAAGGCTAGCACCTCAGGTACTGACTGACATAAATTAAAGACTACCTTAGTGCCCCGTCTCCGCACATGCCTACCGTTGGAAGTTGTAGAGAAGGCTAGCGCCTCAAGTAGTGAGTGACGTAAGAGAAAGAGTACCTTAATGCCTTGTCTCTGCACATGCCTACTGTTGGAAGTTGTAGAGAAGGTTAGTGTCTCAGCTACTGACTGACGTAAGAGAAAGAGTACCTTAATGCCTTGTCTCTGCACATGCCTACTGTTGGAAGTTGTAGAGAAGGTTAGTGTCTCAGCTACTGACTGACGTAAGAGTAAGAGTATCTTAGTGCCTTGTCTCTGCACATGCCTACCGTTGGAAGTTGTAGAGAAGGCTAGCGCCTCAAGTACTGACTGACGTAAGAGAAAGACTACCTTAGTGCCTTGTCTCTGCACATGCCTACCGTTGGAAGTTGTAGAGAAGGCTAGCGCCTCAAGTACTGACTGACGTAAGAGAAAGACTACCTTAGTGCCTTGTCTCTGCACATGCCTACCGTTGGAAGTTGTAGAGAAGGCTTGTACCTCAGGTACTGAGTGAGGTAAGAGAAAGACTACCTTAGTGCCTTGTTTCTGCACATGCCTACCGCTGGATGTTTTAGAGAAGGTTAGTGTCTCAGCTACTGAGTGACGTAAGAGAAGGACTACCTTAGTGCCTTGTTTCTGCACATGCCTACCGCTGGATGTTTTAGAGAAGGTTAGTGTCTCAGCTACTGAGTGACGTAAGAGAAGGACTACCTTAGTGCCTTGTCTCTGCACCTGCCTACCGTTGGAAGTTGTAGAAAAGGCTAGCGCCTCAAGTACTTACTGACGTAAGAGAAAGACTACCTTAGTGCCTTGTCTCTGCACATGCCTACCGTTGGAAGTTGTAGAGAAGGCTTGTACCTCAGGTACTGAGTGAGGTAAGAGAAAGACTACCTTAGTGCCTTGTTTCTGCACATGCCTACCGCTGGATGTTTTAGAGAAGGTTAGTGTCTCAGCTACTGAGTGACGTAAGAGAAGGACTACCTTAGTGCCTTGTCTCTGCACATGCCTACCGTTGGAAGTTGTAGAGAAGGCTAGTACCTTAGCTACTGAGTGACGTAAGAGAAAGACTACCTTAGTGCCTTGTCTCTGCACATGCCTACCGTTGGAAGTTGTAGAGAAGGCTAGTACCTTAGCTACTGAGTGACGTAAGAGAAAGACTACCTTAGTGCCTTGTCTCTGAACATGCCTACCGTTGGAAGTTGTAGAGAAGGCTAGTACCTTAGCTACTGAGTGACGTAAGAGAAAGACTACCTTAGTGCCTTGTCTCTCCACATGCCTACCGTTGGAAGTTGTAGAGAAGGCTAGTACCTTAGCTACTGAGTGACGTAAGAGAAAGACTACCTTAGTGCCTTGTCTCTCCACATGCCTACCGTTGGAAGTTGTAGAGAAGGCTAGTACCTTAGCTACTGAGTGACGTAAGAGAAGGACTACCTTAGTACCTTGTCTCTCCACATGCCTACCGCTGGATGTTGTAGAGAAGGCTAGTACCTTAGCTACTGAGTGACGTAAGAGAAAGACTACCTTAGTGCCTTGTCCCTGCACATGCCTACCGCTGGATGTTGTAGAGAAGGTTAGTGACTCAGCTAGTGAGTGACGTAAGAGAAAGACTACCTTAGTGCCTTGTCTCAGCACATGCCGACCGCTGGAAGTTGTAGAGAAGGTTAGTGACTCAGCTACTGAGTGAGGTAAGAGAAAGACTACCTTAGTGCCTTGTCTCTGCACATGCCTACCGCTGGATGTTGCAGAGAAGCTTAGTGCCTCTGCTACTGAGTGACGTAAGTGAAAGACTACCTTAGTGCCTTGTCTCAGCACTTGCCTACCGCTGGATGTTGTAGAGAAGGTTAGTGACTCAGCTACTGAGTGACGTAAGAGAAAAACTACCTTAGTGCCCTGTCTCTGCACATGCCTACCGCTGGAATTTGTAGAGAAGGTTAGTGATTCAGCTACTGAGTGACGCAAGAGAAAGACTACCTTAGTGCCTTGTCTCTGCACATGCCTACCCTTAGAATTTGTAGAGAAGGCTAGTATCTCAGCTACTAAGTGACGTTACAGAAAGACTACCTTAGTGCCTTGTCTCAGCACATGCCTACCGCTGGAAGTTGTAGAGAAGGTTAGTGATTCAGCTACTGAGTGATGTAAGAGAAAGAGTACCTTAGTGCCTTGTCTCTGCACATGCCTACCGTTGGAAGTTGTAGAGAAGGTTAGTGTCTCAGCTACTGACTGACGTAAGAGGAAGAGTACCTCAGTGCCTTGTCTCTGCACATGCCTGCCGTTGGAAGTTGTAGAGATGGCTTGTACCTCAGGTACTGAGTGACGTAAGAGAAAGACTACCTTAGTGCCTTGTCTCTGCACATGCCTACCGCTGGATGTTGTAGAGAAGGCTAGCACCTTAGCTACTGAGTGACGTAAGAGAAAGACTACCTTAGTGCCTTGTCCCTGCACATGCCTACCACTGGATGTTGTAGAGAAGGTTAGTGACTCAGCTACTGAGTGACGTAAGAGAAAGACTACCTTAGTGCCTTGTCTCTCCACATGCCTACCCTGGAAGTTGTAGAGAAGGTTAGTGAATCAGCTACTGAGTGACGTAAGAGAAAGACTACCTTAGTGCCTTGTCTCTGCACATGCCTACCACTGGATGTTGCAGAGAAGCTTAGTGCCTCTGCTACTGAGTGACGTAAGTGAAAGACTACCTTAGTGCCTTGTCTCAGCACTTGCCTACCGCTGGATGTTGTAGAGAAGGTTAGTGACTCAGCTACTGAGTGACGTAAGAGAAAGACTACCTTAGTGCCTTGTCTCTGCACATGCCTACCGCTGGAAGTTGTAGAGAAGGCTAGTACCTTAGCTACTGAGTGACGTAAGAGAAAGACTACCTTAGTGCCTTGTCTCTCCACATGCCTACCGTTGGAAGTTGTAGAGAAGGCTAGTACCTTAGCTACTGAGTGACGTAAGAGAAAGACTACCTTAGACCCTTGTCCCTGCACATGCCTACCACTGGATGTTGTATAGAAGGTTAGTGACTCAGCTACTGAGTGACGTAAGAGAAAGACTACCTTAGTGCCTTGTCTCTGCACATGCCTACCATTGGAAGTTGTAGAGAAGGCTAGCGCCTCAAGTAGTGAGTGACGTAAGAGAAAGAGTACCTTAGTGCCTTGTCTCTGCACATGCCTACCGTTGGAAGTTGTAGAGAAGGTTAGTGTCTCAGCTACTGACTGACGTAACAGAAAGACTACCTTAGTGCCTTGTCTCTGCACATGCCTACCATTGGAAGTTGTAGAGAAGGCTAGTATCTCAGCTACTGAGTGACGTAACAGAAAGACTACCTTAGTTCCTTGTCTCTGCACATGCCTACCCCTGGAATTTGAAGAGAAGGTTAGTGACTCAGCTACTGAGTGACGTAAGAGAAAGACTACCTTAGTGCCTTGTCTCAGCACATGCCTACCCTGGAAGTTGTAGAGAAGCTTAGTGCCTCTGCTGCTGAGTGACGTAGGAGAAAGACTACCTTAGTGCCTTGTCTCTGCACATGCCTACCGCTGGAATTTGTAGAGAAGGCTAGCACCTCAGGTACTGACTGATATAAGATAAAGACTACCTTAGTGCCCTGTCTCTGCACATGCCTACCGTTGGAAGTTGTAGAGAAGGCTAGCGCCTCAAGCAGTGAGTGACGTAAGAGAAAGAGTACCTTAGTGCCTTGTCTCAGCACATGCCTACCCTGGAAGTTGTAGAGAAGCTTAGTGCCTCTGCTGCTGAGTGACGTAGGAGAAAGACTACCTTAGTGCCTTGTCTCTGCACATGCCTACCGCTGGAATTTGTAGAGAAGGCTAGCACCTCAGGTACTGACTGATATAAGATAAAGACTACCTTAGTGCCCTGTCTCTGCACATGCCTACCGTTGGAAGTTGTAGAGAAGGCTAGCGCCTCAAGTAGTGAGTGACGTAAGAGAGAGAGTACCTTAATGCCTTGTCTCTGCACATGCCTACCATTGGAAGTTGTAGAGAAGGCTAGCGCCTCAAGTAGTGAGTGACGTAAGAGAAAGAGTATCTTAGTGCCTTGTCTCTGCACATGCCAACCGTTGGAAGTTGTAGAGAAAGCTAGCGCCTCAAGTAGTGATTGACGTAAGAGAAAGAGTACCTTAGTGCCTTGTCTCTGCACATGCCTACCGTTGGAAGTTGTAGAGAAGGTTAGTGTCTCAGCTACTGACTGACGTAACAGAAAGACTACCTTAGTGCCTTGTCTCTGCACATGCCTACCATTGGAAGTTGTAGAGAAGGCTAGTATCTCAGCTACTGAGTGACGTAACAGAAAGACTACCTTAGTTCCTTGTCTCTGCACATGCCTACCCCTGGAATTTGAAGAGAAGGTTAGTGACTCAGCTACTGAGTGACGTAAGAGAAAGACTACCTTAGTGCCTTGTCTCAGCACATGCCTACCCTGGAAGTTGTAGAGAAGCTTAGTGCCTCTGCTGCTGAGTGACGTAGGAGAAAGACTACCTTAGTGCCTTGTCTCTGCACATGCCTACCGCTGGAATTTGTAGAGAAGGCTAGCACCTCAGGTACTGACTGATATAAGATAAAGACTACCTTAGTGCCCTGTCTCTGCACATGCCTACCGTTGGAAGTTGTAGAGAAGGCTAGCGCCTCAAGCAGTGAGTGACGTAAGAGAAAGAGTACCTTAGTGCCTTGTCTCAGCACATGCCTACCCTGGAAGTTGTAGAGAAGCTTAGTGCCTCTGCTGCTGAGTGACGTAGGAGAAAGACTACCTTAGTGCCTTGTCTCTGCACATGCCTACCGCTGGAATTTGTAGAGAAGGCTAGCACCTCAGGTACTGACTGATATAAGATAAAGACTACCTTAGTGCCCTGTCTCTGCACATGCCTACCGTTGGAAGTTGTAGAGAAGGCTAGCGCCTCAAGTAGTGAGTGACGTAAGAGAGAGAGTACCTTAATGCCTTGTCTCTGCACATGCCTACCATTGGAAGTTGTAGAGAAGGCTAGCGCCTCAAGTAGTGAGTGACGTAAGAGAAAGAGTATCTTAGTGCCTTGTCTCTGCACATGCCAACCGTTGGAAGTTGTAGAGAAAGCTAGCGCCTCAAGTAGTGATTGACGTAAGAGAAAGAGTACCTTAGTGCCTTGTCTCTGCACATGCCTACCGTTGGAAGTTGTAGAGAAGGTTAGTGTCTCAGCTACTGACTGACGTAAGAGTAAGACTACCTCAGTGCCTTGTCTCTGCACATTCCTACCGTTGGAAGTTGTAGAGAAGGCTTGTACCTCACGTACTGAGTGACGTAAAAGAAAGACTACCTTAGTGCCTTGTCTCTGCACATGCCTACCGTTGGAAGTATTAGAGAAGGCTTGTACCTCAGGTACTGAGTGACGTAAGAGAAGGACTAGCTTAGTGCCTTGTTTCTGCACATGCCTACCGTTGGAAGTTGTAGAGAAGGCTAGTACCTTAGCTACTGAGTGACGTAAGAGAAAGACTACCTTAGTGCCTTGTCTCTGCACATGCCTACCGTTGGAAGTTGTAGAGAAGGATAGTACCTTAGCTACTGAGTGACGTAAGAGAAAGACTACCTTAGTGCCTTGTCTCTCCACATGCCTAACGTTGGAAGTTGTAGAGAAGGCTAGTACCTTAGCTACTGAGTGACGTAAGAGAAGGACTACCTTAGTGCCTTGTCTCTCCACATGCCTACCGCTGGATGTTGTAGAGAAGGCTAGTACCTTAGCTACTGAGTGACGTAAGAGAAAGACTACTTTAGTGCCTTGTCCCTGCACATGCCTACCACTGGATGTTGTAGAGAAGGTTAGTGACTCAGCTAGTGAGTGACGTAAGAGAAAGACTACCTTAGTGCCTTGTCTCAGCACACGCCGACCGCTGGAAGTTGTAGAGAAGGTTAGTGACTCAGCTACTGAGTGACGTAAGAGAAAGACTACCTTAGTGCCTTGTCTCTGCACATGCGTACCGTTGGAAGTTGTAGAGAAGGCTAGTACCTTAGCTACTGAGTGACGTAAGAAAAGGACTACCTTAGTGCCTTGTCCCTGCACATGCCTACCGCTGGATGTTGCAGAGAAGCTTAGTGCCTCTGCTACTGAGTGACGTAAGTGAAAGACTACCTTAGTGCCTTGTCTCTGCACATGCCTACCGTTGGAAGTTGTAGAGAAGGCTTGTACCTCAGGTACTGAGTGACATAAGAGAAAGACTACCTTAGTGCCTTGTCTCTGCACATGCCTACCGTTGGAAGTTGTAGAGAAGGCTTGTACCTCAGGTACTGAGTGACGTAAGAGAAAGACTACCTTAGTGCCTTGTCTCTGCACATGCCTACCGTTGAAAGTTGTAGAGAAGGCTAGTACCTTAGCTACTGAGTGACGTAAGAGAAGGACTACCTTAGTGCCTTGTCTCTCCACATGCCTACCACTGGATGTTGTAGAGAAGGCTAGTACCTTAGCTACTGAGTGACGTAAGAGAAAGACTACCTTAGTGCCTTGTCCCTGCACATGCCTACCACTGGATGTTGTAGAGAAGGTTAGTGACTCAGCTACTGAGTAACGTAAGAGAAAGACTACCTTAGTGCCTTGTCTCTGCACATGCCTACCGCTGGATGTTGCAGAGAAGCTTAGTGCCTGTGCTACTGAGTGACGTAAATGAAAGACTACCTTAGTGCCTTGTCTCAGCACTTGCCTACCGCTGGATGTTGTAGAGAAGGTTAGTGACTCAGCTACTGAGTGACGTAAGAGAAAGACTACCTTAGTGCCTTGTCTCTCCACATGCCTACCATTGGAAGTTGTAGAGAAGGCTAGTACCTTAGCTACTGAGTGACGTAAGAGAAAGACTACCTTAGTGCCTTGTCTCTCCACATGCCTACCGCTGGATGTTGTAGAGAAGGCTAGTACCTTAGCTACTGAGTGACGTAAGAGAAAGACTACCTTAGTGCCTTGTCCCTGCACATGCCTACCACTGGATGTTGTAGAGAAGGTTAGTGACTCAGCTACTGAGTGACGTAAGAGAAAGACTATCTTAGTGCCTTGTCTCAGCACATGCCGAACGCTGGAAGTTGTAGAGAAGGTTAGTGACTCAGCTACTGAGTGACGTAAGAGAAAGACTACCTTAGTGCCTTGTCTCTGCACATGCCTACCGCTGGATGTTGCATAGAAGCTTAGTGCCTCTGCTACTGAGTGACGTAAGTGAAAGACTACCTTAGTGCCTTGTCTCAGCACTTGCCTACCGCTGGATGTTGTAGAGAAGGTTAGTGACTCAGCTACTGAGTGACGTAAGAGAAAGACTACCTTAGTGCCTTGTCTCTGCACATGCCTACCCTTGGAATTTGTAGAGAAGGTTAGTGACTCAGCTACTGAGTGACGTATGAGAAAGACTACCTTAGTGCCTTGTCTCAGCACATGCCTACCCTGGAAGTTGTAGAGAAGGTTAGTATCTCAGCTACTGAGTGACGTAACAGAAAGGCTACCTTAGTGCCTTGTCTCTGCACATGCCTACCCTTGGAATTTGTAGAGAAGGTTAGTGACTCAGCTACTGAGTGACGTATGAGAAAGACTACCTTAGTGCCTTGTCTCAGCACATGCCTACCCTGGAAGTTGTAGAGAAGGTTAGTGTCTCAGCTACTGAGTGACGTATGAGAAAGACTACCATAGTGCCTTGTCTCTGCACATGCCTACCGCTGGAATTTGTAGAGAAGGCTAGCACCTCAGGTACTGACTGACATAAGATAAAGACTACCTTAGTGCCCTGTCTCTGCACATGCCTACCGTTGGAAGTTGTAGAGAAGGCTAGCGCCTCAAGTAGTGAGTGACGTAAGAGAAAGAGTACCTTAATGCCTTGTCTCTTCACATGCCTACCATTGGAAGTTGTAGAGAAGGCTAGCGCCTCAAGTAGTGAGTGACGTAAGAGAAAGAGTATCTTAGTGCCTTGTCTCTGCACATGCCTACCATTGGAAGTTGTAGAGAAGGCTAGCGCCTCAAGTAGTGATTGACGTAAGAGAAAGAGTACCTTACTGCCTTGTCTCTGCACATGCCTACCGTTGGAAGTTGTAGAGAAGGTTAGTGTCTCAGCTACTGACTGACGTAAGAGTAAGAGTACCTCAGTGCCTTGTCTCTGCACATGCCTACCGTTGGAAGTTGTAGAGAAGGCTTGTACCTCAGGTACTGAGTGACGTAAGAGAAAGACTACCTTAGTGCCTTGTCTCTGCACATGCCTACCGTTGGAAGTTGTAGAGAAGGCTTGTACCTCAGGTACTGAGTGACGTAAGAGAAAGACTACCTTAGTGCCTTGTCTCTGCACATGCCTACCGTTGGAAGTAGTAGAGAAGGCTTGTACCTCAGGTACTGAGTGACGTAAGAGAAAGACTACCTTAGTGCCTTGTCTCTGCACATGCCTACCGTTGGAAGTTGTAGAGAAGGCTTGTACCTCAGGTACTGAGTGACGTAAGAGAAAGACTACCTTAGTGCCTTGTTTCTGCACATGCCTACCGCTGGATGTTTTAGAGAAGGTTAGTGTCCCAGCTACTGAGTGACGTAAGAGAAGGACTACCTTAGTGCCTTGTCTCTCCACATGCCTACCGTTGGAAGTTGTAGAGAAGGCTAGTACCTTAGCTACTGAGTGACGTAAGAGAAAGACTACCTTAGTGCCTTGTCTCTGCACATGCCTACCGTTGGAAGTTGTAGAGAAGGCTAGTACCTTAGCTACTGAGTGACGTAAGAGAAAGACTACCTTAGTGCCTTGTCTCTCCACATGCCTAACGTTGGAAGTTGTAGAGAAGGCTAGTACCTTAGCTACTGAGTGACGTAAGAGAAGGACTACCTTAGTGCCTTGTCCCTGCACATGCCTACCGCTGGATGTTGTAGAGAAGCCTAGTACCTTAGCTACTGAGTGACGTAAGAGAAGGACTACCTTAGTGCCTTGTCTCTCCACATGCCTACCGCTGGATGTTGTAGAGAAGGCTAGTACCTTAGCTACTGAGTGACGTAAGAGAAAGACTACCTTAGTGCCTTGTCCCTGCACATGCCTACCGCTGGATGTTGTAGAGAAGGTTAGTGACTCAGATAGTGAGTGACGTAAGAGAAAGACTACCTTAGTGCCTTGTCTCAGCACATGCCGACCGCTGGAAGTTGTAGAGGTTAGTGACTCAGCTACTGAGTGACGTAAGAGAAAGACTACCTTAGTGCCTTGTCTCTGCACATGCCTACCGCTGGATGTTGCAGAGAAGCTTAGTGCCTCGCTACTGAGTGACGTAAGTGAAAGACTACCTTAGTGCCTTGTCTCAGCACTTGCCTACCGCTGGATGTTGTAGAGAAGGTTAGTGACTCAGCTACTGAGTGACGTAAGAGAAAAACTACCTTAGTGCCTTGTCTCTGCACATGCCTACCGCTGGAATTTGTAGAGAAGGTTAGTGATTCAGCTACTGAGTGACGTAAGAGAAAGACTACCTTAGTGCCTTGTCTCTGCACATGCCTACCCTTGGAATTTGTAGAGAAGGCTAGTATCTCAGCTACTGAGTGACGTTACAGAAAGACTACCTTAGTGCCTTGTCTCAGCACATGCCTACCGCTGGAAGTTGTAGAGAAGGTTAGTATCTCAGCTACTGAGTGATGTAAGAGAAAGACTACCTTAGTGCCTTGTCTCAGCACATGCCTACCGCTGGAAGTTGTAGAGAAGGCTAGTATCTCAGCTACTGAGTGATGTAAGAGAAAGAGTACCTTAGTGCCTTGTCTCTGCACATGCCTACCTTAGTGCTGTAGAGAAGGCTAGTATCTCAGCTACTGAGTGACGTAAGAGAAAGACTACTTTAGTGCCTTGTCTCTCCACATGCCTACCGTTGGAAGTTGTAGAGAAGGCTAGTACCTTAGCTACTGAGTGACGTAAGAGAAAGACTACCTTAGTGCCTTGTCTCTGCACATGCCTACCGTTGGAAGTTGTAGAGAAGCCTAGTACCTTAGCTACTGAGTGACTTAAGAGAAAGACTACCTTAGTGCCTTGTCTCTCCACATGCCTACCACTGGATGTTGTAGAGAAGGTTAGTGACTCAGCTACTGAGTTACGTAAGAGAAAGACTATATTAGTGCCTTGTCTCAGCACATGCCGACCGCTGGAAGTTGTAGAGAAGGTTAGTGACTCAGCTACTGAGTGACGTAAGAGAAAGACTACCTTAGTGCCTTGTCTCTGCACATGCCTACCGCTGGATGTTGCAGAGAAGCTTAGTGCCTCTGCTACTGAGTGACGTAAGTGAAAGACTACCTTAGTGCCTTGTCTCAGCACTTGCCTACCGCTGGATGTTGTAGAGAAGGTTAGTGACTCAGCTACTGAGTGACGTAAGAGAAAGACTACCTTAGTGCCTTGTCTCTCCACATGCCTACCGTTGGAAGTTGTAGAGAAGGCTAGTACCTTAGCTACTGAGTGACGTAAGAGAAAGACTACCTTAGTGCCTTGTCTCTGCACATGCCTACCATTGGAAGTTGTAGAGAAGGCTAGTACCTTAGCTACTGAGTGACGTTACAGAAAGACTACCTTAGTGCCTTGTCTCAGCACATGCCTACCGCTGGAAGTTGTAGAGAAGGCTAGTACCTTAGCTACTGAGTGACGTAAGAGAAAGACTACCTTAGTGCCTTGTCCCTGCACATGCCTACCGCTGGAAGTTGTAGAGAAGGCTAGTACCTTAGCTACTGAGTGACATAAGAGAAAGACTACCTCAGTGCCTTGTCTCTGCACATGCCTACCGTTGGAAGTTGTAGAGAAGGCTAGTACCTTAGCTACTGAGTGACGTAAGAGGACTACCTTAGTGCCTTGTCTCTCCACATGCCTACCGCTGGATGTTGTAGAGAAGGCTAGTACCTTAGCTACTGAGTGACGTAAGAGAAAGACTACCTTAGTGCCTTGTCCCTGCACATGCCTACCACTGGATGTTGTAGAGAAGGCTAGTACCTTAGCTACTGTGTGACGTAAGAGAAAGACTACCTTAGTGCCTTGTCTCAGCACATGCCGACCGCTGGAAGTTGTAGAGAAGGTTAGTGACTCAGCTACTGAGTGACGTAAGAGAAAGACTACCTTAGTGCCTTGTCTCTGCACATGCCTACCGCTGGATGTTGCAGAGAAGCTTAGTGCCTCTGCTACTGAGTGACGTAAGTGAAAGACTACCTTAGTGCCTTGTCTCAGCACTTGCCTACCGCTGGATGTTGTAGAGAAGGTTAGTGACTCAGCTACTGAGTGACGTAAGAGAAAGACTACCTTAGTGCCTTGTCTCTCCACATGCCTACCGTTGGAAGTTGTAGAGAAGGCTAGTACCTTAGCTACTGAGTGACGTAAGAGAAAGACTACCTTAGTGCCTTGTCTCTGCACATGCCTACCGTTGGAAGTTGTAGAGAAGGCTAGTACCTTAGCTACTGAGTGACGTAAGAGGACTACCTTAGTGCCTTGTCTCTCCACATGCCTACCGCTGGATGTTGTAGAGAAGGCTAGTACCTTAGCTACTGAGTGACGTAAGAGAAAGACTACCTTAGTGCCTTGTCCCTGCACATGCCTACCACTGGATGTTGTAGAGAAGGTTAGTGACTCAGCTACTGAGTGACGTAAGAGAAAGACTATCTTAGTGCCTTGTCTCAGCACATGCCGACCGCTGGATGTTGCAGAGAAGCTTAGTGCCTCTGCTGCTGAGTGACGTAAGTGAAAGACTACCTTAGTGCCTTGGCTCAGCACTTGCCTACCGCTGGATGTTGTAGAGAAGGTTAGTGACTCAGCTACTGAGTGACGTAAGAGAAAGACTACCTTAGTGCCTTGTCTCTCCACATGCCTACCGTTGGAAGTTGTAGAGAAGGCTAGTACCTTAGCTACTGAGTGACGTAAGAGAAGGACTACCTTAGTGCCTTGTCTCTCCACATGCCTACCACTGGATGTTGTAGAGAAGGCTAGTACCTTAGCTACTGAGTGACGTAAGAGAAAGACTACCTTAATGCCTTGTCTCTGCACATGCCTACAAATTAACAGACAATAAGAGGCATGTTAGGACAGCAAATTATGTGCAATGGCACCTTCCATTAACCCTGGGACTCAAGTAAATGTTGGTAAATTATTGGAAGCCATAGTCTGCATTTTGTTTGTTGAACTCAGCTCTGTTAGAATTATGTGGTGAGGTGCATTTATCATTCAGTAGTAAAACCCTGCTGCACTATCTTTTGTAATCTCTCACATTATCCTCTTTTTTTTTCCCCAAATGTTTACACTTCTCAGCCCTGACATCTTCCACTTTTTCTAATGAAGTGATCGGAATTCAAATTTTACTTCCTTTATCTGATTTTAAAGTAAAAGGGAGTTCCCATAACATGAAGTAAAAGCAATATTGGGAAACACATCCTGCAGCCATAGAATCCAAATAAGATAAACAATTTGCTTGAGTTCCTGTGGTCCATCACTGAATGTTAGCGCCCTACGCCCTAGTTAATAGAGGTCATTAGTGATGCACACGGATTATCTCTGGCCTATCATAGCACAATATATAGGGTCTATAAACTTAAGTTATAGATAAGTCTTACATTATTATAATTAAAAATTACAATACAATTTTAAAGAATTTAATGTTCTGTCTTGCAGTTGGTGATATAACACTTTTTTAAACTGCCCATAAAAATGCTTCCGCTCCATACATTTTACGGGCAAACCATAAAGGTTGGCAAGTAAGGAGATGGTATTACAGTCCATCATGGAACATTTTTAACATGCTTGTCCACAATACCCAAGTTCATTGGTTCAAACCTGGCAGAGGAAGATGATTCTTCTGGGAGTAAAAATCCTTTGAAACGGAAGCAAGCCAGTGGCTCTGTGATACTTCTTTGCATTTAAGGGAAGAAACTGTCCTAAGAGAAACAGTCCCTGAACCAAAGTTTTGGCCATTTCACAGCCAATCAATATCCTGCAGTTGAGTTAATCACTCATCATATGGACTTCAGTAGCAGACAACATTCTCAGGGTAGTGTCCTGGTGTAAACAACTGCACGTCCCTTTGCCATAGCACACTTTCAAGTAAATGAAAATAGTTTGTTAGTGCACTAGACGTATTATCACCCTTTCTGTACTTCAAATAATAGACAGAGAATAAACAAAATATTTTAATAATTGCTTCATTTAAATATAACTTAAATAATTAGCTTCTATTTATTATTATGGCCATGCAGACTTCTGTATTTTTACATTGTTTACTCCTAATGCATATTGTTTGTGTGGTGATCATGGCTGAGTGTAGTGTAATTAAGCATAGAAATGGCAAAACCTTAAAACAAGTGAAAAAAAACATTAGTTTTAAATGTATTAAACTCTTTGTTAAGGATGTAGCAACTGGTGTTTCTGTGAACGATGTTTCCAATGCGAGGAAGGAAATGAAAGGGGTAGGAACTGTGAAAAACCCTGAAAGAGAAAAGGAATCAATGCGCAGTGTTTTAGACAATATGAAAAGTCCATACACTTTGAGGTGCATAGCTTTTTTCTTAAAACAATGAGCCCTCTACCACAAGTAAGGTGCTTTGTAACATTTCTTCTTGAATTAGTACATTTACAGGGATGCGTACTTCTTTGCTACTCAGTGCTGATGCAGTGAAAGATAGAGAAGCGTGTGGTTAAGAAAACATTGGGAAGCTCTTCCATGAGATGTCAAGTGTGGAGTGATATGGTACACTGTTTATAACTGGACACATTCTCAGGTCGGAAAGACTTATATAAGGCAAGTAAAATCTGTTTCTTGTAAGCTTATTCTGTATGTAAACAAACCAAATTGTATTACTCCATGTCAGCTTTACCCTGATTGGCTAAAGCTGTTTGCACCATAAAGTGTGCATTTTCTATTACCAGATGGAGACCGTGGGAGTAACGGATGACATGGCCACAATTGAATTGTAACAACATGTACTGAAATCTGGAAGCATGCAATTGTAAAGTATTACGGAGAGCTCGCTAGTGGTGCAATTCCTTTTCTGTCAGAATCTGATTCTGTGATGTCAGCTTCACTATCTGGCTCCACAGTAACTTATGCAGCTCACATTTGGGAAGTCTACAAATCAAATTCAGAACCATCTTCATAACTGACAAGTGTCAAGGAGATAGCCCCTATACTTAGGCCTGGGGCCTGTTTCATAAAGCTTTTACACTGATATTATTAGTAAGAAAGCAATAATATTAACTAATAATCTGTTTCATTAATCTATTAGTTAATAACCTGATCAGCAAAAAAATTAAAGTAATTCCTCTTTGGAAAAAATTGTTTACCTTATGTATTCGACATCATTGAATCCAAATATGTTAGTCACAGTTCTCTAACACGTACCATTTTTGGGGCAGGTGCCTCCAAAATTGGAAAAAATTGCATTTTTGGTCAATTTTATTAGCAATTTGTGTCTATGATTTTTGTTTTAATGTAAAAATGATAATTACCAGCAATAATGTAATACTTAGACAGGATTGTAAGGGCTTCATAATGGTGCCTGGATGAATATCTCCCTGACATTACAACGGGAACTTAGAAAGTGCAACCCTCCGCAGTCTGTCTGATAACAGCAGGAACTATATTATTGGTAACATACATCCGCTTGCACATTCAATTAACATGAAAGAAACATATGCAAATATGCAACATCTTTTACATAAAATGGGCTACATGTTGACCTTAAAGTTGTAGCATTGCTGATGGGCTTCAATTATTATAAATATATAATTCCTTTTTTAATTTTTACAAGGTTCCGTGAGCTAGAGCTCATAAACTGGAAACAATATAAATGAAATGATGGTGGGCAAACAGCCCTATCTAAATTTAATGTACAATGTTGTAATAAGAACTAATAATGCATAAACACTATCACATAAAAAAACACGAGGAGATCAAGAATCAATTTTTATGTAGTTCAATAGCACTAAGGGAGAGAATACAGAACACCATGCAACAATTTCAAATAGGAATTTAATAATAATAATAATAATAATAATAATAATAATAATAATAATAATATAATACAGAGGGTTGTTTGCCATCTATGGTAACAAACTTAAGACCCCCTTACCTTATGTAAAACCACGCCTCCACCAGCAGCGATGTTTTATTTGGCAGTCTTTAGCTTGAGCTATCAATCTGCACCACAGCTTCCACTGGACCAAACTGCTATGAATACAGGGATGTCAATTTATTTCATTCTTTCTGGCAGCTCTCCATAGACCATCCAAAGTTCGCGACTGTCTGCTTCCAAGGGCTCTTTTCAGTAACCCAAATGCACAAAATTCCATCAGTGATGCATCAGATGGCAACACGGATGTCGCTGAAAGGTATGGAATGTATTCCCATTTTTCTATGTTCTCCAAAAATTTGTAGGTTGAAGCAGACGTATGGTTGGATGCAGCCGGACTTTATTTACATTTGCACCATAGAGAGCAAGGATTTCTGTATAGAAAATTGGTATCAGGACATTAGTAATGACAATATGACGAGTTGATTTTCACATTATTATGTACACGACAAATAGTTAATTTGCCATTGTAATTACCTTGCTATTACCACGAAACCATTGGGGAAATGCTTGTTAGTTTCCTTATACCAACTTACAAATTCTTTTTCTCCCATTGGTTGGTAATATACAGTCCAGGGTTTGTTGCAGCATATGCCTCATCTAAAAAGACAACAAACATCCACTAGGTATCGTTCATACAGCTTTCTGCTGTTAGTGGCACGTTCTAAATTTGTGTTTAGGCAACAGCTTATCTCTGGCTCTTATGACACTTTTCTAGATTCAAATCCTGGTTGATTACGGTGTTCACAGTAGTAACAAGAGATTTCTAATTACAGTGCAATAGCCCTCTGAGTTGCAGGATTTGGTCATCTATGGTTTGTGACTGGTGGCCGGTCATGGATTCCCATTTCTTGCTCTTTGGAATAAATCTTGTTGAGTGCACATGAGATACGTTCTTGGATATGATATAACAACGCCTCTTGCACTGCTTAATAATCTTTTTGCATTCGTGGGGAATGAATGCCTCACGAAACATGTCCTGCATGTAATATGTAGTAAGTGGAGCAAAGAGTATTTTAAGTCGGCCTACTCTTTCTTCAATATAATTGAATGCTTCACTGTGTGTAAGTTCCAATTTTCAAGAAACTCTGAAATAACCACTCTACCTACCCAAGTCAGCAAGTTTCAAACTGGTTCTCGCACAGGCAAGATATCACAATGATTGACAGGCTTCCTTGCTCACCAGATTTGAGTCCTATTGAAAATGTGTGGGCAGAGGTGAAGAAAGTTTTGGAGTTAAATTGGCCTGCGAGACAATGCCAGACAAAAGAGGTTTTGTGGGATGAAACACAGAGTGCTTTGGACTAAGTATGCTCTTGTGAAAATTTAACTAGGCATTTTATATCATCCTTGTCTAATAGAATCAGGGCAGTAACAGAAGCAGAGGGTTTACACACCCAATACTAAGTGAATTTCTATTTCTATGTGCTTTTTATTTAAAACTATAATTATTTATTTAGTTTAAAATAAAAATGAGTGTTTCAGTGAGTATAAATGAAATAAGCCTTAGCATCTGGAAATTGTGTGTAATAAACATTGCACTTTTCTGGGGAAAAAAGTTATGCTCAGAATATGAACCTCGGTTAGCCTCATTACTACAGACCTGCTTATAAACACTCAGCTATCAGTGCATATTCAGTAGCTGCGACTCAATATGAAAGTCAACAATAGAATGAAGCTAAAGACATGCAGCCCAAGACACCATTATGAACTAGCCGCAGAATTGATTTGGACTTTGACAAATACACATCTTGAGAGTCTGCTCTTTTTTTGTCTTAGGGAGTACATTATCACTCCATTTTCCTGTTTTTATTAAAAAAAATTAATAGTTAATAAACATAAGCCATAACCAATGCATCCAATTTGTAATGAAAGGACAACAAAAGGAAAACTAAAACAAAACACAGTCATATGACAACAATATTAATCAGGTTTCTTTATTAATTATGAGAATACTTATGAAACAGAATTTCATTAACTAATAATACTTTTCTATTGGTCTGATAATATTAGCTAATATTATGAAACAGGCCCCTGGAATGTTTCCTTTCCAAAATATAATTTCATTTCGTGCATCATCAGCAGGCATAGGAACTCCTAAGCAGTTGGCTACACTCAAACCATTAGCAATGCAAAGAAAGTAAAACAGCAGCTAAAGGTCACTCTTGGCAGGTACACCATCAGCCTGTACAAGGGACAGAGTAATGTGTTATCTCTGTGCAGTAACAGTTTAACCTAACTTCCTTCATCCTGGCTTTAGTGCTTGGAAATTCCTATGCTTCATCATCACCTGTAGTGACAATAGGCATTAAGCATTACTGATATTAAAAAATCTGATGTGTTACACTCACATGACTTTCTCTACTCTTGTACAAACTATTTTTACAAACGCTTATTCTCCATCTATTTCATATTAATCGAGATAAACATTTGGAGAAACGATCTTTTGACATGCAAAGAGAATTACATTTTACACATAGCGACCGGTTCTAAAAATATTTAACCATCGCTTAAGGCCTAATATGTTCCCCTTGTTTTGTATTTGCAAGGGCAATATAAGCACATACATATCTCTTAATAGCTGGTTGCTATGTGCAGCACCATTCTGTTTGCCACAAATTAATACTCTTTGCATATCCAAGACAAAAAAATGAATAACGAATTCCCATTTGAGAAAATAAGTATTGAAAAATTTAAGGGAATAACAAGTAATATCTCGAAAATGGTTCACTCAACAAAAAAAAAAATGTATATGACATAAATTGTGTATTTTAATGCGATCTACATTTTTTGTGTAGTAAAATTTTGTCTATCTCTTATGGTTTACCAGTTATGCAAAAGTCATTCACATTAAAGAATACTTTTGGAGACATTCCCAGGAAATTCAAGATATACATTTTGTTTGTCATAAAAATATCTTAAACATATAATATTTTAATCAAAATCGCTAGAGCCATTTTTGAGAAAATTAAAATGTTCGAAAAATCTTCCATGTAAAGGGTACTCTGGGGTGTGGATTTTCTTGAAAACCTTCGTGTCGCATCCTTGGAAGATACTGAACCTGAATACCAAGTTTAGTGTTTATTTGACTGTTTGTTTCCGAGTTATGCTGTTCACAGACAGACACACACACGGACATGTTTCCAAAAATGCTTTTTTTTTTGGATTCAGGGGATCTCAAAACATGTATTTCCGGTGAAATCTCGGTATCGAAATTTTGCGTGGAATACGATACTTCCCCTACTTACTATACATAGTAGAGAAAGTAAAAAAGAAAGCTCACTATTGGAAGAACAACTTTCCACTTGTTTTAAGTTCCCTTCGCTACTAAAAGTTACACCTATAAATTCAGATACAAGCTCCTCAATTTGTCATATCAGTAAAGTTGGATTTCATTCTGAAAGGACACTAAAAAATGTATTAGAACTATTTTTCTCTCAACATTATATAAAGGATTCTCCTTACCATGTTTCAACTCAAAGGTATTCTATTATTATGCAGCATTTACATACAATATATGGAAAACTCGCATACTTTCAGTTGTCAGTGAATAATAGCCAATGATAATACACTAGAACTGCGATGCTAATCTCCGGTTAAGCACAAAGCAGTAAATAACCTGCATGTTCTTCTCTTACAAGAGTCAAGTTAAACACAAGAACTAACCTCCCATACATTTCATAATACTGTGTTAATCTGTGATAAAGCACCAAGCAGTAAATAACCTGCACGTTCCTCTCTTACAAGAGTCAAGTTGAAACACAAGAACTAACCTCTCATACATTTCATAATACTGTGTTAATCTGTGATAAAGCACCAAGAAGTAAATAACCTGCATGTTCTTCTCTTACAAGAGTCAAGTTAAACACAAGAACTAACCTCCCATACATTTCATAATACTGTGTTAATCTGTGATAAAGCACCAAGCAGTAAATAACCTGCACGTTCTTCTGTTACAAGAGTCAAGTTAAACAAAAGAACTAACCTCCCATACATTTCATAACACTGTTAATCTGTGATAAAGCACCAAGCAAAAAATAACCCGCAACTGTCTTCTGTTACAAGAGTCAAGTTAAACACAAAAACTAACCTCCCATACATTTCATAACACTGTGTTAATCTGTGATAAAGCACCAAGCAGTAAATAACCTGCACATTCCTCTCTTACAAGAGTCAAGTTGAAACACAAGAATTAACCTCTCATACATTTCATAATACTGTGTTAATCTGTGATAAAGCACCAAGCAGTAAATAACCTGCATGTTCTTCTCTTACAAGAGTCAAGTTAAACACAAGAACTAACCTCCCATACATTTCATAATACCGTGTTAATCTGTGATAAAGCACCAAGAAATAAATAACCTGCACGTTCCTCTCTTACAAGAGTCAAGTTAAACACAAGAACCAACCCCCCAAACATTTCATAATACTGTGTTAATCTGTGATAAAGCACCAAGCAGTAAATAACCTGCACGTTCTTCTCTTACAAGAGTCAAGTTAAACACAAGAACCAACCCCCCAAACATTTCATAATACTGTGTTAATCTGTGATAAAGCACCAGGCACTAAATAACCTGCACATTCCTCTCTTACAAGAGTCAAGTTGAAACACAAGAATTAACCTCTCATACATTTCATAATACTGTGTTAATCTGTGATAAAGCACCAAGCAGTAAATAACCTGCATGTTCTTCTGTTACAAGTGTCAAGTTAAACACAAGAACCCACCCCCCAAACATTTCATAATACTGTGTTAATCGGTGATAAAGCACCAAGCAGTAAATAACCTGCACATTCCTCTCTTACAAGAGTCAAGTTGAAACACAAGAATTAACCTCTCATACATTTCATAATACTGTGTTAATCTGTGATAAAGCACCAAGCAGTAAATAACCTGCATGTTCTTCTGTTACAAGAGTCAAGTTAAACACAAGAACCAACCCCCCAAACATTTCATAATACTGTGTTAATCTGTGATAAAGCACCAAGCAGTAAATAACCTGCATGTTCTTCTGTTACAAGAGTCAAGTTAAACACAAGAACCAACCCCCCAAACATTTCATAATACTGTGTTAATCTGTGATAAAGCACCAAGCAGTAAATAACCTGCACATTCCTCTCTTACAAGAGTCAAGTTGAAACACAAGAATTAACCTCTCATACATTTCATAATACTGTGTTAATCTGTGATAAAGCACCAAGCAGTAAATAACCCACAACTGTCTTCTGTTACAAGAGTCAAGTTAAACACAAGAACTAACCTCCCATACATTTCATAATACTGTGTTAATCTGTGATAAAGCACCAAGCAGTAAATAACCTGCACGTTCTTCTCTTACAAGAGTCAAGTTAAACACAAGAACTAACCTCCCATACATTTCATAATACTGTGTTAATCTGTGATAAAGCACCAAGCAGTAAATAACCTGCACGTTCTTCTGTTACAAGAGTCAAGTTAAACACAAGAACTAACCTCCCATACATTTCATAACACTGTGTTAATCTGTGATAAAGCACCAAGCAGTAAATAACCCGCACGTTCTTCTGTTACAAGAGTCAAGTTAAACACAAGAACTAACCTCCCATACATTTCATAACACTGTGTTAATCTGTGATAAAGCACCAAGCAGTAAATAACCTGCATGTTCTTCTCTTACAAGAGTCAAGTTAAACACAAGAACTAACCTCCCATACATTTCATAATACTGTGTTAATCTGTGATAAAGCACCAAGCAGTAAATAACCTGCACGTTCCTCTCTTACAAGAGTCAAGTTGAAACACAAGAATTAACCTCTCATACATCTCATAATACCGTGTTAATCTGTGATAAAGCACCAAGAAGTAAATAACCTGCACGTTCCTCTCTTACAAGAGTCAAGTTAAACACAAGAACCAACCCCCCAAACATTTCGTAATACTGTGTTAATCTGTGATAAAGCACCAAGCAGTAAATAACCTGCACGTTCTTCTCTTACAAGAGTCAAGTTAAACACAAGAACCAACCCCCCAAACATTTCATAATACTGTGTTAATCTGTGATAAAGCACCAAGCAGTAAATAACCTGCATGTTCTTCTGTTACAAGAGTCAAGTTAAACACAAGAACCCACCCCCCAAACATTTCATAATACTGTGTTAATCTGTGATAAAGCACCAAGCAGTAAATAACCTGCACATTCCTCTCTTACAAGAGTCAAGTTGAAACACAAGAATTAACATCTCATACATTTCATAATACTGTGTTAATCTGTGATAAAGCACCAAGCAGTAAATAACCTGCATGTTCTTCTGTTACAAGAGTCAAGTTAAACACAAGAACCAACCCCCCAAACATTTCATAATACTGTGTTAATCTGTGATAAAGCACCAAGCAGTAAATAACCTGCATGTTCTTCTGTTACAAGAGTCAAGTTAAACACAAGAACCAACCCCCCAAACATTTCATAATACTGTGTTAATCTGTGATAAAGCACCAAGCAGTAAATAACGTGCACATTCCTCTCTTACAAGAGTCAAGTTGAAACACAAGAATTAACCTCTCATACATTTCATAATACTGTGTTAATCTGTGATAAAGCACCAAGCAGTAAATAACCCACAACTGTCTTCTGTTACAAGAGTCAAGTTAAACACAAGAACTAACCTCCCATACATTTCAAAATACTGTGTTAATCTGTGATAAAGCACCAAGCAGTAAATAAACTGCACGTTCTTCTCTTACAAGAGTCAAGTTAAACACAAGAACTAACCTCCCATACATTTCATAATACTGTGTTAATCTGTGATAAAGCACCAAGCAGTAAATAACCTGCACGTTCTTCTGTTACAAGAGTCAAGTTAAACACAAGAACTAACCTCCCATACATTTCATAACACTGTGTTAATCTGTGATAAAGCACCAAGCAGTAAATAACCTGCATGTTCTTCTCTTACAAGAGTCAAGTTAAACACAAGAACTAACCTCCCATACATTTCATAATACTGTGTTAATCTGTGATAAAGCACCAAGCAGTAAATAACCTGCACGTTCCTCTCTTACAAGAGTCAAGTTGAAACACAAGAATTAACCTCTCATACATCTCATAATACCGTGTTAATCTGTGATAAAGCACCAAGAAGTAAATAACCTGCACGTTCCTCTCTTACAAGAGTCAAGTTAAACACAAGAACCAACCCCCCAAACATTTCATAATACTGTGTTAATCTGTGATAAAGCACCAAGCAGTAAATAACCTGCACGTTCTTCTCTTACAAGAGTCAAGTTAAACACAAGAACCAACCCCCCAAACATTTCATAATACTGTGTTAATCTGTGATAAAGCACCAAGCACTAAATAACCTGCATGTTCTTCTGTTACAATAGTCAAGTTAAACACAAGAACCAACCCCCCAAACATTTCATAATACTGTGTTAATCTGTGATAAAGCACCAAGCAGTAAATAACCTGCACATTCCTCTCTTACAAGAGTCAAGTTGAAACACAAGAATTAACCTCTCATACATTTCATAATACTGTTTTAATCTGTGATAAAGCACCAAGCAGTAAATAACCTGCATGTTCTTCTCTTACAAGAGTCAAGTTAAACACAAGAACTAACCTCCCATACATTTCATAATACTGTGTTAATCTGTGATAAAGCACCAAGCAGTAAATAACCTGCACGTTCCTCTCTTACAAGAGTCAAGTTGAAACACAAGAACTAACCTCTCATACATTTCATAATACTGTGTTAATCTGTGATAAAGCACCAAGAAGTAAATAACCTGCATGTTCTTCTCTTACAAGAGTCAAGTTAAACACAAGAACTAATCTCCCATACATTTCATAATACTGTGTTAATCTGTGATAAAGCACCAAGCAGTAAATAACCTGCACGTTCTTCTGTTACAAGAGTCAAGTTAAACAAAAGAACTAACCTCCCATACATTTCATAACACTGTTAATCTGTGATAAAGCACCAAGCAAAAAATAACCCGCAACTGTCTTCTGTTACAAGAGTCAAGTTAAACACAAAAACTAACCTCCCATACATTTCATAACACTGTGTTAATCTGTGATAAAGCACCAAGCAGTAAATAACCTGCACATTCCTCTCTTACAAGAGTCAAGTTGAAACACAAGAATTAACCTCTCATACATTTCATAATACTGTGTTAATCTGTGATAAAGCACCAAGCAGTAAATAACCTGCATGTTCTTCTCTTACAAGAGTCAAGTTAAACACAAGAACTAACCTCCCATACATTTCATAATACCGTGTTAATCTGTGATAAAGCACCAAGAAGTAAATAACCTGCACGTTCCTCTCTTACAAGAGTCAAGTTAAACACAAGAACCAACCCCCCAAACATTTCATAATACTGTGTTAATCTGTGATAAAGCACCAAGCAGTAAATAACCTGCACGTTCTTCTCTTACAAGAGTCAAGTTAAACACAAGAACCAACCCCCCAAACATTTCATAATACTGTGTTAATCTGTGATAAAGCACCAGGCACTAAATAACCTGCACATTCCTCTCTTACAAGAGTCAAGTTGAAACACAAGAATTAACCTCTCATACATTTCATAATACTGTTTTAATCTGTGATAAAGCACCAAGCAGTAAATAACCTGCACGTTCTTCTCTTACAAGAGTCAAGTTAAACACAAGAACCAACCCCCCAAACATTTCATAATACTGTGTTAATCTGTGATAAAGCACCAAGCAGTAAATAACCTGCATGTTCTTCTGTTACAAGTGTCAAGTTAAACACAAGAACCCACCCCCCAAACATTTCATAATACTGTGTTAATCGGTGATAAAGCACCAAGCAGTAAATAACCTGCACATTCCTCTCTTACAAGAGTCAAGTTGAAACACAAGAATTAACCTCTCATACATTTCATAATACTGTGTTAATCTGTGATAAAGCACCAAGCAGTAAATAACCTGCATGTTCTTCTGTTACAAGAGTCAAGTTAAACACAAGAACCAACCCCCCAAACATTTCATAATACTGTGTTAATCTGTGATAAAGCACCAAGCAGTAAATAACCTGCATGTTCTTCTGTTACAAGAGTCAAGTTAAACACAAGAACCAACCCCCCAAACATTTCATAATACTGTGTTAATCTGTGATAAAGCACCAAGCAGTAAATAACCTGCACATTCCTCTCTTACAAGAGTCAAGTTGAAACACAAGAATTAACCTCTCATACATTTCATAATACTGTGTTAATCTGTGATAAAGCACCAAGCAGTAAATAACCCACAACTGTCTTCTGTTACAAGAGTCAAGTTAAACACAAGAACTAACCTCCCATACATTTCATAATACTGTGTTAATCTGTGATAAAGCACCAAGCAGTAAATAACCTGCACGTTCTTCTCTTACAAGAGTCAAGTTAAACACAAGAACTAACCTCCCATACATTTCATAATACTGTGTTAATCTGTGATAAAGCACCAAGCAGTAAATAACCTGCACGTTCTTCTGTTACAAGAGTCAAGTTAAACACAAGAACTAACCTCCCATACATTTCATAACACTGTGTTAATCTGTGATAAAGCACCAAGCAGTAAATAACCCGCACGTTCTTCTGTTACAAGAGTCAAGTTAAACACAAGAACTAACCTCCCATACATTTCATAACACTGTGTTAATCTGTGATAAAGCACCAAGCAGTAAATAACCTGCATGTTCTTCTCTTACAAGAGTCAAGTTAAACACAAGAACTAACCTCCCATACATTTCATAATACTGTGTTAATCTGTGATAAAGCACCAAGCAGTAAATAACCTGCACGTTCCTCTCTTACAAGAGTCAAGTTGAAACACAAGAATTAACCTCTCATACATCTCATAATACCGTGTTAATCTGTGATAAAGCACCAAGACGTAAATAACCTGCACGTTCCTCTCTTACAAGAGTCAAGTTAAACACAAGAACCAACTCCCCAAACATTTCATAATACTGTGTTAATCTGTGATAAAGCACCAAGCAGTAAATAACCTGCACGTTCTTCTCTTACAAGAGTCAAGTTAAACACAAGAACCAACCCCCCAAACATTTCATAATACTGTGTTAATCTGTGATAAAGCACCAAGCAGTAAATAACCTGCATGTTCTTCTGTTACAAGAGTCAAGTTAAACACAAGAACCCACCCCCCAAACATTTCATAATACTGTGTTAATCTGTGATAAAGCACCAAGCAGTAAATAACCTGCACATTCCTCTCTTACAAGAGTCAAGTTGAAACACAAGAATTAACATCTCATACATTTCATAATACTGTGTTAATCTGTGATAAAGCACCAAGCAGTAAATAACCTGCATGTTCTTCTGTTACAAGAGTCAAGTTAAACACAAGAACCAACCCCCCAAACATTTCATAATACTGTGTTAATCTGTGATAAAGCACCAAGCAGTAAATAACCTGCATGTTCTTCTGTTACAAGAGTCAAGTTAAACACAAGAACCAACCCCCCAAACATTTCATAATACTGTGTTAATCTGTGATAAAGCACCAAGCAGTAAATAACGTGCACATTCCTCTCTTACAAGAGTCAAGTTGAAACACAAGAATTAACCTCTCATACATTTCATAATACTGTGTTAATCTGTGATAAAGCACCAAGCAGTAAATAACCCACAACTGTCTTCTGTTACAAGAGTCAAGTTAAACACAAGAACTAACCTCCCATACATTTCAAAATACTGTGTTAATCTGTGATAAAGCACCAAGCAGTAAATAACCTGCACGTTCTTCTCTTACAAGAGTCAAGTTAAACACAAGAACTAACCTCCCATACATTTCATAATACTGTGTTAATCTGTGATAAAGCACCAAGCAGTAAATAACCTGCACGTTCTTCTGTTACAAGAGTCAAGTTAAACACAAGAACTAACCTCCCATACATTTCATAACACTGTGTTAATCTGTGATAAAGCACCAAGCAGTAAATAACCTGCATGTTCTTCTCTTACAAGAGTCAAGTTAAACACAAGAACTAACCTCCCATACATTTCATAATACTGTGTTAATCTGTGATAAAGCACCAAGCAGTAAATAACCTGCACGTTCCTCTCTTACAAGAGTCAAGTTGAAACACAAGAATTAACCTCTCATACATCTCATAATACCGTGTTAATCTGTGATAAAGCACCAAGAAGTAAATAACCTGCACGTTCCTCTCTTACAAGAGTCAAGTTAAACACAAGAACCAACCCCCCAAACATTTCATAATACTGTGTTAATCTGTGATAAAGCACCAAGCAGTAAATAACCTGCACGTTCTTCTCTTACAAGAGTCAAGTTAAACACAAGAACCAACCCCCCAAACATTTCATAATACTGTGTTAATCTGTGATAAAGCACCAAGCACTAAATAACCTGCATGTTCTTCTGTTACAATAGTCAAGTTAAACACAAGAACCAACCCCCCAAACATTTCATAATACTGTGTTAATCTGTGATAAAGCACCAAGCAGTAAATAACCTGCACATTCCTCTCTTACAAGAGTCAAGTTGAAACACAAGAATTAACCTCTCATACATTTCATAATACTGTTTTAATCTGTGATAAAGCACCAAGCAGTAAATAACCTGCATGTTCTTCTCTTACAAGAGTCAAGTTAAACACAAGAACTAACCTCCCATACATTTCATAATACTGTGTTAATCTGTGATAAAGCACCAAGCAGTAAATAACCTGCACGTTCCTCTCTTACAAGAGTCAAGTTGAAACACAAGAACTAACCTCTCATACATTTCATAATACTGTGTTAATCTGTGATAAAGCACCAAGAAGTAAATAACCTGCATGTTCTTCTCTTACAAGAGTCAAGTTAAACACAAGAACTAACCTCCCATACATTTCATAATACTGTGTTAATCTGTGATAAAGCACCAAGCAGTAAATAACCTGCACGTTCTTCTGTTACAAGAGTCAAGTTAAACAAAAGAACTAACCTCCCATACATTTCATAACACTGTTAATCTGTGATAAAGCACCAAGCAAAAAATAACCCGCAACTGTCTTCTGTTACAAGAGTCAAGTTAAACACAAAAACTAACCTCCCATACATTTCATAACACTGTGTTAATCTGTGATAAAGCACCAAGCAGTAAATAACCTGCACATTCCTCTCTTACAAGAGTCAAGTTGAAACACAAGAATTAACCTCTCATACATTTCATAATACTGTGTTAATTTGTGATAAAGCACCAAGCAGTAAATAACCTGCATGTTCTTCTCTTACAAGAGTCAAGTTAAACACAAGAACTAACCTCCCATACATTTCATAATACCGTGTTAATCTGTGATAAAGCACCAAGAAGTAAATAACCTGCACGTTCCTCTCTTACAAGAGTCAAGTTAAACACAAGAACCAACCCCCCAAACATTTCATAATACTGTGTTAATCTGTGATAAAGCACCAAGCAGTAAATAACCTGCACGTTCTTCTCTTACAAGAGTCAAGTTAAACACAAGAACCAACCCCCCAAACATTTCATAATACTGTGTTAATCTGTGATAAAGCACCAGGCACTAAATAACCTGCACATTCCTCTCTTACAAGAGTCAAGTTGAAACACAAGAATTAACCTCTCATACATTTCATAATACTGTTTTAATCTGTGATAAAGCACCAAGCAGTAAATAACCTGCACGTTCTTCTCTTACAAGAGTCAAGTTAAACACAAGAACCAACCCCCCAAACATTTCATAATACTGTGTTAATCTGTGATAAAGCACCAAGCAGTAAATAACCTGCATGTTCTTCTGTTACAAGAGTCAAGTTAAACACAAGAACCAACCCCCCAAACATTTCATAATACTGTGTTAATCTGTGATAAAGCACCAAGCAGTAAATAACGTGCACATTCCTCTCTTACAAGAGTCAAGTTGAAACACAAGAATTAACCTCTCATACATTTCATAATACTGTGTTAATCTGTGATAAAGCACCAAGCAGTAAATAACCCACAACTGTCTTCTGTTACAAGAGTCAAGTTAAACACAAGAACTAACCTCCCATACATTTCAAAATACTGTGTTAATCTGTGATAAAGCACCAAGCAGTAAATAACCTGCACGTTCTTCTCTTACAAGAGTCAAGTTAAACACAAGAACTAACCTCCCATACATTTCATAATACTGTGTTAATCTGTGATAAAGCACCAAGCAGTAAATAACCTGCACGTTCTTCTGTTACAAGAGTCAAGTTAAACACAAGAACTAACCTCCCATACATTTCATAACACTGTGTTAATCTGTGATAAAGCACCAAGCAGTAAATAACCTGCATGTTCTTCTCTTACAAGAGTCAAGTTAAACACAAGAACTAACCTCCCATACATTTCATAATACTGTGTTAATCTGTGATAAAGCACCAAGCAGTAAATAACCTGCACGTTCCTCTCTTACAAGAGTCAAGTTGAAACACAAGAATTAACCTCTCATACATCTCATAATACCGTGTTAATCTGTGATAAAGCACCAAGAAGTAAATAACCTGCACGTTCCTCTCTTACAAGAGTCAAGTTAAACACAAGAACCAACCCCCCAAACATTTCATAATACTGTGTTAATCTGTGATAAAGCACCAAGCAGTAAATAACCTGCACGTTCTTCTCTTACAAGAGTCAAGTTAAACACAAGAACCAACCCCCCAAACATTTCATAATACTGTGTTAATCTGTGATAAAGCACCAAGCACTAAATAACCTGCATGTTCTTCTGTTACAATAGTCAAGTTAAACACAAGAACCAACCCCCCAAACATTTCATAATACTGTGTTAATCTGTGATAAAGCACCAAGCAGTAAATAACCTGCACATTCCTCTCTTACAAGAGTCAAGTTGAAACACAAGAATTAACCTCTCATACATTTCATAATACTGTTTTAATCTGTGATAAAGCACCAAGCAGTAAATAACCTGCATGTTCTTCTCTTACAAGAGTCAAGTTAAACACAAGAACTAACCTCCCATACATTTCATAATACTGTGTTAATCTGTGATAAAGCACCAAGCAGTAAATAACCTGCACGTTCCTCTCTTACAAGAGTCAAGTTGAAACACAAGAACTAACCTCTCATACATTTCATAATACTGTGTTAATCTGTGATAAAGCACCAAGAAGTAAATAACCTGCATGTTCTTCTCTTACAAGAGTCAAGTTAAACACAAGAACTAACCTCCCATACATTTCATAATACTGTGTTAATCTGTGATAAAGCACCAAGCAGTAAATAACCTGCACGTTCTTCTGTTACAAGAGTCAAGTTAAACAAAAGAACTAACCTCCCATACATTTCATAACACTGTTAATCTGTGATAAAGCACCAAGCAAAAAATAACCCGCAACTGTCTTCTGTTACAAGAGTCAAGTTAAACACAAAAACTAACCTCCCATACATTTCATAACACTGTGTTAATCTGTGATAAAGCACCAAGCAGTAAATAACCTGCACATTCCTCTCTTACAAGAGTCAAGTTGAAACACAAGAATTAACCTCTCATACATTTCATAATACTGTGTTAATCTGTGATAAAGCACCAAGCAGTAAATAACCTGCATGTTCTTCTCTTACAAGAGTCAAGTTAAACACAAGAACTAACCTCCCATACATTTCATAATACCGTGTTAATCTGTGATAAAGCACCAAGAAGTAAATAACCTGCACGTTCCTCTCTTACAAGAGTCAAGTTAAACACAAGAACCAACCCCCCAAACATTTCATAATACTGTGTTAATCTGTGATAAAGCACCAAGCAGTAAATAACCTGCACGTTCTTCTCTTACAAGAGTCAAGTTAAACACAAGAACCAACCCCCCAAACATTTCATAATACTGTGTTAATCTGTGATAAAGCACCAGGCACTAAATAACCTGCACATTCCTCTCTTACAAGAGTCAAGTTGAAACACAAGAATTAACCTCTCATACATTTCATAATACTGTTTTAATCTGTGATAAAGCACCAAGCAGTAAATAACCTGCACGTTCTTCTCTTACAAGAGTCAAGTTAAACACAAGAACCAACCCCCCAAACATTTCATAATACTGTGTTAATCTGTGATAAAGCACCAAGCAGTAAATAACCTGCATGTTCTTCTGTTACAAGTGTCAAGTTAAACACAAGAACCCACCCCCCAAACATTTAATAATACTGTGTTAATCGGTGATAAAGCACCAAGCAGTAAATAACCTGCACATTCCTCTCTTACAAGAGTCAAGTTGAAACACAAGAATTAACCTCTCATACATTTCATAATACTGTGTTAATCTGTGATAAAGCACCAAGCAGTAAATAACCTGCATGTTCTTCTGTTACAAGAGTCAAGTTAAACACAAGAACCAACCCCCCAAACATTTCATAATACTGTGTTAATCTGTGATAAAGCACCAAGCAGTAAATAACCTGCATGTTCTTCTGTTACAAGAGTCAAGTTAAACACAAGAACCAACCCCCCAAACATTTCATAATACTGTGTTAATCTGTGATAAAGCACCAAGCAGTAAATAACCTGCACATTCCTCTCTTACAAGAGTCAAGTTGAAACACAAGAATTAACCTCTCATACATTTCATAATACTGTGTTAATCTGTGATAAAGCACCAAGCAGTAAATAACCCACAACTGTCTTCTGTTACAAGAGTCAAGTTAAACACAAGAACTAACCTCCCATACATTTCATAATACTGTGTTAATCTGTGATAAAGCACCAAGCAGTAAATAACCTGCACGTTCTTCTCTTACAAGAGTCAAGTTAAACACAAGAACTAACCTCCCATACATTTCATAATACTGTGTTAATCTGTGATAAAGCACCAAGCAGTAAATAACCTGCACGTTCTTCTGTTACAAGAGTCAAGTTAAACACAAGAACTAACCTCCCATACATTTCATAACACTGTGTTAATCTGTGATAAAGCACCAAGCAGTAAATAACCCGCACGTTCTTCTGTTACAAGAGTCAAGTTAAACACAAGAACTAACCTCCCATACATTTCATAACACTGTGTTAATCTGTGATAAAGCACCAAGCAGTAAATAACCTGCATGTTCTTCTCTTACAAGAGTCAAGTTAAACACAAGAACTAACCTCCCATACATTTCATAATACTGTGTTAATCTGTGATAAAGCACCAAGCAGTAAATAACCTGCACGTTCCTCTCTTACAAGAGTCAAGTTGAAACACAAGAATTAACCTCTCATACATCTCATAATACCGTGTTAATCTGTGATAAAGCACCAAGAAGTAAATAACCTGCACGTTCCTCTCTTACAAGAGTCAAGTTAAACACAAGAACCAACCCCCCAAACATTTCATAATACTGTGTTAATCTGTGATAAAGCACCAAGCAGTAAATAACCTGCACGTTCTTCTCTTACAAGAGTCAAGTTAAACACAAGAACCAACCCCCCAAACATTTCATAATACTGTGTTAATCTGTGATAAAGCACCAAGCAGTAAATAACCTGCATGTTCTTCTGTTACAAGAGTCAAGTTAAACACAAGAACCCACCCCCCAAACATTTCATAATACTGTGTTAATCTGTGATAAAGCACCAAGCAGTAAATAACCTGCACATTCCTCTCTTACAAGAGTCAAGTTGAAACACAAGAATTAACATCTCATACATTTCATAATACTGTGTTAATCTGTGATAAAGCACCAAGCAGTAAATAACCTGCATGTTCTTCTGTTACAAGAGTCAAGTTAAACACAAGAACCAACCCCCCAAACATTTCATAATACTGTGTTAATCTGTGATAAAGCACCAAGCAGTAAATAACCTGCATGTTCTTCTGTTACAAGAGTCAAGTTAAACACAAGAACCAACCCCCCAAACATTTCATAATACTGTGTTAATCTGTGATAAAGCACCAAGCAGTAAATAACGTGCACATTCCTCTCTTACAAGAGTCAAGTTGAAACACAAGAATTAACCTCTCATACATTTCATAATACTGTGTTAATCTGTGATAAAGCACCAAGCAGTAAATAACCCACAACTGTCTTCTGTTACAAGAGTCAAGTTAAACACAAGAACTAACCTCCCATACATTTCAAAATACTGTGTTAATCTGTGATAAAGCACCAAGCAGTAAATAACCTGCACGTTCTTCTCTTACAAGAGTCAAGTTAAACACAAGAACTAACCTCCCATACATTTCATAATACTGTGTTAATCTGTGATAAAGCACCAAGCAGTAAATAACCTGCACGTTCTTCTGTTACAAGAGTCAAGTTAAACACAAGAACTAACCTCCCATACATTTCATAACACTGTGTTAATCTGTGATAAAGCACCAAGCAGTAAATAACCTGCATGTTCTTCTCTTACAAGAGTCAAGTTAAACACAAGAACTAACCTCCCATACATTTCATAATACTGTGTTAATCTGTGATAAAGCACCAAGCAGTAAATAACCTGCACGTTCCTCTCTTACAAGAGTCAAGTTGAAACACAAGAATTAACCTCTCATACATCTCATAATACCGTGTTAATCTGTGATAAAGCACCAAGAAGTAAATAACCTGCACGTTCCTCTCTTACAAGAGTCAAGTTAAACACAAGAACCAACCCCCCAAACATTTCATAATACTGTGTTAATCTGTGATAAAGCACCAAGCAGTAAATAACCTGCACGTTCTTCTCTTACAAGAGTCAAGTTAAACACAAGAACCAACCCCCCAAACATTTCATAATACTGTGTTAATCTGTGATAAAGCACCAAGCACTAAATAACCTGCATGTTCTTCTGTTACAAGAGTCAAGTTAAACACAAGAACCAACCCCCCAAACATTTCATAATACTGTGTTAATCTGTGATAAAGCACCAAGCAGTAAATAACGTGCACATTCCTCTCTTACAAGAGTCAAGTTGAAACACAAGAATTAACCTCTCATACATTTCATAATACTGTGTTAATCTGTGATAAAGCACCAAGCAGTAAATAACCCACAACTGTCTTCTGTTACAAGAGTCAAGTTAAACACAAGAACTAACCTCCCATACATTTCAAAATACTGTGTTAATCTGTGATAAAGCACCAAGCAGTAAATAACCTGCACGTTCTTCTCTTACAAGAGTCAAGTTAAACACAAGAACTAACCTCCCATACATTTCATAATACTGTGTTAATCTGTGATAAAGCACCAAGCAGTAAATAACCCGCAACTGTCTTCTGTTACAAGAGTCAAGTTAAACACAAAAACTAACCTCCCATACATTTCATAACACTGTGTTAATCTGTGATAAAGCACCAAGCAGTAAATAACCTGCACATTCCTCTCTTACAAGAGTCAAGTTGAAACACAAGAATTAACCTCTCATACATTTCATAATACTGTGTTAATCTGTGATAAAGCACCAAGCAGTAAATAACCTGCATGTTCTTCTCTTACAAGAGTCAAGTTAAACACAAGAACTAACCTCCCATACATTTCATAATACCGTGTTAATCTGTGATAAAGCACCAAGAAGTAAATAACCTGCACGTTCCTCTCTTACAAGAGTCAAGTTAAACACAAGAACCAACCCCCCAAACATTTCATAATACTGTGTTAATCTGTGATAAAGCACCAAGCAGTAAATAACCTGCACGTTCTTCTCTTACAAGAGTCAAGTTAAACACAAGAACCAACCCCCCAAACATTTCATAATACTGTGTTAATCTGTGATAAAGCACCAGGCACTAAATAACCTGCACATTCCTCTCTTACAAGAGTCAAGTTGAAACACAAGAATTAACCTCTCATACATTTCATAATACTGTTTTAATCTGTGATAAAGCACCAAGCAGTAAATAACCTGCACGTTCTTCTCTTACAAGAGTCAAGTTAAACACAAGAACCAACCCCCCAAACATTTCATAATACTGTGTTAATCTGTGATAAAGCACCAAGCAGTAAATAACCTGCATGTTCTTCTGTTACAAGTGTCAAGTTAAACACAAGAACCCACCCCCCAAACATTTAATAATACTGTGTTAATCGGTGATAAAGCACCAAGCAGTAAATAACCTGCACATTCCTCTCTTACAAGAGTCAAGTTGAAACACAAGAATTAACCTCTCATACATTTCATAATACTGTGTTAATCTGTGATAAAGCACCAAGCAGTAAATAACCTGCATGTTCTTCTGTTACAAGAGTCAAGTTAAACACAAGAACCAACCCCCCAAACATTTCATAATACTGTGTTAATCTGTGATAAAGCACCAAGCAGTAAATAACCTGCATGTTCTTCTGTTACAAGAGTCAAGTTAAACACAAGAACCAACCCCCCAAACATTTCATAATACTGTGTTAATCTGTGATAAAGCACCAAGCAGTAAATAACCTGCACATTCCTCTCTTACAAGAGTCAAGTTGAAACACAAGAATTAACCTCTCATACATTTCATAATACTGTGTTAATCTGTGATAAAGCACCAAGCAGTAAATAACCCACAACTGTCTTCTGTTACAAGAGTCAAGTTAAACACAAGAACTAACCTCCCATACATTTCATAATACTGTGTTAATCTGTGATAAAGCACCAAGCAGTAAATAACCTGCACGTTCTTCTCTTACAAGAGTCAAGTTAAACACAAGAACTAACCTCCCATACATTTCATAATACTGTGTTAATCTGTGATAAAGCACCAAGCAGTAAATAACCTGCACGTTCTTCTGTTACAAGAGTCAAGTTAAACACAAGAACTAACCTCCCATACATTTCATAACACTGTGTTAATCTGTGATAAAGCACCAAGCAGTAAATAACCCGCACGTTCTTCTGTTACAAGAGTCAAGTTAAACACAAGAACTAACCTCCCATACATTTCATAACACTGTGTTAATCTGTGATAAAGCACCAAGCAGTAAATAACCTGCATGTTCTTCTCTTACAAGAGTCAAGTTAAACACAAGAACTAACCTCCCATACATTTCATAATACTGTGTTAATCTGTGATAAAGCACCAAGCAGTAAATAACCTGCACGTTCCTCTCTTACAAGAGTCAAGTTGAAACACAAGAATTAACCTCTCATACATCTCATAATACCGTGTTAATCTGTGATAAAGCACCAAGAAGTAAATAACCTGCACGTTCCTCTCTTACAAGAGTCAAGTTAAACACAAGAACCAACCCCCCAAACATTTCATAATACTGTGTTAATCTGTGATAAAGCACCAAGCAGTAAATAACCTGCACGTTCTTCTCTTACAAGAGTCAAGTTAAACACAAGAACCAACCCCCCAAACATTTCATAATACTGTGTTAATCTGTGATAAAGCACCAAGCAGTAAATAACCTGCATGTTCTTCTGTTACAAGAGTCAAGTTAAACACAAGAACCCACCCCCCAAACATTTCATAATACTGTGTTAATCTGTGATAAAGCACCAAGCAGTAAATAACCTGCACATTCCTCTCTTACAAGAGTCAAGTTGAAACACAAGAATTAACATCTCATACATTTCATAATACTGTGTTAATCTGTGATAAAGCACCAAGCAGTAAATAACCTGCATGTTCTTCTGTTACAAGAGTCAAGTTAAACACAAGAACCAACCCCCCAAACATTTCATAATACTGTGTTAATCTGTGATAAAGCACCAAGCAGTAAATAACCTGCATGTTCTTCTGTTACAAGAGTCAAGTTAAACACAAGAACCAACCCCCCAAACATTTCATAATACTGTGTTAATCTGTGATAAAGCACCAAGCAGTAAATAACGTGCACATTCCTCTCTTACAAGAGTCAAGTTGAAACACAAGAATTAACCTCTCATACATTTCATAATACTGTGTTAATCTGTGATAAAGCACCAAGCAGTAAATAACCCACAACTGTCTTCTGTTACAAGAGTCAAGTTAAACACAAGAACTAACCTCCCATACATTTCAAAATACTGTGTTAATCTGTGATAAAGCACCAAGCAGTAAATAACCTGCACGTTCTTCTCTTACAAGAGTCAAGTTAAACACAAGAACTAACCTCCCATACATTTCATAATACTGTGTTAATCTGTGATAAAGCACCAAGCAGTAAATAACCTGCACGTTCTTCTGTTACAAGAGTCAAGTTAAACACAAGAACTAACCTCCCATACATTTCATAACACTGTGTTAATCTGTGATAAAGCACCAAGCAGTAAATAACCTGCATGTTCTTCTCTTACAAGAGTCAAGTTAAACACAAGAACTAACCTCCCATACATTTCATAATACTGTGTTAATCTGTGATAAAGCACCAAGCAGTAAATAACCTGCACGTTCCTCTCTTACAAGAGTCAAGTTGAAACACAAGAATTAACCTCTCATACATCTCATAATACCGTGTTAATCTGTGATAAAGCACCAAGAAGTAAATAACCTGCACGTTCCTCTCTTACAAGAGTCAAGTTAAACACAAGAACCAACCCCCCAAACATTTCATAATACTGTGTTAATCTGTGATAAAGCACCAAGCAGTAAATAACCTGCACGTTCTTCTCTTACAAGAGTCAAGTTAAACACAAGAACCAACCCCCCAAACATTTCATAATACTGTGTTAATCTGTGATAAAGCACCAAGCACTAAATAACCTGCATGTTCTTCTGTTACAATAGTCAAGTTAAACACAAGAACCAACCCCCCAAACATTTCATAATACTGTGTTAATCTGTGATAAAGCACCAAGCAGTAAATAACCTGCACATTCCTCTCTTACAAGAGTCAAGTTGAAACACAAGAATTAACCTCTCATACATTTCATAATACTGTTTTAATCTGTGATAAAGCACCAAGCAGTAAATAACCTGCATGTTCTTCTCTTACAAGAGTCAAGTTAAACACAAGAACCAACCCCCCAAACATTTCATAATACTGTGTTAATCTGTGATAAAGCACCAAGCAGTAAATAACCTGCATGTTCTTCTGTTACAAGAGTCAAGTTAAACACAAGAACCCACCCCCCAAACATTTCATAATACTGTGTTAATCTGTGATAAAGCACCAAGCAGTAAATAACCTGCACATTCCTCTCTTACAAGAGTCAAGTTGAAACACAAGAATTAACCTCTCATACATTTCATAATACTGTGTTAATCTGTGATAAAGCACCAAGCAGTAAATAACCTGCATGTTCTTCTGTTACAAGAGTCAAGTTAAACACAAGAACCAACCCCCCAAACATTTCATAATACTGTGTTAATCTGTGATAAAGCACCAAGCAGTAAATAACCTGCATGTTCTTCTGTTACAAGAGTCAAGTTAAACACAAGAACCAACCCCCCAAACATTTCATAATACTGTGTTAATCTGTGATAAAGCACCAAGCAGTAAATAACGTGCACATTCCTCTCTTACAAGAGTCAAGTTGAAACACAAGAATTAACCTCTCATACATTTCATAATACTGTGTTAATCTGTGATAAAGCACCAAGCAGTAAATAACCCACAACTGTCTTCTGTTACAAGAGTCAAGTTAAACACAAGAACTAACCTCCCATACATTTCAAAATACTGTGTTAATCTGTGATAAAGCACCAAGCAGTAAATAACCTGCACGTTCTTCTCTTACAAGAGTCAAGTTAAACACAAGAACTAACCTCCCATACATTTCATAATACTGTGTTAATCTGTGATAAAGCACCAAGCAGTAAATAACCTGCACGTTCTTCTGTTACAAGAGTCAAGTTAAACACAAGAACTAACCTCCCATACATTTCATAACACTGTGTTAATCTGTGATAAAGCACCAAGCAGTAAATAACCTGCACGTTCTTCTGTTACAAGAGTCAAGTTAAACACAAGAACTAACCTCCCATACATTTCATAACACTGTGTTAATCTGTGATAAAGCACCAAGCAGTAAATAACCTGCATGTTCTTCTCTTACAAGAGTCAAGTTAAACACAAGAACTAACCTCCCATACATTTCATAATACTGTGTTAATCTGTGATAAAGCACCAAGCAGTAAATAACCTGCATGTTCTTCTCTTACAAGAGTCAAGTTAAACACAAGAACTAATCTCCCATACATTTCATAATACTGTGTTAATCTGTGATAAAGCACCAAGCAGTAAATAACCCGCACATTCCTCTCTTACAAGAGTCAAGTTAAACACAAGAACTAATCTCCCATACATTTCATAATACTGTGTTAATCTGTGATAAAGCACCAAGCAGTAAATAACCCGCACGTTCTTCTCTTACAAGAGTCAAGTTAAACACAAGAACTAATCTCCCATACATTTCATAATACTGTGTTAATCTGTGATGAAGCACCAAGCAGTAAATAACCTACATGTTCTTCTCTTACAAGAGTCAAGTTAAACACAAGAACCAACCCCCCAAACATTTCATAATACTGTGTTAATCTGTGATAAAGCACCAAGCAGTAAATAACCTGCACATTCCTCTCTTACAAGAGTCAAGTTGAAACACAAAAATTAACCTCTCATACATTTCATAATACTGTGTTAATCTGTGATAAAGCACCAAGCAGTAAATAACCCACAACTGTCTTCTGTTACAAGAGTCAAGTTAAACACAAGAACTAACCTCCCATACATTTCATAATACTGTGTTAATCTGTGATAAAGATGCAAGCAGTAAATAACCTGCACGTTCTTCTGTTACAAGAGTCAAGTTAAACACAAGAACTAACCTCCCATACATTTCATAACACTGTGTTAATCTGTGATAAAGCACCAAGCAGTAAATAACCCGCACGTTCTTCTGTTACAAGAGTCAAGTTAAACACAAGAACTAACCTCCCATACATTTCATAACACTGTGTTAATCTGTGATAAAGCACCAAGCAGTAAATAACCTGCATGTTCTTCTCTTACAAGAGTCAAGTTAAACACAAGAACTAACCTCCCATACATTTCATAATACTGTGTTAATCTGTGATAAAGCACCAAGCAGTAAATAACCTGCACATTCCTCTCTTACAAGAGTCAAGTTCAAACACAAAAATTAACCTCTCATACATTTCATAATACTGTGTTAATCTGTGATAAAGCACCAAGCAGTAAATAACCTGCACGTTCTTCTCTTACAAGAGTCAAGTTAAACACAAGAACTAACCTCCCATACATTTCATAATACTGTGTTAATCTGTGATAAAGATGCAAGCAGTAAATAACCTGCACGTTCTTCTGTTACTTGAGTCAAGTTAAACACAAGAACTAACCTCCCATACATTTCATAACACTGTGTTAATCTGTGATAAAGCACCAAGCAGTAAATAACCCGCACGTTCTTCTGTTACAAGAGTCAAGTTAAACACAAGAACTAACCTCCCATACATTTCATAACACTGTGTTAATCTGTGATAAAGCACCAAGCAGTAAATAACCTGCATGTTCTTCTGTTACAAGAGTCAAGTTAAACACAAGAACTAACCTCCCATACATTTCATAATACTGTGTTAATCTGTGATAAAGCACCAAGCAGTAAATAACCTGCACGTTCCTCTCTTACAAGAGTCAAGTTGAAACACAAAAACTAACCTTCCATACATTTCATAATACTGTGTTAATCTGTGATAAAGCACCAAGCAGTAAATAACCCGCAACTGTCTTCTCTTACAAGAGTCAAGTTAAACACAAGAACTAACCTCCCATACATTTCATAATACTGTGTTAATCTGTGATAAAGCACCAAGCAGTAAATAACCTGCACGTTCCTCTCTTACAAGAGTCAAGTTGAAACACAAGAATTAACCTCTCATACATTTCATAATACCGTGTTAATCTGTGATAAAGCACCAAGAAGTAAATAACCTGCACGTTCCTCTCTTACAAGAGTCAAGTTAAACACAAGAACCAACCCCCCAAACATTTCATAATACTGTGTTAATCTGTGATAAAGCACCAAGCACTAAATAACCTGCATGTTCTTCTGTTACAAGAGTCAAGTTAAACACAAGAACCAACCCCCCAAACATTTCATAATACTGTGTTAATCTGTGATAAAGCACCAAGCAGTAAATAACCTGCACATTGCTCTCTTACAAGGGTCAAGTTGAAACACAAGAATTAACCTCTCATACATTTCATAATACTGTGTTAATCTGTGATAAAGCACCAAGCAGTAAATAACCTGCACGTTCTTCTCTTACAAGAGTCAAGTTAAACACAAGAACCAACCCCCCAAACATATCATAATACTGTGTTAATCTGTGATAAAGCACCAAGCAGTAAATAACCTGCATGTTCTTCTGTTACAAGAGTCAAGTTAAACACAAGAACCCACCCCCCAAACATTTCATAATACTGTGTTAATCTGTGATAAAGCACCAAGCAGTAAATAACCTACACATTCCTCTCTTAGAAGAGTCAAGTTGAAACACAAGAATTAACCTCTCATACATTTCATAATACTGTGTTAATCTGTGATAAAGCACCAAGCAGTAAATAACCTGCATGTTCTTCCGTTACAAGAGTCAAGTTAAACACAAGAACTAACCTCCCATACATTTCATAATACTGTGTTAATCTGTGATAAAGCACCAAGCACTAAATAACCTGCATGTTCTTCTCTTACAAGAGTCAAGTTAAACACAAGAACTAACCTCCCATACATTTCATAACACTGTGTTAATCTGTGATAAAGCACCAAGCAGTAAATAACCTGCAACTGTCTTCTGTTACAAGAGTCAAGTTAAACACAAGAACTAACCTCCCATACATTTCATAATACTGTGTTAATCTGTGATAAAGCACCAAGCAGTAAATAACCTGCACATTCCTCTCTTACAAGAGTCAAGTTGAAACACAAGAACTAACCTCCCATACATTTCATAATACTGTGTTAATCTGTTATAAAGCACCAAGCAGTAAATAACCTGCATGTTCCTCTGTTACAAGAGTCAAGTTAAACACAAGAACTAACCTCCCATACATTTCTTAATATTGTGTTAATCTGTGATAAAGCACCAAGCACTAAATAACCTGCATGTTCTTCTCTTACAAGAGTCAAGTTAAACACAAGAACTAACCTCCCATACATTTCTTAATACTGTGTTAATCTGTTATAAAGCACCAAGAAGTAAATAACCCGCAACTGTCTTCTGTTACAAGAGTCAAGTTAAACACAAGAACTAACCTCCCATACATTTCATAATACTGTGTTAATCTGTTATAAAGCACCAAGCAGTAAATAACCCGCAACTGTCTTCTGTTACAAGAGTCAAGTTAAACAAAAGAACTAACCTCCCATACATTTCATAATACTGTGTTAATCTGTTATTAAGCACCAAGCACTAAATAACCTTCACCTGTCTTCTGTTACAAGAGTCAAGTTAAACACAAGAACTAACCTCCCATACATTTCATAATACTGTGTTAATCTGTTATAAAGCACCAAGCACTAAATAACCTTCACCTGTCTTCTGTTACAAGAGTCAAGTTAAACACAAGAACTAACCTCCCATACATTTCATAATACTGTGTTAATCTGTTATAAAGCACCAAGCAGTAAATAACCTGCATGTTCTTCTGTTACAAGAGTCAAGTTGAATTACAAGAACTAACCTCCCATACATTTCATAATACTGTGTTAATCTGTGATACAGCACCAAGCACTAAATAACCTGCATGTTCTTCTGTTACAAGAGTCAAGTTGAATCACAAGAACTAACCTCCCATACATTTCATAACACTGTGTTAATCTGATATAAAGCACCAAGCAGTAAATAACCCGCAACTGTCTTCTATTACAAGAGTCAAGTTAAACACAAGAACTAACCTCCCATACATTTCATAATACTGTGTTAATCTGTTATAAAGCACCAAGCAGTAAATACCCTGCAACTGTCTTCTGTTACAAGAGTCAAGTTAAACACAAGAACTAACCTCCCATACATTTCATAATACTGTGTTAATCTGTGATAAAGCACTAAGCACTAAATAACCTGCATGTTCTTCTGTTACAAGAGTCAAGTTAAACACAAGAACTAATCTCCCATACATTTCATAACACTGTGTTAATCTGTTATAAAGCACCAAGCAGTAAATAACCCGCAACTGTCTTCTGTTACAAGAGTCAAGTTAAACACAAGAACTAACCTCCCATACATTTCATAACACTGTGTTAATCTGTGGTAAAGCACCAAGCAGTAAATAACCTGCACGTTCTTCTGTTACAAGAGTCAAGTTGAATCACAAGAACTAACCTCCCATACATTTCATAATACTGTGTTAATCTGTGATAAAGCACCAAGCAGTAAATAACCTGCACCTGTCTTCTTTACAAGAGTCAAGTTAAACACAAGAACTAACCTTCCATACATTTCATAATACTGTGTTAATCTGTGATAAAGCACCAAGCACTAAATAACCTGCATGTTCTTCTCTTACAAGAGTCAAGTTAAACACAAGAACTAACCTTCCATACATTTCATAATACTGTGTTAATCTGTGATAAAGCACCAAGCAGTAAATAACCTGCATGTTCTTCTTTTACAAGAGTCAAGTTAAACACAAGAACTAACCTTCCATACATTTCATAATACTGTGTTAATCTGTGATAAAGCACCAAGCAGTAAATAACCTGCATGTTCTTCTGTTACAAGAGTCAAGTTAAACACAAGAACTAACCTTCCATACATTTCATAATACTGTGTTAATCTGTGATAAAGCACCAAGCAGTAAATAACCTGCATGTTCTTCTGTTACAAGAGTCAAGTTAAACACAAGAACTAACCTTCCAAACATTTCATAATACTGTGTTAATCTGTGATAAAGCACCAAGCAGTAAATAACCTGCATGTTCTTCTGTTACAAGAGTCAAGTTAAACACAAGAACTAACCTTCCAAACATTTCATAATACTGTGTTAATCTGTGATAAAGCACCAAGCAGTAAATAACCTGCATGTTCTTCTGTTACAAGAGTGAAGTAATGACAATATTTCTGGTATTAATATACAAATTAATCAATACCTCCACATACTTATTTTATGTACATGCTTGCATTAATTGTGATTCTTTGAATATATCAAGAGAAGCTACTGTTCCGAAAACAACTATTTTGTATTGCAATAAGCAGTTATGCATCCAACAACCAATAATGAGAAAACTTGTGGAGTGAAGTAAGGGGAAACTGTGTATAGACCACAGAAGACCCTGTTAGATGATAATGGAATCTCCAATGTTTCTTGAAACTTCTACAAGCATGATGTCTAAATTTCTAAAAAATCTGTTATGTTACACTCGCATAATTGCAATCTCTCATACATTACACAATTCATAATAAAAGTGATTCTTCCAACTACATCATATTATCCGAAATAAATATTTGTGTAAGCAACAACACACGTTGTTGCAAGTCACTTTTTGTTATTATGAACCATGAGAAAACAATGTCCTACTCAAATGACTCTCTCTACTCGCTCTTCTCCAAACTATTTTTAAAAATCTTAAAACTTCTATCTACTTCTTGTTAATCCAGATAAACTTTCAATTCACATTTTGTTGTAGGGCTACAATAGATAAAGTGATAGTCACATGTTTAAAAGTGTTGCTATGCGATGAGTTTGAAATTCCATGCTCTTTGCATGACCGTCAGAAAAAACAAATGACGACTTATTTGAAAAAAAGTATACGTTTTTAGAATTGAAACTAATAACAAAGAGTATCTTGGAAATAGCTAATACCACAAAAGGTTTTATTTGATATAAATTGTGCGCTTTAACAAGATGTACACCCTGACAAAAATGAGCAGACTCTCGAAGGTATATTCGTCGATGTTCAAATCATTTCCACAGCCACTTCATAATGGTGTCTTGGGATGCATGCCTTTAGCTTCATTCTATTGTCACCTTTCATATACCGAGTCCCAGCTCTGAGTATGGGCTGACAGCCAAGCGGTTATATGCAGGTACATAGCACTGACACTACCAGGGTTTGTATCCTGAGTATAATTTTTTTTCCTTTCTTTCTATTTCCACCAAAAAACCTATTTATTGCGCATATTATAATGTAATATCAAATTGCTAAGGCTTATTTCATTTCAAGGCATTCATGTTCATACATGAAAACTGAAACACTTCCTTTTCATTTTCAAACTAAATAAGTAAATATTGTATTCCTAAATGAAAAATGAAAAAGTGAATAAAAATAGAAATCAAATTAATATCAGGTGTGTAAACCCTCTACTTCTATTACTGTCCTTATTTTACGGGGATGGATGATATCAAATGCCTAGTCTAATTTTCACAAGAGGATGCTTCCTCCCAAGCACCCTGTGTTTCATCACCTCTGCCCACACATTTTCAATAGGATTCAAATCTGGTGAGCAAGTCTTGGCTTTGTGAGAACCAGTTTGAAACCTGCTGACTTGTGTGGACAGGGTGGTTATCCTTCTGGAATTCAATCATTCCATTGGGATGTCTGGTCCTTACAGAAGAAACCATGACGTTTTCAAGGATGTCTTTATACTGCTGACTATTTAATCAAGCTGCCACAACATGCCTAGACTATCTTGCGACATCCAACCCCAACACGACACAGAAACACGACATTAGCAATCCATTTGTGCCACACATTTTGCGTCATAATGTTTTCCTCCGGGGTGGTAGACCTTCCCATTTGTAGACAAAAATGTCACCTCGTCTGTGAATATAACCCTATTCCAGTTAGGGTTGAAATTTTCTTCTGCAAATGTGAGGCAAAATAATCTGATACATTTTATTATGCAAGTATCTTGAACATAATGGTATTTTAATCAAATTCCATACAGTCCTTTTGAGAAAATCAAGAGTAACCAAATTTTTAACATGTAAAGGGTAGTTTGGGGTGAGGGGATTTTCTTGAAAATCTGTGTCACATCTTTGGAAGATGCTGAACTCAAACACAAAGTTTGGTATTTAACCAACCTTTCGTTTTACAACAAGCTGTTCACATTTTTTGTTACTTTTTATTCGGGTAGTCTCAAAACATGTATTTCGAGTGAAATCTCTACTAATGTAGCTGTGCAATAGAGGAAGTAAAAACAACAATCACATATTTCAAAAAGATAGAGACCGCTTTACTCTTCAACCTGGGAAGTTATAACAGATAATTGTACTAAAAAGTGGACACAAACTGTGCACTTTATTTGACTATACATTTTCTGTGCAGTAAGTTTTTCTATATTTCTTATGCTTTTTTAGGTATGCAAACTTCAATGAGGATGAAGAGGACTTCAGAGAAAATGTATTACACATTATGTTTTAATCCTCAACCGGAGTTGTGGAGTCTTTTTCGATACCAGATAAACTGTACACACCTGAAATTCCTGTAATATTCTTTGCTTTGTCCTTGACAATTGCATAGCTTTCCCTTTGCTAAAGCTGTACCTGTGCTCGGGTTAAAATGACATCAATATTACCACCGTGTCCTTGAATAAATGACTAAAAGTCTGAGTGGTATCCCTAAACACCCCACAACACCAGTAGCGTTTCTGCAACTGATCGTGTTACTTGGTGCCAAGGTCATTTTGTGCTAACACCGCTTTTTCTATAACTCTTTCAAGTATGTAGGTGCTTAACCCAGAATTTCTGCAGTGTTTTATAGAAATATGATGCTAATGAATGTTAGGCAGAAAATACTCTGGATTACAATTCTCATCATGAAACACATTCAGAACAAGAAAATGAAGATGTGCCCATTGGGTGGTATAAATAAAAGCAAGCATTTGCTCGGTTTTGTATAAATAAAACTTTTCTGCTCAACCTCCTCGCGAGCAAAAGCTTGCTGACCTTGATCACCAAGCTATTGCTCGCGATATGGTATAAATAAAAACAAGTCCTGCTCGCCTTTAGTAAGCTTATGCTTGCTATTTCTTGAGCTACCTCTGCATTTTAATACATTGGTGGAGTTTATGATCGTGGTTCCAGAGCGGAAAATAAAAATCACACGACTTTCTCCATCACTCTTTTTACAAACAATTCTTACAAAATCTTATTCTTGGTAGCTACTTCTTGTTAATCGAGATAAATATCATTGTAGGAATAGAAGAATGCAGTAAACTAAAGTGATAGTCAAATATTTTAAATGTGGGTTGCTATTTGACGGATTTGAAATTCCGTTCTTTTCAGATGATCGTGGAAAAAAGAAAAAAATCCTGATGTTCTAATTCACATGGCTTTCTCTAATCATTCTTCTACAAACTATACTTAAAAGAGCTTATTATTCCAGCTTCTTCTTGTTAATCCAATAAACGTTCAATTTACATTTACAATTTTGTTATATGATACAGTAGGTAAAGTGAGTCAGCTTTTTAAAGAGCGCCTGGTGATGCAGTAATTTGTATCACAAATTACTTAAATGTAAATAATGATTGTAATATGAATATGCATTTTTATGTGACATTGATTTGAGATGTTTCTTGACTGTAATTATTGTTGAGAAGTAAGTTTTTAATGCCTTACTGAAACTGTCAATAATAGCGCGCAATAATGCAGAGAGGGGGCTGAGCTGTTTATCATTATTGGAAACGAGGAAGTTACGTAATGTTGGCGCGTTTTTCGGTAGAAACTTCTGGAATATTTTCTCCCTAAAGCATATGTATTCATAATTTTCATTGGATATTAAAATAGACGCTAATGTTGGCGCGTTTTATTAGCCAATAGTAGTTCAGTTATAATCTTTAGGCGTATCTGGATGCAGGAGTATAAATAGGGTAAGTCACAGGGAAATCGCGGGCAGTTCATTGAAAATCTCAATACATTACACATCGCCTTCAGTCGTCCAGTTCATCAAAATTCTTAGTACATTACACGTCGCCTTCAGTCGTTCAGTTCATCAAAAATCTGTGTACACTACACGTCGTCTTCAGTCAGTCAGTTCGTCGAAAGTATTTGTACGGCAAACGTCGGGTATAGATTCACAAGTTACGCGCAGCAGAATTATAAATAATCTAAAGTATTGTAAGGTTAATTATACAAAAGATTGAAGTACGCAAATTAAAAGTGATCAGTAAGAAGTTATTATAACAGTTTCAGTTTGGCGAGTGTTAAGATCAATGTATAAATGTGATAGTTAACGTGTTCGACAATAAATGTGTAAAACAAATTTCTTCATCAGTGTTATATTTGGATAAAAGATTCCTTTCCGTTTACACACTCTGATTCAAGAGACATGTTCGACTGAGAAATAATAGCTAGCCGGAGGACAGTAAACAAAACTTATAATTCTTTTAAACACTAATACTACCACAAATTGCTAACACTAGATGGAGCTACAAACCGAACAAATGAATGACGTCACAAGATGGCTTCACATGAAGTAAACACACATACACAAACATTACAAGTAATAACATTATAAGTAAAACCACCGCAAATTGGCTACCACAACGTGGGGCTACAATAATGTTAAATAAATACAACATAGCTACCACAAATTGGCTCCCATACGTGGGGCAGTTCAAATTATGTAACCAAACAAAACAAATGCAGCACAATATAAGATCTTCAAGTTCTAATAATTTACGTAAAAACATATTACGTAAACAATAATGTTAAATAAAGATAACATTTGAATACCGTCACACTGGCTATATGAGGGCTTTGAAATTTGATGCTCTTTGCATGATGACGAGAAAATATTGAATACCGACTTCTCATTTGAGAGAATTATAAATAGTTATTTGAAAGTTTAAACCAATAACAAGGAATATCTCAGGAATGATTAAGTTAAAAAAAAAGAAAGTAAAAAAGATATGCTTTGACATAAATTGCATGCTTTAACAAGAACAATTTTCTTTTTGTAGTAAGATTTTTTGTAGATAGATTTGCCTATCTTATGGTTTACCAATTGTGCAAAAGTTACTGAGAAATAAGAGGACTTCGGAGGATATTCCCAGGAAATGGAATATATGCATTTGACATGAAAACATTTTAAACATGTCGTGTTTAATCAAAATCATTAGAGTCATTTTTGAGAAAATAAAGCTTTTGGAGAAAGTTTCCATATTAAGGGCATTTTGGCGGGGGTACTTTCTTGAAAATCTTCCTGACGAATGTTTGGAAGGTGCTGAATTTAAATACCAAACTTGTTATTTAACGACTTTTCCTTCTGAGTTTGCTGTTCAGACACAGATGTGTAGTAGGACTCTTGTAGTAGAATCTCTTACAGTTTAGCATTACATAAAAGTCATTCAGAATGAAGAGCACTTCACTGGCTATTCCCAGAAAATTCGAGATATACCTAATTATATTTGCCATGCAAATATCTTAAACAATAGCGGATTTTAATCAAAATTGTTGGAGCCATTTTTGAGAAAAGGGTTAGTTTTGGGGTAGAGGAATTTTCTTGAAAATCTCATCACATTTTGGAGGATACTAAGTTTGAACTATTTTTTTTATTTATGCTGTTCACACACACATTTGCTAAAGATGTTTCTTTTTAATTCAGGCACTCTCAAAATGTGTATCTCTGATGAAATCTCGGTATGGAATTTTTGCATAGAGTGCAATACTTCCTCTACTTGCTATACGTAAGTGATATAAAAATTGTTTCAAGACGCAAGAACTCGGATGTGTGCTGATATAAACAGTTATTTAAAAGAGAAAATGTAAAAGGTTGCGCAACATTTTCTTCTAGAGGCAAATGAAACACGAGGTGGACCTTCTAACAATGCTGAAAAGATACTGACGTGTTTTCATCTGGGTACTATAATGCTAAACAGAATGTGAGTGAAGTCATAGCGAGCTGCTCTTATTACCGGAAGACTGGTAATATAATCAAAGCGATATACAAATAAACACTTACATAGAGCAGAATGTTCGCACAAATCAAAACCGGATTATAACTAAAGAATTTCAATTAAAACCAAACTTAAATTTAACTTTCAAATGAAACTCTTTAATCCAGTTTAACTTTAATTCATGATAACATCTTATAAATTCTTGGAATTACGTAGTGATATTTTATATAGATGCAGAGGATATCAATATAAAGGTGCAAAACAGAAGTACAAATAATCTACTTTCAATATATCAGTTGGTGACAAGCTTGTAATACTATCAAATAAGGAAATGAGGGATTGGATTTAGAAAGGGGATGAGGTTATCTGTTAAAAGTTGGGTGAATCTCAATGTCTGTTTCATTTGCAAAATCTTTAATTATGATTGTGTTATTTAAAATTTGCATGTCTATTAGATTTCATAAACGAGAGTATGATTAATATGAATGAGTATATGTATATTTAGGTGCAGTAAAGTTTTAAATCGCCTCCTCAAAAGAATGGGCGTGTTTGTTTACTCAGATGATGTGTCGTGGTGAAGGTCACTGAGCAAAAGCTTGGAAGTTGATAGTAATAGCTCATCGAAGAGGGGAAATTTTTATTTATACCAAACCACGACCTGTTGCTCATTTCTCAACTTGCTTGGAGCTACAGCTCACAAGCTTTTGCTTGTTTTTATTTATATCACCCATTGTTTCTGTACAGCAAGAATGAATTTAAATGGTCAGTCATCGAATCCAATAAAAATAGAAGAACATTGTAATGAAAGTTCCTACACTGAAAGGGGCGGCATACGTTTGTTAGCATTTAAAACATTATTTCTGTTTGCATCAAGTTTATTTAGATTCTGTGGAGGATATAGTGCAAATAACTATGATTGTGTTTTAATTGTCGTTGTAGTTAGTGTATGAATAAAGGCATGTTATATGATATTCTTATGATATCGTTTCTGACCCAATAACTCCACTAACACCCTCAGAGTCACAACTCTGCTTGAAGGTAGATACTTCAAATATATGAGATCCTCAAATGCAATGCCAGAATCTACTATTATCACACAAAAGTAATGTGAAAAATCAACATTTTGTTTTGTATAAGGCAAGTTTTGCAACTGACAGCCTCATATAGCATGTTAGGCATTTTTTAAAAGATAAATACATGGTGTTGCATATAAAGTACTTCCTGGGATAGCAGGATTTCCTTGAATGAAGTGCACTCTTTCTCTGATACAATGAACATTTTGTTTTGTATAAGGCAAGTTTTGCAACTGACAGCCTCATATAGCATGTTAGGCATTTTTTAAAAGATAAATACATGGTGTTGCATATAAAGTACTTCCTGGGATAGCAGGATTTCCTTGAATGAAGTGCACTCTTTCTCTGATACAATGAACATTTTGTTTTGTATAAGGCAAGTTTTGCAACTGACAGCCTCATATAGCATGTTAGGCATTTTTTAAAAGATAAATACATGGTGTTGCATATAAAGTACTTCCTGGGATAGCAGGATTTCCTTGAATGAAGTGCACTCTTTCTCTGATACAATGAACATTTTGTTTTGTATAAGGCAAGTTTTGCAACTGACAGCCTCATATAGCATGTTAGGCATTTTTTAAAAGATAAATACATGGTGTTGCATATAAAGTACTTCCTGGGATAGCAGGATTTCCTTGAATGAAGTGCACTCTTTCTCTGATACAATGAACATTTTGTTTTGTATAAGGCAAGTTTTGCAACTGACAGCCTCATATAGCATGTTAGGCATTTTTTAAAAGATAAATACATGGTGTTGCATATAAAGTACTTCCTGGGATAGCAGGATTTCCTTGAATGATACATGCAACATTTTGTTTTAGGGATCCTCAAAATATATACTTAAGTGAAAAACCAAATTTTTGGATGGAATACGATATTTTGTCTACCTAACAAAAGTAAGTAAATGGTTTTCTTGAAAATGGAACCTCATTTGTCATCCAATGCTGAACTAACGTGACTGTGTTTCAAGTAACTGACATTATATGGAGTCTTCAGATCTATTCAGCTGTTGCCGCCAGTTGGTTGTCTGCACATGATGTCAACACTTTGAAGCGAGTTTATCACTAGTGCCTCTCACAGAGGGCTAGCAAAAGATGAGCGGAAGGAGTAAATGTCAACAGTTTTGAGGTCACTTTAGTAAAATGAGACTCATATTGTACCTTCCCAGTATTTACATTTGGAATGTCTTTTTTTTTTTTTTTTTGATCTTGTAAACTAAAATCTCAGCATGTATGTTGATAGGCAACTCAAATAATTGATCTTTTTTTTTTAGCATAGAATGTCTCGGCATGGCATTCAACCATGCAAATTCCGTGATTGGTGGTCACTTCCATCTCGCATGCAAAAACATACAAAATCTCCTACTGAAAAACAGTTGTGCACTGCTGCAGTACATCAGTCTGTTTACGAAGTTGGAAACAGGGGCTCGCTTAAGTAATAATAACGTCATTCATTTAAACCAACAGACAGTAAAGGTCAAATAAATCTGGAGACCTGTTATAAGGTATAATACCTTAAAAGCATGACTTATTATTAAAGGAGCTTTCTGCTTGGATCATATATGGTATGGATTTCTGGGAACAGATGCTTCATAATAAAAGTAGATGGTTTAATAAAACTGCTTATGTCAGCCATATATTGTGATGCCGGCTGAGCAATATGAGCACTTGATATTTAGGAACATAGAGTGATTGCTTAATCAATTTTACATACTTTCTTGTCGTGAGGCAGGTTAGGTTTATCATACTCCAACAACAACAACAGTTTTGAGAATGTAAATACCTGCGTAAATGAAACCATGGTTTGACTGAAAAGAGGATGAGATTATGCCAAATTTCTCCCTCACACACTTTATTCAAAATCCATTCACAAGACACTTGGTATAAGTTATTGCACCATTGTACATTTATATGGTTTTAACCCGAAGAACTTTGTAACCCTTTGTACAGAATCGTAAGAAATTTCTGTTTGCTGAGAAAGGTGGCTAAGAGATTTCTAGAGGAATTTTCCAAGCAATGACCAACGCCATCAAGAGTTTCTTCTGTGAAGACCGTATTTCATCTTCTTATGTCACAAAATTTATTAAATAAGCTATGAATGTCCCACAACTTGGGACTAGAACTACTAAGAAAATCTTTTCAAATGATCTCATGGCAACTGCATTACGAGACCATTATCCCCCCCCCAAACATTCCCCTCCTGCCTGCACAAGCGTACTGCTAATGTTAGCATCATGCAGCCCCAGCTCCAAGATATTCGGATGACCCAGTATTTCTGGCTTATTTATGAAAGTTCATACATCAGCAGACTAAAGAGCTATCCCACATGTGACGTGTGCGAGTGGGCACTCCCTTACAAGGTGGCAAAAGCTTCTGCAACTGCTTAATTCCTGAGGAAACCAGCAACTCGCCTATTCTCAAGTGGACTCGTCCGGCATATGTTCTACTATATTTTAATTATCTGCAATATTCAAGTGAATAAATATAGTTTTCTGTTTCATTGTTGGGTCTGTAGAAAATTTTTTCCCTGCGTGTCTCTAACGTTATCTAATATGGAAACTCACGTATTCTCAAGTGGACTCGTCTGGCAGGTGTTTTTTTGCATCATTATTAGAGCTGTGGAAATATATTACCCTGCGCTCCTCTAAACGCCTACCAGCAAGGTTTTCTATACATTCTTCTGTTATTTACATAACATGAGAATAGAAATGTTTAGAGTGAAGATATATTTGACAATTGGCAAAATTATGGCAATCTTTGAGGCTCCTAATGATGACATTGGTGATAGTTTATCATCTTCATCAGAGGAGGACCACACAGAAAACACTGATCATAATACCAACTCAACAAGGAGCGCTAATAGTAATCGAGATGAAAATATGTCACAAGCTGATGATTATTCATTTCTCTCTGAGGACAACATTCCTTTGGCATTATGTTTGACTCCTTATAAGGGAAAAGATGGCACAGTCTGGTACAAAGAACCACCAATTGTTGGGAGGAGGAACGCCAGCTCGAAACATTTTGACAGTGACCTGGTGTGAAACAAAGAGTAAAAAATGCCACAACCAATGTTGACGCATGGAGTTTGCTATTTACCAGATAGTGAAGTAGATATGGAGAGGGCCAGTATTCCAGGAAGCCTGACGCCATCCCAACCTAAGCAGAAGAAATCAAAGCAATGTTCCGGATTCTGTATATCTGTGGTGTTATGAACTCTGCACACTTGAACACCAAGGGCATTTGGGGCACTGGTGTAGACCTTGTAATTTGTACGATATAGTGGAAATGCTATAATTTTCTTGTGAGCTACCTCCAATTCCATGACAAAAATACTAGAAATTACATATGTACAAGAGAAATTTGAAGAATTTCTAAGAATCTGTCATTCTACATTCACGGTATCTGAATATGCAACGATAGACAAAAATTTGGAAGCATTTCCTAGCTGTTGTAGCTTTAAGGTAGCTGAAAATCTTCATGCTAACAGACTGCCAGTCACTCTTCACAACCAATATGAAGTACAGTCTGGAGCACAACTGAATCACCAGTTCTACCAATGATGTTGTAAAGAGATTGGTAGCTTTCTTCACATAAAATGGGAGAAATGTCAGTTAGCACAAGACCTGCAACAAAAACACAAATTGACTTTCGTAGGTACTGTAAGGGAGGTTCCTTAATAATTTTGTCCAATTTAAGCACAAGCAAGTTTATTCCCGTACTTTTGGTTTCAACAAGGACAAAATAACCTTTGTTTCCTATATACCCAAGAGGAACAAATGTGTGCTCTTATTCTCATTCATGCCTTATAATCTGACATAGATCCTCAAAGTTATGAACCAAGGAAGCTGGAAATCATCATGTTTTATAATCAAACAAACGTTGGTTTCATATTGTGGATCAGATGTGTCAAAATTATTCAGCAAGCCATATTTCCAACTTAACTGAACAGAGTCAAAGATGTTTCAGATAACTTCATAAATAACAGTTTCATACATAGTAGAACCACACTTAAATAAAGAGCGTCAAAGCTGTTTCAGATAACTTAAAAATAACAGTTTCATATATGCTAACACCACAATTAACTCAAGAGGGTCAGAGATGCTTCAGATAACTTCATAAATAACAGTTTCATATATAATAGAACCACAGTTCACCGAAGAGGGTGAAAAATGCTTCAGTTAACTTCATAAATAACACTTTCATATATAGTAAAACCACACTTAACTGAAGAGGGTCAGAACTGCTTCAGATAACTTCATAAATAATAGATTCATATATAGTAGAACCTTACTTAACTGAAGATGGTCACAACTGTTTCAGATAACTTCATAAATAATAGATTCATATATAGTAGAACCACACTTAACTAAAGAGTGTCAAAGCTGTTTCAGATAACTTAATAAATAACAGTTTCATATATAGTAGACCCACACTGAACTGAAGAGGGTCAAAGCTGTTTCAGATAACTTAAAAATAACAGTTTCATATATGCTAACACCACAATTAACTCAAGAGGGTCAGAGGTGCTTCGGATAACTTCATAAATAACAGTTTCATATATAATAGAACCACAGTTCACCGAAGAGAGTGAGAAATGCTTCAGTTAACTTCATAAATAACACTTTCATATATAGTAAAACCACACTTAACTGAAGAGGGTCAGAACTGCTTCAGATAACTTCATAAATAACAGTTTCATATATAGTAGAACCACACTTAACTGAAGAGGGTCAGAACTGCTTCAGATAACTTCATAAATAATAGATTCATATATAGTAGAATCTTACTTAACTGAAGATGGTCAGAACTGCTTCAAATAACTTCATAAATAATAGATTCATATATAGTAGAACCACACTTAACTGAAGAGGGTCAGAACTGCTTCGGATAACTTCATAAATAATAGATTCATACATAGTACAACCACACTTACTGAAGAGGGTCAGAACTGCTTCAGATAACTTCATAAATAATAGATTCATATACACTAGAACCACACTTAACTGAAAAGGGTCAGAACTGCTTCAGATAACTTCATAAATAATAGATTCATATATAGTGGAACCACACTTAACTGAAGAGGGTCAGAACTGCTTCAGATAACTTCATAAATAATAGATTCATACATAGTACAACCACACTTACTGAAGAGGGTCAGAACTGCTTCAGATAACTTCATAAATAATAGATTCATATACACTAGAACCACACTTAACTGAAAAGGGTCAGAACTGCTTCAGATAACTTCATAAATAATAGATTCATATATAGTGGAACCACACTTCACTGAAGAGGGTCAGAACTGCTTCAGATAACTTCATAAATAATAGATTCATATACACTAGAACCACACTTAACTGAAAAGGGTCAGAACTGCTTCAGATAACTTCATAAATAATCCATTCATATACAGTAGAACCACACTTAACTGAAGAGGGTCAGAACTGTTTCAGATAACTTCATAAATAATAGATTCATACATAGTACAACCACACTTACTGAAGAGGGTCAGAACTGCTTCAGATAACTTCATAAATAATAGATTCATATACACTAGAACCACACTTAACTGAAAAGGGTCAGAACTGCTTCAGATAACTTCATAAATAATCCATTCATATACAGTAGAACCACACTTAACTGAAGAGGGTCAGAACTGTTTCAGATAACTTCATAAATAATAGATTCATACATAGTACAACCACACTTACTGAAGAGGGTCAGAACTGCTTCAGATAACTTCATAAATAATAGATTCATATACACTAGAACCACACTTAACTGAAGAGGGTCAGAACTGTTTCAGATAACTTCATAAATAATAGATTCATACATAGTACAACCACACTTACTGAAGAGGGTCAGAACTGCTTCAGATAACTTCATAAATAATAGATTCATATACACTAGAACCACACTTAACTGAAAAGGGTCAGAACTGCTTCAGATAACTTCATAAATAATAGATTCATATATAGTGGAACCACACTTAACTGAAGAGGGTCAGAACTGCTTCAGATAACTTCATAAATAATAGATTCATACATAGTACAACCACACTTACTGAAGAGGGTCAGAACTGCTTCAGATAACTTCATAAATAATAGATTCATATACACAAGAACCACACTTAACTGAAAAGGGTCAGAACTGCTTCAGATAACTTCATAAATAATAGATTCATATATAGTGGAACCACACTTAACTGAAGAGGGTCAGAACTGCTTCAGATAACTTCATAAATAATAGATTCATATACACTAGAACCACACTTAACTGAAAAGGGTCAGAACTGCTTCAGATAACTTCATAAATAATCCATTCATATACAGTAGAACCACACTTAACTGAAGAGGGTCAGAACTGTTTCAGATAACTTCATAAATAATAGATTCATATATAGTAGAACCACACTTAACTGAAAAGGGTCAGAACTGCTTCAGATAACTTCATAAATAATAGATTCATATATAGTAGAACCACACTTAACTGAAGAGGGTCAGAACTGCTTCAGATAACTTCATAAATAATCCATTCATATATAGTAGAACCACACTTAACTGAAGAGGTTCAGAACTGTTTCAGATAACTTCATAAATAATAGATTCATATATAGTAGAACCACACTTAACTGAAGAGGGTCAGAACTGCTTCAGATCACTTCATAAATAATCCATTCATATATAGCAGAACCACACTTAACTGAAAAGGGTCAGAACTGCTTCAGATAACTTCATAAATAATAGATTCATATATAGTAGCACCACACTTAACTGAAGAGGGTCAGAACTGCTTCAGATAACTTCATAAATAATAGATTCATATACAGTAGCACCACACTTAAGTGAAGAGGGTCAGAAATGCTTCAGATAACATCATAAATAATAGATTCATATACAGTAGAACCACACTTAACTGAAGAGGGTCAGAACTGCTTCAGATAACTTCATAAATAATAGATTCATATACAGTAGAACCACACTTAACTGAAGAGGGTCAGAACTGCTTCAGATAACATCATAAATAATAGATTCATATACAGTAGAACCACACTTAACTGAAGAGGGTCAGAACTGCTTCAGATAACAGCATAAATAATAGATTCATATATAGTAGAACCACACTTCACTGAAGAGGGTCAGAACTGCTTCAGATAACTTCATAAATAATAGATTCATATATATAGTAGAACCACACTTAACTGAAGAGGGTCAGAACTGCTTCAGATGACTTCATAAATAATAGATTCATATATAGTAGAACCACACTTAACTGAAGAGGGTCAGAACTGCTTCAGATAACTTCATAAATAATAGATTCATATATAGTAGAACCACACTTAACTGAAGAGGGTCAGAACTGCTTCAGATGACTTCATAAATAATAGATTCATATATAGTAGAACCACACTTAACTGAAGAGGGTCAGAACTGCTTCAGATAACTTCATAAATAATAGATTCATATACAGTAGCACCACACTTAACTGAAGAGGGTCAGAACTGCTTCAGATAACTTCATAAATAATAGATTCATATATAGTAGAACCACACTTTACAGAAGAGGGTCAGAACTGCTTCAGATAACTTCATAAATAATAGATTCATATACAGTAGCACCACACTTAACTGAAGAGGGTCAGAACTGCTTCAGATAACTTCATAAATAATAGATTTATATACAGTAGCACCACACTTAACTGAAGACGGTCAGAACTGCTTCAGATAACTTCATAAATAATAGATTCATATATAGTAGAACCACACTTAACTGAAGAGGGTCAGAACTGCTTCAGATAACTTCATAAATAATAGATTCATATACAGTAGCACCACACTTAACTGAAGAGGGTCAGAACTGCTTCAGATAACTTCATAAATAATAGATTCATATATAGTAGAACCACACTTTACAGAAGAGGGTCAGAACTGCTTCAGATAACTTCATAAATAATAGATTCATATACAGTAGCACCACACTTAACTGAAGAGGGTCAGAACTGCTTCAGATAACTTCATAAATAATAGATTTATATACAGTAGCACCACACTTAACTGAAGACGGTCAGAACTGCTTCAGATAACTTCATAACTAATAGATTCATATATAGTAGAACCACAGTTAACTGAAGAGGGTCAGAACTGCTTCAGGTAACTTCATAAATAATAGATTCATATACAGTAGCACCACACTTAAGTGAAGAGGGTCAGAACTGGTTCAGATAATTTCATAAATGATAGTTTCCTATATTGTGACGTATGCAAGCATTGTTAAGTGCGTACGTGACCTTGACCGCCTGGATCGGGTATTACGCAAGAGAGTGGTGGGGGTAAGCAAGCTTAGATAGCGTCCCACGCTGAAGTAGCGTGGCTTGGCAGTCAGTGAGTAGAGTCGCAGCTAGCAGGCAGGTTGTGGTGTTATGCGCTCCCCATACAAAAATGTATGGCGTCCTCGCCAACGGACATGAAGCTAAGGAGGTAATGTAATGTAATCCCCTTTTATTTAATGAACCCCCTTGCCATCCATTTCATTTCTGTTTAATTTACCATAGTATAAAGATCCTTTCTTCCATCTGAACTATGTAGGAATCCTTTTATTAGATATTCTATAATATTCTTCATTTTCATTTAGCTGCGTCCCTGGTCGTGGCCTTGCCTTATATGAGTTATTAACTTCCTGGTACCTCATTAGCGAGTCGCCCTACCTCCCATTGAGTATTTGTTTAGAGGTCACGACAATATAGTAGAACCACGCTTAAGTGAAGAGGGTAGGAACTGCTTCAGATAACTTCATAAATAATAGATTCCTATATAGTAGAACCACACTTCACTGAAGAGGGTCAGAAATGCTTCAGATAACTTCATAAATAATAGATTCCTATATAGTAGAACCACACTTCACTGAAGAGGGTCAGATAACTTCATAAATAATAGATTCATACATATAGTAGAACCACACTACACTGAAGAGGGTCAGATAACATCATAAATAATAGATTCGTATATATAGTAGCACCACACTTCACTGAAGATGGTCAGAGCTGCTTCAGATAACTTCATAAATAATAGATTCATATATAGTAGAACCAAACTTCACTGAAGAGGGTCAGAGCTGCTTCAGATAACTTCATAAATAATAGATTCATATATAGTAGAACCACACTTCACTGAAGAGAGTCAGAAATGCTTCAGATAACTTCCTAAATAATAGATTCATATACAGTAGAACCACACTTAACTGAAGAGGGTCAGATTACTTCATAAATAATAGATTCATATACAGTAGAACCACACTTAACTGAAGAGAGTCAGATAACATCATAAATAATAGATTCGTATATATAGTAGAACCACACTTAACTGAAGAGGGTCAGAAATGCTTCAGATAACTTCATAAATAATAGATTCATATATATAGTAGAACCACACTTCACTGAAGAGGGTCAGAAATGCTTCAGATTACTTCATAAATAAAAGATTCATATATATAGTAGAACCACACTTCACTGAAGAGGGTCAGAAATGCTTCAGATAACTTCATAAATAATAGATTCATATATAGTAGAAACACACTTAACTGAAGAGGGGTCAGAGCTGCTTCAGATAACTTCATAAATAATAGATTCATATATAGTAGAACCACACTTCACTGAAGAGGGTCAGAACTGCTTCAGATAACTTCATAAATAATAGATTCATATATAGTAGAACCACACTTCACTGAAGAGGGTCAGAAATGCTTCAGATAACCTCATAAATAATAGATTCATATATAGTAGAACCACACTTAACTGAAGAGGGTCAGAACTGCTTCAGATAACTTCATAAATAATAGATTCGTATATAGTAGAACTACACTTAACAGAAGAGGGGTCAGAGCTGTTTCAAGTAACTTCATAAATAATAGATTCGTATATAGTAGAAACACACTTAACTGAAGAGGGGTCAGAGCTGTTTCAAATAACTTCATAAATAACAGTTTCATCTTTAGCAGAACCACACTTAACTGAAGTGTCAGAGCTGTTTCAGATAACTTCATAAATAACAGTTTCGTATTTAGTAGAACCACACTTAACAGAAATGAAGAGGGTCACAGCTGTTTCAGATAAATTCATAAATAACAGTTTCGTCTTTAGCAGAACCACACTTAACTGAAAAGTCAGAGCTGTTTCAGATAACTTCATAAATAGCAGTTTCGTATTTGGTAGAACCACACTTAAATGAAATGAAGAGGGTCAGAACTGTTTCAAATAACTTCATAAATAAGAGATTTGTATAGAATAGAACCACACTTAACTGAAATGAACAAGGTCAAAGCTGTTTCAAATAACCTCATAAATAACAGTTTCGTATTTGGTAGAACCACAATTAACAGCAATGAAGAGGGTCAGAACTGTTTCAAATAACTTCATAAATAAGAGATTTGTATACAATAGAACCACCCTTAACTGAAATGAAGGGTGTCAGAACTGTTTCAAATAACTTCATAAATAAGAGATTTGTATACAATAGAAGCACACTTAACTGAAATGAAGAGGGTCAGAACTGTTTCAAATAACTTCATAAATAAGAGATTTGTATACACAAGAACCATACTTAACAAAAATGAAGAGGGTAAGAACTGTTTCAAACAACTTCATAAATAAGCTATTCATATACACAAGAACCACACTTAACTGAAATGAAGAGGGTCAGAACTGTTTCAAATAACTTCATAAATAAGAGATTCATATACACAAGAACCCTACTTAAATGAAATGAAGAGGTTCAGAGCTGTTTCAAATAAGTTCATAAATAAGAGATTCATATACTAAAGAACCAAATTAAACTGAAATGAAGAGGGTCATAACTGTTTCAAATAACTTCATAAATGAGAGATTCATATACAAAAGAACCACACTGAACAGAAATGAAGAGGGTCAGAACTGTTTCAAATAACTTCATAAATAAGAGATTCATATATAAAACAACTACACTTAACAGAAACGAAGAGGGTCAGAACTGTTTCAAATAACTTCATAAATAAGAGCTTCATATACAAAAGAACCACACTCAACAGAAATGAAGAGGGTCAGAACTGTTTCAAATAACTTCATAAATAAGAGATTTATATACAAAAGAAGCACACTTAACACAAATGATGAGGCTCAGAGCTGTTTCAAATAACTGCATAAATAAGGGATTCATATACAAAAGAACCACACTTAACAGCAATGAAGAGTGTCAGAACTGTTCCAAATAACTTCATAAATAAGAGATTCATATACAAAAGAACCACACTTAACAGAAATGAAGAGGGTCAGAACTGCTTCAGATAACTTCATAAATAATAGATTCATATATATAGTAGAACCACACTTAACTGAAGAGGGTCAGAACTGCTTCAGATAACTTCATAAATAATAGATTCATATACACTAGAACCACACTTAACTGAAAAGGGTCAGAACTGCTTCAGACAACTTCATAAATAATAGATTCATATACACTAGAACCACACTTAACTGAAAAGGGTCAGAACTGTTTCAGATAACTTCATAAATAATAGATTCATATACACTAGAACCACACTTAACTGAAAAGGGTCAGAACTGCTTCAGACAACTTCATAAATAATAGATTCATATACACTAGAACCACAGTTAACTGAAAAGGGCCAGAACTGCTTCAGATAACTTCATAAATAATAGATTCATATACACTAGAACCACACTTAACTGAAAAGGGTCAGAACTGTTTCAGATAACTTCATAAATAATAGATTCATATACACTAGAACCACACTTAACTGAAAAGGGTCAGAACTGCTTCAGACAACTTCATAAATAATAGATTCATATACACTAGAACCACACTTAACTGAAAAGGGTCAGAACTGCTTCAGATAACTTCATAAATAATCCATTCATATATAGTAGAACCACACTCAACTGAAGAGGGTCAGAACTGTTTCAGATAACTTCATAAATAATAGATTCATATATAGTAGAACCACACTTAACTGAAAAGGGTCAGAAATGCTTCAGATAACTTCATAAATAATAGATTCATATATAGTAGAACCACACTTAACTGAAGAGGGTCAGAACTGCTTCAGATAACTTCATAAATAATCCATTCATACATAGTAGAACCACACTTAACTGAAGAGGGTCAGAACTGTTTCACATAACTTCATAAATAATAGATTCATATATAGTAGAACCACACTTAACTGAAGAGGGTCAGAACTGCTTGAGATAACTTCATAAATAATCCATTCATATATAGTAGAACCACACTTAACTGAAAAGGGTCAGAACTGCTTCAGATAACTTCATAAATAATAGATTCACATATAGTAGCACCACACTTAACTGAAGAGGGTCAGAACTGCTTCAGATAACGTCATAAATAATAGATTCATATATAGTGGAACCACACTTATGTGCAGAGGGTCAGAAATGCTTCAGATAACGTCATAAATAATAGATTCATATATAGTGGAACCACACTTAACTGAAGAGGGTCAGAACTGCTTCAGATAACTTCATAAATAATAGATTCATATACAGTAGCACCACACTTAAGTGAAGAGGGTCAGAACTGCTTCAGATAACCTCATAAATAATAGATTCATATACAGTAGAACCACACTTAACTGAAGAGGGTCAGAACTGCTTCAGATAACCTCATAAATAATAGATTCATATACAGTAGAACCACACTTCACTGAAGAGGGTCAGAACTGCTTCAGATAACTTCATAAATAATAGATTCATATATATAGTAGAACCACACTTAACTGAAAGGGTCAGAACTGCTTCAGATGACTTCATAAATAATAGATTCATAATTAGTAGAACCACACTTAACTGAAGAGGGTCAGAACTGCTTCAGATAACTTCATAAATAATAGATTCATATATAGTAGAACCACACTTAACTGAAGAGGGTCAGAGCTGCTTCAGATAACTTCATAAATAATAGATTCATATATAGTAGAACCACACTTAACTGAAGAGGGTCAGAGCTGCTTCAGTTAACTTCATAAATAATAGATTCATATATAGTAGAACCACACTTAACTGAAGAGGGGTCAGAACTGCTTCAGATAACTTCATAAATAATAGATTCATATATAGTAGAACCACACTTAACTGAAGAGGGGTCAGAACTGCTTCAGATAACTTCATAAATAATAGATTCATATATAGTAGAACCACACTTAACTGAAGAGGGGTCAGAACTGCTTCAGTTAACTTCATAAATAATAGATTCATATATAGTAGAACCACACTTAACTGAAGAGGGGTCAGAACTGCTTCAGTTAACTTCATAAATAATAGATTCATATATAGTAGAACCACACTTAACTGAAGAGGGGTCAGAACTGCTTCAGTTAACTTCATAAATAATAGATTCATATATAGTAGAACCACACTTAACTGAAGAGGGGTCAGAACTGCTTCAGATAACTTCATAAATAATAGATTCATATATATAGAACCACACTTAACTGAAGAGGGTCAGAGCTGCTTCAGTTAACTTCATAAATAATAGATTCATATATAGTAGAACCACACTTAACTGAAGAGGGTCAGAACTGCTTCAGATAACTTCATAAATAATAGATTCATATATAGTAGAACCACACTTAACTGAAGAGGGTCAGAACTGCTTCAGATAACTTCATAAATAATAGATTCATATATAGTAGAACCACACTTAACTGAAGAGGGTCAGAACTGCTTCAGGTAACTTCATAAATAATAGATTCATATACAGTAGCACCAAACTTAACTGAAGAGGGTCAGAACTGCTTCAGATAACTTCATAAATAATAGATTCATATACAGTAGCACCACACTTAACTGAAGAGGGTCAGAACTGCTTCAGATAACTTCATAAATAATAGATTCATATATAGTAGAACCACACTTAACTGTAGAGGGTCAGAACTGCTTCAGGTAACTTCATAAATAATAGATTCATATACAGTAGCACCACACTTAAGTGAAGAGGGTCAGAACTGGTTCAGATAACTTCATAAATGATAGATTCCTATATTGTGACGTATGCAAGCATTGTTAAGTGCGTACGTGACCTTGACCGCCTGGATCGGGTATTACGCAAGAGAGTGGTGGGGGTAAGCAAGCTTAGATAGCGTCCCACGCTGAAGTAGCGTGGCTTGGCAGTCAGTGAGTAGAGTCGCAGCTAGCAGGCAGGTTGTGGTGTTACGCGCTCCCCATACAGACATGTATGGCGTCCTCGTCAACGGACATGAAGCTAAGGAGGGAATGTAATGTAATCCCCTTTTATTTAATAAACCCCCTTGCTATCCATTTCATTTCTGTTTAACTTACCATAGTATAAAGATCCTTTCTTCCATCTGAACTATGTAGGAATCCTTTTATTAGATATTCTACAATATTTTTCATTTTCATTTAGCTGCGTCCCTTGTCGTGGCCTCGCCTTATATGAGTTATTAACTTCCTGGTACCTCATTAGCGAGTCGCCCTACCTCCCATTGAGTATTTGTTTAGAGGTCACGACAATATAGTAGAACCACACTTAAGTGAAGAGGGTCAGAACTGCTTCAGATAACTTCATAAATAATAGATTCCTATATAGTAGAACCACACTTCAATGAAGAGGGTCAGAAATGCTTCAGATAACTTCATAAATAATAGATTCCTATATAGTAGAACCACACTTCACTGAAGAGGGTCAGATAACTTCATAAATAATAGATTCATATATATAGTAGAACCACACTTCACTGAAGAGGGTCAGATAACATCATAAATAATAGATTCGTATATATTGTAGAACCACACTTCACTGAAGAGGGTCAGAGCTGCTTCAGATAACTTCATAAATAATAGATTCACGTATAGTAGAACCACACTTCACTAAAGAGGGTCAAAAATGCTTCAGATAACTTCATAAATAATAGATTCATATACAGTAGAAACACACTTAACTGAAGAGGGTCAGATAACTTCATAAATAATAGATTCATATACAGTAGAACCACACTTAACTGAAGAGAGTCAGATAACATCATAAATAATAGATTCGTATATATAGTAGAACCACACTTAACTGAAGAGGGTCAGAAATGCTTCAGATAACTCCATAAATAATAGATTCATATATATAGTAGAACCACACTTCACTGAAGAGGGTCAGAAATGCTTCAGATAGCTTCATAAATAATAGATTCATATATATAGTAGAACCACACTTCACTGAAGAGGGTGAGAAATGCTTCAGATAACTTCATAAATAATAGATTCATATATAGTAAAAACACACTTAACTGAAGAGGGGTCAGAGCTGCTTCAGATAACTTCATAAATAATAGTTTCATATATAGTAGAACCACACTTCACTGAAGAGGGTCAGAAATGCTTCAGATAACTTCATAAATAATAGATTCATATATAGTAGAACCAAACTTCACTGAAGAGGGTCAGAACTGCTTCAGATAACTTCATAAATAATAGATTCATATATATAGTAGAACCACACTTCACTGAAGAGGGACAGAACTGCTTCAGATCACTTCATAAATAATAGATTCATATATATAGTAGAACCACACTTCACTGAAGAGGGTCAGAACTGCTTCAGATAACTTCATAAATAATAGATTCATATATAGTGGAAACACACTTAACTGAAGAGGGTCAGAACTGCTTCAGATAACTTCATAAATAATAGATTCATATATAGCAGAACCACACTTAACTGAAGAGGGGTCAGAGCTGTTTCAAATAACTTCATAAATAATAGATTCGTATATAGTAGAAACACACTTAACTGAAGAGGGGTCAGAGCTGTTTCAAATAACTTCATAAATAACAGTTTCGTCTTTAGCAGAACCACACTTAACTGAAGTGTCAGAGCTGTTTCAGATAACTTCATAAATAACAGTTTCGTATTTAGTAGAACCACACTTAACAGAAATGAAGAGGGTCACAGCTGTTTCAGATGAATTCATAAATAACAGTTTCATCTTTAGCAGAACCACACTTAACTGAAAAGTCAGAGCTGTTTCAGATAACTTCATAAATAGCAGTTTCGTATTTGGTAGAACCACACTTAAATGAAATGAAGAGGGTCAGAACTGTTTCAAATAACTTCATAAATAAGAGATTTGTATAGAATAGAACCACACTTAACTGAAATGAACAACGTCAAAGCTGTTTCAAATAACTTCATAAATAACAGTTTCGTATTTGGTAGAACGACAATTAACAGCAATGAAGAGGGTCAGAACTGGTTCAAATAACTTCATAAATAAGAGATTTGTATACAATAGAACCACACTTAACTGAAATGAAGGGTGTCAGAACTGTTTCAAATAACTTCATAAATAAGAGATTTGTATACAACAGATGCACACTTAACTGAAATGAAGAGGGTCAGAGCTGTTTCAAATAACTTCATAAATAATATATTCGTATATAGTAGAAACACACTTAACTGAAGAGGGGTCAGAGCTGTTTCAAATAACTTCATAAATAACAGTTTCATCTTTAGCAGAACCACACTTAACTGAAGTGTCAGAGCTGTTTCAGATAACTTCATAAATAACAGTTTCGTATTTAGTAGAACCACACTTAACAGAAATGAAGAGGGTCACAGCTGTTTCAGATAAATTCATAAATAACAGTTTCGTCTTTAGCAGAACCACACTTAACTGAAAAGTCAGAGCTGTTTCAGATAACTTCATAAATAGCAGTTTCGTATTTGGTAGAACCACACTTAAATGAAATTAAGAGGGTCAGAACTGTTTCAAATAACTTCATAAATAAGAGATTTGTATAGAATAGAACCACACTTAACTGAAATGAAGGGTGTCAGAACTGTTTCAAATAACTTCATAAATAAGAGGTTTGTATACAATAGAAGCACACTTAACTGAAATGAAGAGGGTCAGAACGGTTTCAAATAACTTCATAAATAAGAGATTTGTATACACAAGAACCATACTTAACAAAAATGAAGAGGGTCAGAACTGTTTCAAACAACTTCATAAATAAGCTATTCATATACACAAGAACCAAACTTAACTGAAATGAAGAGGGTCAGAACTGTTTCAAATAACTTCATAAATAAGAGATTCATATATACAAGAACCATACTTAAATGAAATGAAGAGGGTCAGAACTGTTTCAAATAACTTCATAAATAAGAGATTCATATACTAAAGAACCACATTTAACAGAAATGAAGAGAGTCATAACTGTTTCAAATAACTTCATAAATAAGAGATTCATATACAAAAGAACCACATTTAACTGAAATGAAGAGGGTCATAACTGTTTCAAATAACTTCATAAATAAGAGATTCATATATAAAACAACCACACTTAACAGAAATGAAGAGGGTCAGAACTGTTTCAAATAACTTCATAAATAAGAGATTTATATACAAAAGAAGCACACTTAACACAAATGATGAGGCTCAGAGCTGTTTCAAATAACTGCATAAATAAGAGATTTATATACAAAAGAACCACACTTAACAGCAATGAAGAGTGTCAGAACTGTTCGAAACGACTTCATAAATAAGAGATTCATATACAAAAGAACCACACTTAACAGAAATGAAGAGGGTCAGAACTGTTTCAAAAAACTTCATAAATAACACATTCGTATACAAAAGAACCACACTTAACAGAAATGAAGAGGATCAGAACTGTTTCAAAGAACTTCATAAATAACACATTCGTATACAAAAGAACCACACTTAACAGAAATGAAGAGGATCAGAACTGTTTCAAAGAACTTCATAAATAAGAGATTCGTATACAAAAGAACCACACTCAACGAGAGTTGGAACTGTTTCAAATAACTTTATAAATAAGAGATTCGTATACAAAAGAACCACACTTAACAGAAATGATGAGGCTCAGAGCTGTTTCAATTAACTTCATAAATAAGAGATTCATATACAAAAGAACCACACTTAGCAGAAAAGAAGAGTGTCAGAACTGTTTAAAATAACTTCCTAAATAAGAGATTCATATACAAGAGAACCACACTTAACAGAAATGATGAGGCTCAGAGCTGTTTCAAATAACTTCATAAATAAGAGATTCATATACAAAAGAACCACACTTAACAGAAATGAAGAGGCTAGTAGCTCTTTCAAAGAACTTCATAAATAAGAGATTTGTATAGAATAGAACCACACTTAACTGAAATGAAGAGGGTCACAACCGTTTAAGATAACTTCATAAAAAAGATATTCATATACAATAGAACTACACACAACGGAAATGAAGAGGGACAGTACTGTTTTAGATACTTCATAAATAAGAGATTCATATACAATAGAACCACACATAATGGAAATGAAGAGGAACAGTACGGTTTTAGATACTTCATAAATAAGAGATTCATATACAATAGAACGACACATAACGTAAATGAAGAGCGACAGTACTGTTTTAGCTACTTCATAAATAAGAGATTCATATACAATAGAACCACACATAACGGAAATGAAGAGGGACAGTACTGTTTTAGATACTTCATAAATAAGAGATTCATATACAATAGAACCACACATAACGGAAATGAAGAGGGACAGTACTGTTTTAGATACTTCATAAATAAGAGATTCATATACAATAGAACCACACATAACAGAAATGAAGAGGGATAGTATTGTTTTAGATACTTCATAAATAAGAGATGCATATACAATAGAACCACACATAACAGAAATGAAGAGGGATAGTATTGTTTTAGATACTTCATAAATAAGAGATTCATATACAATAGAACCACACATAACACAAATAAAGAGGGATAGTACTGTTTTAGATACTTCATAAATAAGAGATTCATATACAATAGAACCACACATAACGGAAATAAAGAGGGATAGTACTGTTTTAGATACTTCATAAATAAGAGATTCATATACAATAGAACCACACATAACGGAAATAAAGAGAGATAGTACTGTTTTAGATACTTTATACATAAGAGATTCATATACAATAGAACCACACATAACGGAAATGAAGAGGGACAGTACTGTTTCAAATAACTTCATAAATAAGAGCTTCATATACAAATGAACCACACTTAACAGAAATGAAGAGGGTCAGAACTGTTTCAAATAGCTTCATAAATAAGAGATTCATATACAAAAGAACCACACTCAACAGAAATGAAGAGGGTCAGAACTGTTTCAAATAACTGCATAAATAAGAGATTCATATACAAAAGAACCACACTTAACATAAATGAAGAGGGTCAGAACTGTTTCAAATAACTTCATAAATAAGAGATTCATATACAAAAGAACCACACTTAACACAAATGATGAGGCTCAGAGGTGTTTCAAATAACTGCATAAATAAGAGATTCATATACAAAAGAACCACACTTAACAGCAATGAAGAGTGTCAGAACTGTTCCAAATAACTTCATAAATAAGAGATTCATATACAAAAGAACCACACTTAACAGAAATGAAGAGGGTCAGAACTGTTTCAAATAACTTCATAAATAAGAGATTCATATACAAAAGAACCACACTTAACAGAAATGAAGAGGCTCAGAACTGTTTCAAATAACTTCATAAATAAGAGATTCATATACAAAAGTACCACACTTAACAGAAATGAAGAGGGTCAGAACTGTTTCAAAGAACTTCATAAATAAGAGATTTGTATACAAAAGAACCACACTTAACAGAAATGAAGAGGCTAGTAGCTGTTTCAAAGAACTTCATAAATAAGAGATTTGGTTAGAATAGAACCACACTTAAGAGAAATGAAGAGGGTCGGAACTGTTTCAAAAAACTTTATAAATAAGAGATTCGTATACAAAAGAACCACACTAAACAGAAATGATGAGGCTCAGAGCTGTTTCAAATAACTTCATAAATAAGAGATTCATATACAAAAGAACCGCACTTAGCAGAAATGAAGAGGGTCAGGACTGTTTAAAATAACTTCCTAAATAAGAGATTCATATACAAAAGAACCACACTTAACAGAAATGAAGAGGCTAGTAGCTGTTTCAAAGAACTTCATAAATAAGAGATTTGTATAAAATAGAACCACACTTAACTGATATGAAGAGGGTCAGAACCGTTTCAGATAACTTCATAAATAAGAGATTCATATACAATAGAAGCACACATAACGGAAATGAAGAGGGACAGTACTGTTTTAGATACTTCATAAATAAGAGATTCATATACAATAGAACCACACATAACGGAAATGAAGAGGGATATTACTGTTTTAGATACTTCATTAATAAGAGATTCATATACAATACAAGCACACATAATGTAAATGAAGAGGAACAGTACTGTTTTAGATACTTCATAAATAAGAGATTCATATACAATAGAACCACACATAACGGAAATGAAGAGGAACAGTACTGTTTTAGATACTTCATTAATAAGAGATTCATATACAATAGAACCACACATAACGGAAATAAAGAGGGACAGTACTGTTTTAGATACTTCATAAATAAGCGATTCAAATACAATAGAACCACACATAACAGAAATGAAGAGGGATAGTACTGTTTTAGATATTTCATAAATAAGAGATTTATATACAATAGAACCATACATAACGGAAATAAAGAGGGACAGTACTGTTTTAGCTACTTCATAAATAAGAGATTCATATACAATAGAACCACACATAACGGAAATGAAGAGGGATATTACTGTTTTAGATACTTCATAAATAAGAGATTCATATACAATAGAACCATACATAACGGAAATAAAGAGGGATAGTACTGTTTTAGATACTTCATAAATAAGAGATTCATATACAATAGAACCACACATAACGGAAATAAAGAGGGACAGTGCCGTTTTAGATACTTCATAAATAAGAGATTCATATACAATAGAACCACACTAAACGGAAATAAAGAGGGATAGTACTGTTTTAGATACTTCATAAATAAGAGATTCATATACAATTGAACCACACATAACGGAAATAAAGAGGGATAGTACTGTTTTAGATACTTCATAAATAAGAGATTCATATACAATAGAAGCACACATAACGGAAATAAAGAGGGATAGTACTGTTTTAGATACTTTATAAATAAGAGATTCATATACAATAGAACCACACATAACGGAAATGAAGAGGGACAGTACTGTTTCAAATAACTTCATAAATAAGAGCTTCATATACAAAAGAACCACACTTAACAGAAATGAAGAGAGTCAGAACTGTTTCAAATAGCTTCATAAATAAGAGATTCATATACAAAAGAACCACACTCAACAGAAATGAAGAGGGTCAGAACTGTTTCAAATAACTGCATAAATAAGAGATTCATATACAAAAGAACCACACTTAACATAAATGAAGAGGGTCAGCACTGTTTCAAATAACTTCATAAATAAGAGATTCATATACAAAAGAACCACACTTAACACAAATGATGAGGCTCAGAGGTGTTTCAAATAACTGCATAAATAAGAGATTCATATACAAAAGAACCACACTTAACAGCAATGAAGAGTGTCAGAACTGTTCCAAATAACTTCATAAATAAGAGATTCATATACAAAAGAACCACACTTAACAGAAATGAAGAGGGTCAAAACTGTTTGAAATAACTTCATAAATAAGAGATTCATATACAAAAGAACCACACTTAACATAAATGAAGAGGGTCAGAACTGTTTCAAATAACTTCATAAATAAGAGATTCATATACAAAAGAACCACACTTAACACAAATGATGAGGCTCAGAGGTGTTTCAAATAACTGCATAAATAAGAGATTCATATACAAAAGAACCACACTTAACAGCAATGAAGAGTGTCAGAACTGTTCCAAATAACTTCATAAATAAGAGATTCATATACAAAAGAACCACACTTAACAGAAATGAAGAGGGTCAGAACTGTTTCAAATAACTTCATAAATAAGAGATTCATATACAAAAGAACCACACTTAACAGAAATGAAGAGGCTCAGAACTGTTTCAAATAACTTCATAAATAAGAGATTCATATACAAAAGAACCACACTTAACAGAAATGAAGAGGGTCAGAACTGTTTCAAAGAACTTCATAAATAAGAGATTTGTATACAAAAGAACCACACTTAACAGAAATGAAGAGGCTAGTAGCTGTTTCAAAGAACTTCATAAATAAGAGATTTGGTTAGAATAGAACCACACTTAAGAGAAATGAAGAGGGTCGGAACTGTTTCAAAAAACTTTATAAATAAGAGATTCGTATACAAAAGAACCACACTAAACAGAAATGATGAGGCTCAGAGCTGTTTCAAATAACTTCATAAATAAGAGATTCATATACAAAAGAACCGCACTTAGCAGAAATGAAGAGGGTCAGGACTGTTTAAAATAACTTCCTAAATAAGAGATTCATATACAAAAGAACCACACTTAACAGAAATGATGAGGCTCAGAGCTGTTTCAAATAACTTCATAAATAAGAGATTCATATACAAAAGAACCACACTTAACAGAAATGAAGAGGCTAGTAGCTGTTTCAAAGAACTTCATAAATAAGAGATTTGTATAAAATAGAACCACACTTAACTGATATGAAGAGGGTCAGAACCGTTTCAGATAACTTCATAAATAAGAGATTCATATACAATAGAACCACACATAACGGAAATGAAGAGGGACAGTACTGTTTTAGATACTTCATAAATAAGAGATTCATATACAATAGAACCACACATAACGGAAATGAAGAGGGATATTACTGTTTTAGATACTTCATTAATAAGAGATTCATATACAATAGAAGCACACATAATGTAAATGAAGAGGAACAGTACTGTTTTAGATACTTCATAAATAAGAGATTCATATACAATAGAACCACACATAACGGAAATGAAGAGGGACAGTACTGTTTTAGATACTTCATTAATAAGAGATTCATATACAATAGAACCACACATAACGGAAATAAAGAGGGACAGTACTGTTTTAGATACTTCATAAATAAGCGATTCATATACAATAGAACCACACATAACGGAAATGAAGAGGGATAGTACTGTTTTAGATATTTCATAAATAAGAGATTTATATACAATAGAACCACACATAACGGAAATAAAGAGGGACAGTACTGTTTTAGCTACTTCATAAATAAGAGATTCATATACAATAGAACCACACATAACGGAAATGAAGAGGGATATTACTGTTTTAGATACTTCATAAATAAGAGATTCATATACAATAGAACCACACATAACGGAAATAAAGAGGGATAGTACTGTTTTAGATACTTCATAAATAAGAGATTCATATACAATAGAACCACACATAACGGAAATAAAGAGGGACAGTGCCGTTTTAGATACTTCATAAATAAGAGATTCATATACAATAGAACCACACTAAACGGAAATAAAGAGGGATAGTACTGTTTTAGATACTTCATAAATAAGAGATTCATATACAATTGAACCACACATAACGGAAATGAAGAGGGACAGTACTGTTTTAGATACTTCATAAATAAGAGAATCATATACAATAGAACCACACATAAAGGAAATAAAGAGGGACAGTACTGTTTTAGATACTTCATAAATAAGAGATTCATATACAATAGAACCACACATAATGGAAATAAAGAGGGATAGTACTGTTTTAGATACTTTATAAATAAGAGATTCATATACAATAGAACCACACATAACGGAAATGAAGAGGGACAGTACTGTTTTAGATACTTCATAAATAAGAGATTCATATACAATTGAACCACACATAACGGAAATAAAGAGGGATAGTACTGTTTTAGATACTTCATAAATAAGAGATTCATATACAATAGAAGCACACATAACGGAAATAAAGAGGGATAGTACTGTTTTAGATACTTTATAAATAAGAGATTCATATACAATAGAACCACACATAACGGAAATGAAGAGGGACAGTACTGTTTCAAATAACTTCATAAATAAGAGCTTCATATACAAAAGAACCACACTTAACAGAAATGAAGAGGGTCAGAACTGTTTCAAATAGCTTCATAAATAAGAGATTCATATACAAAAGAACCACACTCAACAGAAATGAAGAGGGTCAGAACTGTTTCAAATAACTGCATAAATAAGAGATTCATATACAAAAGAACCACACTTAACATAAATGAAGAGGGTCAGAACTGTTTCAAATAACTTCATAAATAAGAGATTCATATACAAAAGAACCACACTTAACACAAATGATGAGGCTCAGAGGTGTTTCAAATAACTGCATAAATAAGAGATTCATATACAAAAGAACCACACTTAACAGCAATGAAGAGTGTCAGAACTGTTCCAAATAACTTCATAAATAAGAGATTCATATACAAAAGAACCACACTTAACAGAAATGAAGAGGGTCAAAACTGTTTGAAATAACTTCATAAATAAGAGATTCATATACAAAAGAACCACACTTAACATAAATGAAGAGGGTCAGAACTGTTTCAAATAACTTCATAAATAAGAGATTCATATACAAAAGAACCACACTTAACACAAATGATGAGGCTCAGAGGTGTTTCAAATAACTGCATAAATAAGAGATTCATATACAAAAGAACCACACTTAACAGCAATGAAGAGTGTCAGAACTGTTCCAAATAACTTCATAAATAAGAGATTCATATACAAAAGAACCACACTTAACAGAAATGAAGAGGGTCAGAACTGTTTCAAATAACTTCATAAATAAGAGATTCATATACAAAAGAACCACACTTAACAGAAATGAAGAGGCTCCGAACTGTTTCAAATAACTTCATAAATAAGAGATTCATATACAAAAGAACCACACTTAACAGAAATGAAGAGGGTCAGAACTGTTTCAAAGAACTTCATAAATAAGAGATTTGTATACAAAAGAACCACACTTAACAGAAATGAAGAGGCTAGTAGCTGTTTCAAAGAACTTCATAAATAAGAGATTTGGTTAGAATAGAACCACACTTAAGAGAAATGAAGAGGGTCGGAACTGTTTCAAAAAACTTTATAAATAAGAGATTCGTATACAAAAGAACCACACTAAACAGAAATGATGAGGCTCAGAGCTGTTTCAAATAACTTCATAAATAAGAGATTCATATACAAAAGAACCGCACTTAGCAGAAATGAAGAGGGTCAGGACTGTTTAAAATAACTTCCTAAATAAGAGATTCATATACAAAAGAACCACACTTAACAGAAATGATGAGGCTCAGAGCTGTTTCAAATAACTTCATAAATAAGAGATTCATATACAAAAGAACCACACTTAACAGAAATGAAGAGGCTAGTAGCTGTTTCAAAGAACTTCATAAATAAGAGATTTGTATAAAATAGAACCACACTTAACTGATATGAAGAGGGTCAGAACCGTTTCAGATAACTTCATAAATAAGAGATTCATATACAATAGAACCACACATAACGGAAATGAAGAGGGACAGTACTGTTTTAGATACTTCATAAATAAGAGATTCATATACAATAGAACCACACATAACGGAAATGAAGAGGGATATTACTGTTTTAGATACTTCATTAATAAGAGATTCATATACAATAGAAGCACACATAATGTAAATGAAAAGGAACAGTACTGTTTTAGATACTTGATAAATAAGAGATTCATATACAATAGAACCACACATAACGGAAATGAAGAGGGACAGTACTGTTTTAGATACTTCATTAATAAGAGATTCATATACAATAGAACCACACATAACGGAAATAAAGAGGGACAGTACTGTTTTAGATACTTCATAAATAAGCGATTCATATACAATAGAACCACACATAACGGAAATGAAGAGGGATAGTACTGTTTTAGATATTTCATAAATAAGAGATTTATATACAATAGAACCACACATAACGGAAATAAAGAGGGACAGTACTGTTTTAGCTACTTCATAAATAAGAGATTCATATACAATAGAACCACACATAACGGAAATGAAGAGGGATATTACTGTTTTAGATACTTCATAAATAAGAGATTCATATACAATAGAACCACACATAACGGAAATAAAGAGGGATAGTACTGTTTTAGATACTTCATAAATAAGAGATTCATATACAATAGAACCACACATAACGGAAATAAAGAGCGACAGTGCAGTTTTAGATACTTCATAAATAAGAGATTCATATACAATAGAACCACACTAAACGGAAATAAAGAGGGATAGTACTGTTTTAGATACTTCATAAATAAGAGATTCATATACAATTGAACCACACATAACGGAAATGAAGAGGGACAGTACTGTTTTAGATACTTCATAAATAAGAGATTCATATACAATAGAACCACACATAAAGGAAATAAAGAGGGACAGTACTGTTTTAGATACTTCATAAATAAGAGATTCATATACAATAGAACCACACATAATGGAAATAAAGAGGGATAGTACTGTTTTAGATACTTTATAAATAAGAGATTCATATACAATAGAACCACACATAACGGAAATGAAGAGGGACAGTACTGTTTTAGATACTTCATAAATAAGAGATTCATATACAATAGAACCACACATAAAGGAAATAAAGAGGGAGAGTACTCTTTTAGGTACTTCATAAATAAGAGATTGATATACAATAGAACCACACATAACGGAAATAAAGAGGGACAGTACTGTTTTAGATACTTTATAAATAAGAGATTCATATACAATAGAACCACACATAACGGAAATGAAGAGGGACAGTACTGTTTTAGATACTTCATAAATAAGAGATTTTTATACAATCGAACCACACTTAACCGAACTGAAGAGGGCCAGAGACATTTGCTTAACTCAAAAAATATTTTTTGGGATACTCAATTTTAACGATTTTAAGCAGCAAACGGAGGAAAATAATTGTATTACAAAAATGTATCTGTTCTTGTTTATTAAAACACTACTGGTGAATTCAGTGTTAAAATATGCCTTTATAGTATTTAGAAATACTATTTCATAAAATCAGTAATTTTGTTTGTGATCTTTTTTCTCACAATGCTGAGCAACTGTATCACACTCCATTTGATAAGCATTGTATCTGTTCTAGTGGCATGTGTGGTTTGTTTTACAAAACACAAAAGAACATGAAAAGGAAAGATTTTATGTTATTGATAGTGGTGTAATTCAATATTTCCTGCTAAGGTTTGAATAGGAAATTGTATATTTTAAAATAAAAAGAGTTGAAGGTTGTTACACTACATCACTAAAATGTAGTGATGTAGTGTAACAACCATCAACTGTCTTTATTTTAAATTATGACACATCAGTGTTACTAGCTTCTAAATCTTCAAAATTAGTTAGGAAATTGTAGTTTTTCTGACCTCTAAATCTTTTAATCTCTTGTATGTTGTTGGTTTCTGTTAAATGCTTATAACAACATTCTTTCTTTTTGCTGATATCTTACACACAATTAACCACACTGACCAACACCAAGAGTAAAATAACACAATGCATTTGCAAGCAGTTAACATTTGTTATAATGATACAATATTTCTTATAATGGGGTAGGGGTTGAAGATTAAAGGCTGGTTCACAACCGCCCGAGAACAGTAACCAGAACAGAAACGAGAACGGGAAGCAATGCACCATGCAAGATATTGGTTCACAACAACCCGGTAACAAGAACGGGAATGCATATCGATCACAAAGTGAATGTCGATTTTGCGCATTGGGATTCCAGTTGTTGTTAACTGACCAATGACATTTTTTCACCTACTTCCAATTTAGCCAAGCCAACGTCAAAATTCGATAGTGTAAACGTTATCTAAATGTATATCCATTACATTTCCAATCCCTCTACTTATGCCAAGCTTTCATTCCTTTATTTAATGGCATACATTAAAATTGTTTATTGTTCTTTTTTAATTTCCAACAGTTTTAGCTGTTCTTTGTAGCTTTTGCCATTGTTTTTTTAGGTAATAGCCAGTTTTGAGTTGCATATAAACAAACTACAAATTATCCCTTCACCAGAGCAACCAACGCTGATTAGATTTGCAGGTGTCGGGATGAGGTTGGGAAGCACATTTACTACTAATTCCTTCCACCTTCATGTTTCCAGCTTGCGACTATAGAGCACTAGTGGCTGTTTCATGTCACGGCCACCTAAAACAACCTCTAGAGTGAAGAGTTCAATATGCACAATAGGGATCTAATATGCCGTGCCCGGGAACGAGAACGAGAAAGTTAAAAGTTGGGCAACTCTTCTTTCCCGTTCCTGGGGCCCGGGAAGGTTTCCCATCGGTTGTGAACATTCCTATTTGAGTACATGTATTTCAACTTTCTCATTCTCGTTCTGGTTACCGTTCTCGTTGGTTGTGAACCAGCCTTAACTGCATATAGCATCAAGTACCTATATTGGAATTTAGGGTTGCAGTAAATAACATTGCTAATTGTTGCAGCAACACTGCCAGCATGAATCTGAGCATCCCTACTTTTATGTTGATTCTTTCTTACTTTCCCCTCTACCATTTTGGTTAAGTGCAGTTTTACTAAGTTTTGGTTCATATATAGCCATTTTTATGTTTGCTATATTAGATTTGTCTACTGCATGTTGCAGGTGCTTTCTCTACCACAAAATTGTATCACAATAGTAAAAGTGTTGAAGGTAGTAAACATAAACAGTTTGGTAATATGTACTTACAATATTTATGAAACATCTTGTAAAAAATAATCAGTTTCTATTACTTTTACATTATTGCTGTTTTTACTAACACAGTCGACTCTCAATTATCCACAGTAATGGAAGGGAAGGGAACACTACTGCAGATAAAGCAAAACAACAAGTAATACAAAAATGGTCATAACCCCCGTAATGTAAGCTGTGGTTATATGTATACAGTTAGAATGCAGAAATCCCTATTTAACTCACCGTTTTGTATAAGTCTGCATCTGTTTTGCACATCAAGTGTCTTTAACAATATTGTAGTAATTTCTTACCAGAAATAAGCCATTTACACTTCACAAAAACTACACCACGTATTCTGCTCTATTTACACACAAACACATTTAAAATCCAAGCCTTTAATCAACTTTTGTTTTAAAGAAACACATTCCTTTATTCATATTACATTTCTCAGTTTATGAAACATAAATTTATCAGACAGCAAGGAACACACACACACACACACACACACACACTCCCTCCCTCCCTCTCCCCCCCTCTCTCTCTCTTAATATAGCAAATTGTCAAATTCTCTGTCCATTCAAGGTCTGCTGAATGATATACACTATTCTGGAATCATCATCGTCATCTCAGATTTATGTAAACCGATCTTCTCGCCCCAAGTATACATTAACATTTTGTCATCAGTATCTACCACATGACCTGACAGTCCCAGTCAACCACAAACTTTTCTGGAATCATCATGTTGGACTTATGTAAAGCATTTTTCTTGCCCCAAGTATGCATAAGAATTTCTTCCATCAGTACCAGCCACATAATCTGGCAGTACCAAACTATTCTTCAATATTCTGAGGTTGCATATTCTGACCAAGGGATTTCCATTTGAAGGATGAGAGCAATAAAGTAGTGCATAAATGAAAGTTTACTATACAGTCCTTAACAAATTACAGTCCACCAAACACTTTGATGTACATAGAGTATGCTTTGCAATGCAAACTATGCAAGCTGGCAATGGAATTAAAAAAAAATAAATAGATCCTAAAATGGTCGCAGATAATAGAGAGTGTACTGTATAACTGTGCATAATGTGAGGAAAGATGCTAGTTACAACATTCTTTTAAGTAGCTTTTTTAATCTTATAACAAGAGGCTCTTTAGCTTCTAGTATAGTGAAAATGTTTTCTACCCAAAAGCCTGGATATAAATATATTGTAAAGCTGTGATTAATATTTAGGAAAACATGGGCGTACACTCTACTCGTATCACAAGCAAGTTGCTTCCAAAATGTTTAACTCTGGTGTAGAAATATTGTTATCAGTCTTGTGTTAGGTGAAAAGTGCTTTAATGTCACAAATTTTCAATCACTTATAAATCTAAAACATAGCTTACAGACGTTTAGAAATGTACTCTTGATTAGATGTGAGGCATTATCTTATAAAAGCAAAATTTTTCTTTTTGAATATTATACACGAATAGCTGATGTTTCTGTGCAGTGAGAGAGAATCTAGGCTTTAGTACCATACTGTCCAGGTTGTGCATTCCACACTGTTTCAGGAATGTCTTGCAGAATTAGAATTCCAAACTTGCTGCTGCTCCACGTATCTATTCATTTGCAATGCATGCTTTTCTGCATGGTATGTTTTGAAGATTTGACTGAGAACAGGTGAGGCATCTGGATCATTTATCCACATATTAGCACTGCTGGGATTCTCTAGCATGGATAAGAAAGCTGTAAAAACACAATCAAATCTGTAATGGGTTGGTAAACAAAATATCTAAGGCATGTGTGTTAAACATGTATGCTGTAATTACCTGGTGTCAGTATTTTCAAAAACTTTGATTATCACATGACTTTCACTACCTATTATACTCGTATTTATGTCGTCCTTCATGGTCTAGTGTACCATGCTAGCCTCTAATTCCCGAGACATGGGTTCAAACCGGCAGAGGGTAATGGATGTTTTCAGGCATAAAATATCTTGAGCATGGCTTCCTTTGGAAGGGAAGCAAAGCTGGTGGTCCCGTGTTGTAGATTTATGGCACGTAAAAGAACCTCAAAACTGATAAAGAGGCCTCTGAGCAAAATTTCCAGTCTTTCACGCCCAATATAGAATGGGACGCTAAGGACTATAGTAGTTAAAAGAGCATCCATAAATAAAATTCAATTTTAATTTTACCCTTGTATTTATGGTTATTTTAAAAATTAGATATGCTACATCCACATGACTTTCTCTGCTCCCTCTTCTATAAACTATTATTTTAAGAGATTATTCTTCTTGTTTATTGAAATGAACTTTCATCACACATTTTGTATAAGAAGGATACAATAGCCTAAAGGCCTGTTCACAATAACCAGGTGATGAGAATGGGAATACATATTGATAACGTGGAAAGATGATTTTGCACATTGGGATTTCATTTGTTTCTAACTGACCAATCATATTTTTTCACCCACTTCCATTTCATTTAACATAACGCAGGTTAGCCAACATCAAAATTCGATAGAGTAGACATTTTTTAAATGCAGATCCATTACTATTTCTGATTCTCTAGACGTACTAACCTTCATTCCTTTATTAATAGTATGCTTTAAAGTTGGTTGTTAATTTTGCTAGTCTTGTTCTTTGTAGTTTTTGCTATTTTTGAGGCAATAGCCAGTTTTGAGTTGCATATAAACAAATTACCAAAGACTCTTTCACTAGAAGACTAAATGCTCAATGGATCTGCGGGTGTCAGGATGCGCATTTGCTAGAAGTTGTTGCAGTGTCATTACGACTACAGAAAGCTCTAGTCACGGCTGCCTTGAATAATTTCTACAGTGAAAAGGCTAATATGCACAATATGCATCTAATACACGGTTCCCACAAATGACCCTTCATGTTTCAAATATGTGTAAATTGCATTGAATAAAAGTTAGAAACATGAAACCAGCACCAATGGAAAGAGAAGCTAAAAAAGTTTTGGTTATAGTATCATAGTTGGGAACAATATGCATGAAAGGACGACATTGCGCATTGTTGAAAGTTACAAAAGGGCTGGTATAGAGGATAGGCGAGCGTTCTGTGTTCTTGATTACCATGTTAATCAATTTGAAATTGTTGTTCAACATTTTTGAACAAATCCGATGTAGATACACACAGTGCCTTCAATTCATCACTCATCATTAAACACTATGGATTAAAAAAAAAACCATCAGCTTCCATATGAGTCTGCATACTCCATAGAAAGAATGACGTAATACTCTATCTTCTTGTTTTAGCAACTGCAGCATCTTTGGTATGCATGGAATCACAAACGTTTGTGCAGAACCTTCCCCAGTGGATTTAGGGATCTATAGGTCCCTACACTAGCTGCAGTGGTTGATTTTTGAGGACTACATGTGAAAGATTTGTTTCCTCGCTTACTGACTGGCATCCATGAGGGTTCCCCTTACAAATGCACTTTCTTGTCGTAAAATCAGAGTACAACTTACAAACTGAAGGCCCACTGGGTGGATCTACATCAAATCTGTTCAAAAATGTTGAACAACAATTTCAGATTGATTAACATGGTAATCGAGACCACAGAATACTCGCCTATCCTCTGTAACAGCCATTTTGTAACTTTCAACAATGCGCAATGTTTTACATGATTGTGCATCATTGTTACCAAATGTGATACTATAACCAAAACTTTTTGATTTCCTCTTTCCATTTGTATTAGTTTCATGTTTCTAAGTTTTATTAAATGTAGTTGCACATATTCAAAATCCAAAAGGTAATTTGTGGGAACTGTATATGTTGTGCCCGAGAATGAGAACATTAAAATTTGACCAAGTCTTCTTTCCCATTCTCGGATCTGGAAAAGCTCCCATCAACTGTGAATGCTCATATTATAATACATACATTTTAACTTTTTTGTTCTCGGTTAATATGAAGCGGGAATTGATCAGGGTACAATCATTGCGAAGCACATTCAGTGTCATGAATCAAAACAGTGTCACAAAGGATATATGTAAAGAAATTTAATGTAAATAATATCGACAAAATTTGCAACATTTATAGGATTTATGTAAAGAAAAGAACAATAACAATGTAATAGAAAGAAATGCAAATATTATCAAACCTAAGTCAATAATTTATTATGAAATGTAAACATTGAACATAACATAAAAGAGTGATAGGAAACAGTAAGCAGTTAAGAAAACATTAAATAAATGTGTATAAATAGCTGAATGATGTAGCAACAAAAGAGCTGAAACAATGAGTTTCCATGAAGACTCAACAAGCTAAAAGGAGGTGACCTCGCAGAAGAGAAGATAGTTAATGAGTTAAAGTGGGAGACAGCATTATTAGTACTACAAACAAATTAAACTCTGTTCCATATAACTCGTGAACTAGTCACCTCTCATTGCCTGCTGTATGATACAAAATAGTTCCTTATTTAACATGATCATTTCCTTAATATATACAAAGTCCACTGTAAAATTTGCATTTTCATAACCTTATGAATTAAATATATTACATAATATAGTTAATACATCTGGAATGCATGTAAATTCTTATTATCAAATAGATGGGAGGATTCTTCGGTTTAAGCCTCCTTTAAGGATAATGAAAGCTTGTACCTCTATCATAACAATGTGTGTATATCGCTTTTATCACCCATCCTTGCACTGCACATGGCTTGTTTGTTACCACTCAAAGGTGTATATTTTTAATGATTTATTGTCTATTTGAACTTACATGCAATTTATACAATATAATGGAATTGCTTATTATTTCTCTTCCCCTTATATTTAACACACTGTTGTATATATAATGGGAAAGTATAATTTTCCACTATTTACTTTTTTGCCTTGCTACCCTTTTTTCCATATCTTCTCCAATTTGCTTCACATTTCTTTTAACCACTTTAATTTAATTTTTCACCTAAATATTTTGCTCCTTTCTCCATACATTCATTTGATCTTGTATTAAAAACCTTCCTAACTTTTAGCTCTATTGGTAAATTTTTCCATTTCTCTAGAATTAAATTCTCTCTTCCTTTATCCGTGTCCTTGCATTCCAGAATATAATGCCAATTGTCGTGTAATGCATTACATTTAGTACATCTCTCCCTGTTAGACCACTTAAATTCATTACATCTGTCCTCACCCATGCATATCCCATTCTGGCTCTTTGTGGCATATTTCAATGTATCTTTTTTTTTCTCCATTCCGTTTCAAAATATTTATAATCTATTAATCAGCTTTTTTCCCTGAAACTACTTAATATTTCTTGCTTTTTAATATCCTCCATTCTTGTTATAATTTCTTTCCAGGAACCCTTACTTTTGTTGTTTCTTTCTGCCCATGTTTTCCCCATTCCTGTTTCTTCCAATGTTGTTCTGTATCTTGTGCATCCAAGTTTCTTTTTTTCTCCATTTTCTCCTGTACAACCAAGTATTGCTTTAGTATCTCATTTTCCTTTAGTAGCTTTATTCTGAACCAGTATTTGATTGCCCCATTCTACCATAACTCCCATCCTCCCTAATTCTGCTTGTGCTACTCCACTTGGTAAACTTCTTGGTAATCCCAGGCTTATTTTGCAAAAATTCCTACGTATAGCATCTACATTTTTCCAGCCCCCATATCTCTACTGCATATAACATCCTTGTTTCCACATCACTGTGCTATATATCTTTTCTAATCATGCAATTTGCATTTCTGGTATTTTGTTCACACATGCTCCGATTACCTGTATTGCTTGTTTCCCCTTTACTAGTACTTTTTTCTTCTATTCTTTCCCAATCCCCTGCACTATGAGCCTTACTCCTAGATAGTCAATTGTCCTTACTACTTCCAGCTCCATTCCTTCCCAATACCACCTTTCAGCCTTTCTTAGTTTATATTCTTTCTTAAAAAACATGATTTTCAATTTCTTTTTGTTTATTCTCAACCTCCAATCTTTACAGTACTTGCCAATTGCTTCAATAGCTTTACTTAGCCCCACAACTGAGATGGAACCTGCCACTAGATCTGCAAGCAATAATCTTGGTATTTCCTTATTGTTGTTGTTGTTGTTATTATTATTATTATTATTATTATTATTATTATTATTATTATTATTATTATTATTATTATTATTATTATTATTATTATTAACTGGTGAATGCCTATTCAATTTTTTATCTCTTCTATATTATCTATAAATAGGTTAAATAGCACTGGACTAAGTTTACACCCTTGTCTAAGACCTGAATTATTTGCGTTCTCTTCAGTAATTCTTCCCTTGGCTATTTTCACACAGCACTCATTATTTGCATATAAATGCTTTATATTCTTTATAAATGATTCGCTCACTCCTTTCTTATTAGTTTTAACCATAGTGCATCCCTGTTGATAGCGTTGAATGCTTTTTTTAAATCAATAAAAATCATGTATACCCTGCCCTTTTTTATACTTAAGTATTTATCCACAATTGTCTTTATAATTAATATGTTATCTGCTGTTCTCCTTCCTTTTCTAAATTCTGCTTGGAATTCTGATAGCTTCCCCTCTTTCTCCACCCATCTCTGCATTCTGTCGGCTAGTATCCCTGTGTATACTTCACCTATCACTGCTAGGAGGGCAATACTCGTGCAATTCCATTTTTCCAGTTCTCTGGGACTCTGCCCCTTTCACGTATTGAGGTGTACATTAGCCAACCAGCATGAAAGAATACAAGTCTGCTGGATAAGAAACAAGGTATAGGCATCTGAGCTCAATTATTGCAAACAATAACATTTGATTTACGCTCTCTGCAGCATCATGAAAGAATACAAGTCTGCTGGATAAGAAACAAGGTATAGGCATCTCAGCTCAATTATTGCAAACAATAACATTTGATTTACGCTCTCTGCAGCATCATGAAAGAATACAAGTCTGCTGGATAAGAAACAAGGTATAGGCATCTCAGCTCAATTATTGCAAACAATAACATTTGATTTACGCTCTCTGCAGCATCATGAAAGAATACAAGTCTGCTGGATAAGAAACAAGGTATAGGCATCTCAGCTCAATTATTGCAAACAATAACATTTGATTTACGCTCTCTGCAGCATCATGAAAAAATACAAGTCTGCTGGATAAGAAACAAGGTATAGGCATCTCAGCTCAATTATTGCAAACAATAACATTTGATTTACGCTCTCTGCAGCATCATGAAAGAATACAAGTCTGCTGGATAAGAAACAAGGTATAGGCATCTCAGCTCAATTATTGCAAACAATAACATTTGATTTACGCTCTCTGCAGCATCATGAAAGAATACAAGTCTGCTGGATAAGAAACAAGGTATAGGCATTTCAGCTCAATTATTGCAAACAATAACATTTGATTTACGCTCTCTGCAGCATCATGAAAGATAAATAATTTAGATTGATAACAAGAGATATAAAATAACTAAAGCATCACTATGAGCTGATAAAATAATATGCAAATTTTAAAAAATTATAAGAATAAGACTTTAGGTCAAAATTTAAAAAATAAAAGTTATATGAATATATTATTGTTTAAAACTTCCTTTCCAGAGAATCATATATTTATGCCACAAGACTAAAGCATTAGTCAGATGTTTAAAAAGTGGGTCTCTATGTGATGGCTTTGAAATTCCTTACTCTTTGTATGACCACAAATAGCAACTTCACACTTCACACTTGAAAATTATTTAAGTTTTTGAAAATTCAAATGAATAAAAAAAGAATGTTTTGCAAATGTTTAATGTCAGATAAAATTTTATTTCATATAGATTGTGTGCTTTAACCAGATCTACATTTTCATTTAGTAAGATTGTATCTATTTGTTATGGTTTACCAAATATACGAGGTGCGATCAAAAAGTTTCCAGAATGACGTCATAAACATTACACAACAGTTTGTTTTGTCTAATGTGCACTGTCACCCTCGAAGTGGTCTCCTTGGGAGTTGATACACTTGTGCCACTGCTGGAAGCACCTGTGGAAGTGCTCTTCTTTCAACATGTTCAGAGTCTTCTGCGATTCGCGATGGATGATATCAATGTCCTCAAAACGGTGTCCTCGGAGCCACATTTTAAGTCGCGGGAAAAGAAAATAATCAGCTGGTGCCAAATCTGCAAAATAGGCGGGATGGGGAACAATTCATCCTACTTTTATCCAAAAATTGGCAAACAGAAAGGTCTTTGTGCACGGGCGCATTGTCATGATGCAGGAACCAGTCATCACTCCTCCATTTCTCCGGCCGTTTGCGTCTCCCTTAATCTTTGTTTGTAGAACACTTGATTCACTGTTTCTTGAAAAATTGGAAATTACACACAGTGAAGCATTCAATATATTGAAGAAAGAGTGACTCAAGATACTCTTTGCTCCACTTACTACATGCAGAACATGTTTCGTGAGGCATTCCCCGCTGCTATGCGTCGACTGACTCCGGTTCTCTGGTGTCATCAATCGGTCAACAGATGTCCTGCATGTAATATGTAGTAAGTGGAGCAAAAGTCGGCTCACTCTTTCTTCAACATACTTGATTCACTGACCCTGTGGCACAAATTCCTTATGTACAAGGCATTTAATGTCAAAAAACACAATCATCATTGACTTCACTGTCTGGAGATGAAGGAGTCTTCCATTGTGTTTCGTTTCTGCATCATACCCATAAATGCATGTTTCATCACCAGTAATAGTTTTCTCCATAAACTGTGGGTCAGCTGTTCTTTAATATCTGTGCAGGCAATCACAGGCACGAACTTGGCGGCAATTCTTCTCATGTCCAAATTGTCTTTCAAAATGCTTTGAACACTTTCAAAGGAGAGTCCTAATGAGTCAGAAAGTTCTCTTATTGTAATGCACCTATCACTTAAGACCATTTCCCTCACCTGATTGATATTTCATCAGTTTTGCTGGAACAGGGTCACCCCGAACGATCTGCAGCTTTAACTGATGTCACACCACTTTTAATTTTTGAAAACCACTCAAATGTTTGAGTTTTGCCCATAACTTCCTCCTCATGAGCTGTTCTTAACATTTCATAGGTTTCTATTGCAGTTTTACTCAGTTCAAAGCAAAATTTGATGTTCATTCTTCGTAATCTGACATTTTTGCTACGTGGAAAAATCGCAGCACATGCAAAACACGTGTTCACTTCAGAGCATTTACCTCGTCACTGCATGGTCACAGGAAGTCACATGACCTCTCATTTTTATCGGGAAGGAACGCTGCATGTACAGTCTGGGTAAGAAAGTAATCTCAGCATCAGCATTGTTGTGAAGCCATTCCGGAAACTTTTTGATCACACTTCGTGCATAACTCCTTCAGAAAATTCAAGATATACATTTTACTAGGCATCTTAAACATGTGGCATTTCAGTGAAAATCATTGGAGTCATTTGTGAGAGAGTAAAACATGGTGAAAAGTTTTCCATGTATAAGGAAATTTTCTTGAAAATTTTCATGTCACATCCTTGGAAAAATGTTATATTAACACACAGCCCTTCTTCTAAAACTTCTATTTTTGGATTCAGGGTAGCCTCAAAACGTGTATTTCTGGTTAAATCTAAGTATTGAAATTTTGAGTGGAATGTCATACTTCCTCTTATATTTATAGCTATTCTCAGTAGTTGTGTTAATATTCACCAGAAACACAGCTGAACAAACCCTTTTCTGGGAAAATTGTTTTCTTCAGTTTCTAATAGTATTGGTGTGGATGATCATCAAAGCATTAAGCTTGGTCCACAACAGCCAAATGGAAACAAGAACACAAACAAAGCAGCGATCACGACAGCCCAGGAATGCACATCAATGATTATATCGATCACAAAGTGGAAAGTTGATTTGTGCATTGGGGTTTCATTTGTTATATAACTGACTAATCATATTTTTTCACTTGCTTCCAATTCAGCCAAAATAATGCAAGTTAGCTCATGTCAATAGTAAACATTATTCACTACATTTGCAATTCCTCTAGTCATACCAACCTTTCATTGTTTTGTTTAATGGCATACATTAAAGATGTTTATTGTTCTTTGTAGCTTTAGATTGTTTTTGAGTTGCATAAAAACAAAATACAGCAGATGACCCTTTCACTAGAAAAGCTAACACTCAATGGAAGTGCAGGTGTCAGGATCTGAGGTTATGACACACACATGCAACATTTCCAGGCAAGCTGCCTATGACAATATGTTGTGGCAGGAACGAGAAAGTTAAAACTTGGCCAAGTCTTCTTTCATGTTCCTCCCATGGCCCAACAAAGTTTCCCATCAATTATGAATGCTCCCATTAAAATACATGAATTTCAACTTTGTCATTTTCGTTTTGGTTACCGTGAAGGAACCTTTAGTTTAAAATAGAGAGTTGAGGGTTGTTACACTACATCACTATGATAGTCTTACTTGAACGCGTTTCGGGAGACGGCTTGTTCCCATCGTCAGCATTTTCTCTCAACTGATTTTTGCCGGTCATCGTCTGGGGGATGTGTGTGGCTAGTGGTCTTCTCTGGTGCTGGACTGATGAACCTCCAAAGGCTGTTGGGTGGCGGCAGTTCGAAATTCATTAGGTGATTCCTGTGTTTGACAATATGTATTTTTTCCCAGATGTCCAATTCATTGCTGCTGTTGATCGGTTTTAAGAGTTTTATGTTTGGAGTGATATCATGGTTTGAAGACCAGAAATGATGTCCTACTGCTGATTTATCTTGCTGCTTTTGGTAAATGCATCTCATATGCTCTTTAAGTCTTATTTCAAGATTTCTTTTGTTTCTTCCTATGTATACCAGGTTACATTCATTACAATCAACTTGATATATACCAGCTGATTTATCGTTGGGGATAGGATCTTTTGTTCTGTTGCATAGTAGTTTCTGTATATTGTGGTTATTCTGTGGAGACAGGGTGATGTTGTATTTTTTGAAAATCCTTTGAAATTTATGATGTGTCCAAGGGTGATAAGTGAATTTTCTATATGCTTGTGGTTTTTGTTGTCTGAGTAACGTAGTCATTTGTTGGATGTATTTCTGTCTTTCAAACCTTTTTATCTATTGTTTTTTTCTGGTATCCATTCATAGTGGCTATGCTGATAATGTGTTGGTATTCTTTCTGGTATTCCTCTTTCTCCATTGGTATATGTACTAACCTGTTTGTAATACTATTTAAAATTGCATGTTTGTGGCTTGTAGGATTGTAGCTATTGTTTTTAATATAGTTTTCTGTGTGCGATGGTTTTCTGTAAATGCCGAACGTTTGTTGTGTGCATTATTTCTGATGATCCTGTTCTGATATTGAAATAGCCTCCAACCACCTTACAGATAAGGATAAAAGTTTAATACAATCACAGTGTGAACCAATATTGGACCAGATACAAGCCCAAAAACACCACTACGTACCACATCAAAAAATTATCAAATCTCTAAAGTCAAAACCTGTAGTATACACCAAAGCAGACAAAGGAAACACATTAGTGATATTAGACCAAGAAGATTATGAATCTAGAGTTATGCAATTACTACATAACCCAGAGTACATAGAAATCAGCAAACCTCCATTAAAAGAATGCACCAAGTCACTCCAGAACACATTGATAGAAACCAAAACATTAACAAAAGCCGAAAAATCCAGAATTAAACCAGATTTTCCCACCATACCTAGGTTATATGCACTACCAAAAATACACAAACTCGGCAACAAAATGAGGCCCATAGTGAATAACATAAACTCTCCCACATATAAACTAGCAAAATGGCTTTCAAATATCTTCAACTCCATGCCTATGTTCAAAAGTCGTAGCATAAAAAATTCTTTAGAATTAACCAGTCACCTTTCAAATATAAATATATCACCCACAGACATGATGGTATCATTTGATGTCACTGCACTCTTCCCAAGCATACCAAAAGAAGAATTATTACCACTCCTAGAAAATTGGATATTAAACAATGGCACACCTAGAGCACAAACAGAAGATTACCTGAAACTAACAAAACTATGTCTGGACCAGAATTTCTTTTCATTCCATCACAAAATCTTTAAACAAATCTCAGGCCTAACTATGGGAAACCCCCTTTCACCATTTTTAGCAGAACTATATATGAGCCATTTTGAATCCCATATTACTAAATCTTTCCCACATCTATTCAAAACCTGGTATAGGTATGTAGATAATATTTTTGCTATTGTTCCAAAAAAACTTTCAGAAGATGCTTTGAAATTATTAAATTTACAAAAAAGATCTATAAAATTCACAACGGAAAAAGAAGAAAATGGCCAATTACCTTACCTAGACATCAGGATCATCAGAAATAATGCACACAACAAACTAACGTTCGGCATTTACAGAAAACCAACACACACAGAAAACTATATTAAAAACAATAGCTACAATCCTACAAGCCACAAACATGCAATTTTAAATAGTATTACAAACAGGTTAGTACATATACCAATGGAGAAAGAGGAATACCAGAAAGAATACCAACACATTATCAGCATAGCCACTATGAATGGATACCAGAAAAAAACAATAGATAAAAAGGTTTGAAAGACAGAAATACATCCAACAAATGACTACGTTACTCAGACAACAAAAACCACAAGCATATAGAAAATTCACTTATCACCCTTGGACACATCATAAATTTCAAAGGATTTTCAAAAAATACAACATCACCCTGTCTCCACAGAATAACCACAATATACAGAAACTACTATGCAACAGAACAAAAGATCCTATCCCCAACGATAAATCAGCTGGTATATATCAAATTGATTGTAATGAATGTAACCTGGTATACATAGGAAGAACCAAAAGAAATCTTGAAATAAGACTTAAAGAGCATATGAGATGCATTTACCAAAAGCAGCAAGATAAATCAGCAGTAGGACATCATTTCTGGTCTTCAAACCATGATATCATTCCAAACATAAAACTCTTAAAACCGATCAACAGCAGCAATGAATTGGACATCTGGGAAAAAATACATATTGTCAAACACAGGAATCACCTAATGAATTTCAAACTGCCGCCACCCAACAGCCTTTGGAGGTTCATCAGCCCAGCACCAGAGAACACCACAAACCACACACATCCCCCAGACGATGACCGGCAAAAATCAGTTGAGAGAAAATGCTGACGATGGGAACAAGCCGTCTCCCGAAACGCGTTCAAGTAAGAATATCATAGTGATGTAGTGTAACAACCCTCAACTCTCTATTTTAAATTATGACACATCAATGTTACTAGCTTCTAAATCTTCAAAATTAGTCAATAAGAGGATATAATCAGGGGTACGTTTTAGTACTATAATATTACAAATTTAGCATTTTGATTTACAATTACAAGAAAAACATAACTCATAAACAAGCAATCTCTGCTTAACAAAACATGTAAAATGAAAATCCCATTTGTAAGAGGTTAATAGTGAAACAAAAATGCATAAAGTAAATTGTGCATGTTTTTTTAAAATTAATATACGTTAAAGCAACAAAGAGAAAAATAGAATTGATACAGGCTAAAGTATAAGACAGAAAAAAAGAGAAATTCTGATGCAAAACCAGAATAATAAAAACCAATACACAAAATTAACAAATTATGCAAGTTCATAAATCAGTAACACTGTGCAATGAAATCATAAAACATACCTCAACATTCCTGTTCTCCTGTCATTATAGTTAATTATTGTGCACTTACAGATATATTTTTTAACATCTGCACAAATACATTGCAGAAGTGATACAGTGTGTCTATTGCCTTGAAGGTAAAAGTTTTGACAAAATTCCTCTGCATCAAGTCATAATGCAGCAGTATTCAAATGCTAGGTTAACATCTTTACTGCCACAACATGAAGCTGTGTTTATTACTAGCTGTCATATCCAATGTTGAACAGGTGGTTTTTTAAATATGTAATGATGATTTAATTAAATTTACCCTCTGTACTTTTTTTGAAATTACGTACAGTGATCTAGAAGTTTTTTATGCTGAATTCTCCCCTTTACCCCTTAGAACAATAATTTTGTAAAATTCCCATCCCATGCTGTTCATAATAATGGACCAAAAATTCACCGATATTCACAGAAATGGGAATGAAATATCAGCAGATTTTGTGTTTCTAATCTTGGCCTACTACCCCGCACCAATCTTCAAAATTGGAAATGTTGTAGAGCCTGTAAAAGAATTTTAGGAGTGAAAGAGTATGCAAATATCTGAGTCATTTTTACATAATATAAAAAACAATAACCTTCAAAATATACTTATTTGATTAACAAAGATTTTCCAAGAAAATAAACCAAAGTTATATGGGTGTTGCATCCATTTTCCAGTATGTAATTACTAATTTCAGTATAAATTCAAGGATATTTCCAGTAAATCCAGTATCAGTAGACAGCCTGTATCAAGGTTTTACTGGATATACATGTTTTGAGGACTCTGAATTAAAAAAAAATAGAAAAAAGGTTTGTGTGTAAAATTCTTAAGATTTGAAACACTACGGGAAGTGAAGCAATATACACATTAAAATATATAAAAAGTCACATACTAAGAGTCACTTCTGATACAAGTGAAGTATGTTTTAGTATGCAACTCTCTATATATTTTAATAAGTTTGTATGTGTAGTTTTTTTGAACAGTATAACTAAATAATGAAAAGTATGATGAATTCCAAGGTTGGTTCAAAGCATGAGACATGACCCAAACTACCATTACATCAACATTTTTCAATATATTTTATTTTCTCAAAAATGGCTGTAATGATTTTCATTAAAATACCATGTGTTTGAGATACTTACATGATAACTATGGCAGATCAAACTTTAAATTTAAATGTAGCTGACCACTACAAGAGAAGTGCAACATTGCCACACGTTAAAGAGCAGAAATAAGACGAAATGAAAACAATTTATAGTGCAGTACTCAAGCAAACAAACTGGTGTATTTAATTTATATAATATGAATGAGTTGATGTTCACACTTAAACTTCACTTACGTAAGACATTCATCTCCATCCTCAGCATTGTGGGAACTGATGACTCTTCTCTCTCCTCGTGCTCAGCTACCCATCTGGACGTAAGTGAAGTTTAAGTGTGAATATCGACTCATTCATAATATATAAATTAAGCATGAAAAACTTCACAGTTAATAGTGTTTCTGTTTTTAATATTTAAAATTTGTGTTAACTTAACAAGTAATCTGAAAGTCATACCTTAATAGCGGTAATAAAAATCTTGTACAGATCAAGAAGAATACAACTGTAAATTATATTCCTGCTTTGCTGACAACATAACACTTCCAGTTTATGTGCTTTCACTACTCGTACTTTAATCTTTAAGTGACACTTTTATTAAACACCAACTAAATAACACAACACTATCACTATAATTGAACTCGGAAACAGAAATAACCCTGCTATCACGAGACTAAAAATCTCTATGAAGCCATAACACCAGCAACTTAAAGAGACCTTTTTCTTCCTTATCGCTTAGGTACCTCATACTGGTTCTGTTTTGAATAATGTGCCGACACGATAAACAAAAGAGGCATGAAGGGAGTTGAATAGAAAACTTTAAAGCTTCTAGCAGAATCCCTTGTTAAAATACAAGTTCAACGCACATCTGTATCTCTGCAATCGGTTAACATAGAAAATTGGTTTTTAGACTGCAAGCTTCAAAATAAAATGCTCTTCCCTCGAATATAAGTAAATTTTGTCCGGACAAATTATATTTGTATCACTGGCTTTACAGCATGATTTCACAGCATCTTAACTATATGATGCTGCAAGGTGGAGCAAGCCTCTCATTGGATTTCGTGATAACCAGCTCCTCCTGCCACCCCTATTAAATTTTGTGTCTGCCGTAAAATGTATGTATGTCAAATTTTCTGCAAAAAACCTGTGAGGTCCTCTTGATTCTGAAGGATTTTTGTGTCTTTTATATAACTGGTAAAGCATAAGAGATTAACAAAAGCTTACGGCACAAAACATAAATCTCTTTAAAACACAGAATTTAATTTGAATGACTTTTCTTTGTGACATTAGCCTTTTCAACGATATCCATTACTATTGATTTGAATTTTTACTTTCTCTACTACATATAGTAAGTAGGGGAAGTATTGCATTCCACCCAAAAATTCGATACCGAGATTTCACAGGAAATACATGTTTTGAGGTGCACTGAATGCATTAAAGCATTTTTGGAAACGCGTGCGCGCGGTGTGTGTGTGTGTGTGTGCGTGCATGCGTGTGTGTGAGAGAGAACAGCATAACTCAGAAATGAACAGTTGGATAAACGCCAAACTTGGTATTTAGGTTCAGTATCTTCCAGAGATGCAACACGAAGGTTTTCAAGAAAATCCCCCCACCCCAGATTACCCTTTACATGGAACATTTTTCAAACATTTTAATTTTCTCAAAAATGGCTCTAACAATTTTGCATAAAATACCATAAGTTTAAGACATTTTTATGGCGAATGAATTGTATATCTTGAATTTTCTGGGAATGTCTCCAAAAGTATTCTTCATTGTGAACAACTTTTGCATAATTGGTAATCCATAAGAAATAGACAAAATTTTACTACACAAAAAATGTAGATCGTGTTAAAATACACAATTTATGTCATATACATTTTTGTTGTTGGGTGAACCATTTTCAAGATGTTGCTTGTTATTCTCTTATATTTTCCAATACTTATACTTTTTCTCAAATGGGAATTCGTTATTCATTTTTTTTTTTTTTTGTCCTGGTAATGTAAAGAGAATGGAATACTCCACATAGCAACCAGCTCTTAAAATATTTGACTATCGCTTAAAGCCTACCAATTCCCCTTGCACCTACAAGAAAATTAGCAATAAGATTAATATCTCAATATCTCAATTAACATGAAGCATATGGGGAATAAGCGTTTGTAAAAATAGTTTGTACAAGAGTAGAGAAAGTCATGTGAGTGTAACACATCAGATTTTTTTAATACTTCTTCATTTTTTTAAAGTGTTGTCGCTATTCACTTGTTGCTCATGATGTCGTGGAAACAGTATGGAATTTCAATGCAGCATATGGTAACCTGCTTTTGAACACCTGACTATCAATTTGGGTTTTGTCTATCCTCTTCGTACCTACAACTAAATGTGTAATGTAGCTATTTCTGCAAAGATTTATCTCGATTAGCATGAAGTGGATAGGAAAATTAGCTTTCGTAAGAATAGTTTGCAGAAGCTATATAAAAGTAAATGACAGTGCATAGAGAAAGTCATATAAATGTAACACATCAGATCTTTTTTATATAGTTAATCAAGAATTTTTTCTAACAGATGCATTTCTACTGAAGATTGCTAAAATTTCATTTTTATTTAAAAGTAAGTTAATTTCACTCAAATTTGTCCTTATTGGTAAAACTTGCAATAATGTGATTGGTAGAGATAATGCAATGCCCCACTCAAAAGGGGCACCAGAAATTGTCACGTCACTGCATCAATATTTTACTGAATGTGATCTAATTTGGATAGAAGAAAATTCATTACTGCATGAACATTGAGGAAGTTTCAACAGAGATTGGGCACTTGTGTTCCACTTCAGCGGAATAAGTGGCCTGCTAGTGCTTGTATCACTTTCTATTGATATGCACATGTTTCTTGTAAAACAATATTGAAGTAGTGGTTCCTTTAAGAGCTATCAGCAAAACTTTGGAATTATACCAACAAAGACTATAAAAAATTAGTGAGAAGCTGGACAGCAGTATTGGATTGACGTGACTATGGCCCTGCACAACTTTACTCAACTTTACTTGGAACTACTTTGTGAGAATCACAAACTGACACCACAAGGTTGTGCAACATGCTACTTTTTGAATGAGCATGGCTGAGATGCAATAATTTTTACCATTTCAAAAGGATTATGGTGCCCAAGCGGCCACCTGACTTCTTACTGTGAAAGTTCCAGTGACCTGGCAGCCACATTCACCAACTTGTAACGTCATGTCCAGCACTTCTTGTGATGTACTTTCATTTCTCACATCTTTTGAATGGGACACCTGGTCAATGCTATGTTTTAAACTACATACGATCGTTACATACCTAAGAGCATTTTGGGACTTGTAAGGCTTAACTGTATAGCAGGATTTGCCATTATTGCTTTGTAGATTGGTCCTTCTGGATCCAGTCCAGTATCAAGATCTTCCAGGCTAGGTCGTCTTTCACCAAGCAACCACTCACACTGAAATATAAAAACTTTTAGTACTTTAGATCACATACAAATTGGAGAAAGCACACCATGAGCACCTTCATACATGAGGTCAGTATGCACAGAGTCAGAAGGAAGCAGACATTAGTGGGGTCCCTAACGTCACCAGATATTACATCCTGATGCCAGCAGGACAGCCTACCTGGCCCATCACACACCGAACACCAGGGCAGACATTTCCACAAAACAAACTCCACCATTCACCTGATCCTACAACCTTGAAACATGATAAGGAAATAAAATGACAACAAAATTTGCACCATTATATACTCCATTCCACCTACCAACCAGGGAAAATTGGAGAAAAAAATGGTTAGAGGCATGGTCTATAGGATACATTCCAATTCAAATCATTACAAATAGAAGGAAAATTCACCTTGCATTTTTTAAACGAAACAAAATTTTTGTATTTGGAGACAAACCCAATACAATGCTTTATGCAAACTCTTAAAGTTCAGAACATCAAGTTTTACAATTAAAATAGTTCAAATTTATTGTATCTGCCTAAAATTTCAAACTTCACACTGTTATAAGTCAAACCTTTATATCTAATTATTTAAATCAAGCTTTATTTTGATTCCCTACACTTTAATTTCATACTGATAAGTAAACATGTTCTTATTTTTATTTAAGTGAAGAAATTTCTATTTTTTCAAATGTAGGTGATAATGGATTAAGATAAACAATTATATTATATATGGTAAGATTCTGTAATTTAAACACAATCAAACATATATTTTGCTGTAATGGTGACTGATAAGGCTTTGTCTAAAATAATTAAAGAAGAAATTACTTTATGCACAGGAGTAGTAAAATACATACTCATGTTCGCTCTTGTATGTTTGTTTTGAACTGAAAGTCAAGAAAGCTGCTGTGCACAACGTTTACTAAGCAGTATGTGGTTCTGAGTATACCATCACGAGCACTTGGTCAGCATCAACCATGTAAATTGCTGCCTTTATTCACTTTTTGTGTTAAACTACAAACACCCTACCATTACCATTTTACCAACATTGCTGGCTTCTCTTAATGGCACTATGGATTATTCTCAATCTAATATTGTAGTTTTATAAAATTCCAAAGATGCTTAAAATAAGTAGAAACTGTGTATAGATGTTTGTGAATATTATAAAAATAATTAGTATATGCTATGTAATGAAATGAAATGGAGACCTTTATCTACAAAATGAGATTTGGTACATTATTCTGAAATAAAGGGTTCCAGAGCTACTCGCACCTAAATGAATTAATACAAACATTTACCATTCAATAACGTGACAACTGTTTGGTTTCAGATGCTAATATATGATAAATATGCTTTCCTTAGCACCCCTTATTAATAGGAAAAATTACAATGGAAGACGGCTCAGGCGTTAATGTCTGTGGTCTACATTCAGGACCCCGGGTTCAAATCCTGTGGGCCAACCAACCTGACTGAGGTTCTTTCTGGTTTCCCTCAGCCACTAACGTAAATACCTGATTCATATTTAATACCACAACCCAAAGTTCCACCTTAAGTCTAAAAACAATGGTAAAAAAATGAAAAATAGGTGGTAATAGCAAATTCTGTGCCATCTATCCACAGACAATGAAAGCAGGTGGACTGGATGGCACCCTAATGCCATCTGTGTGGCACAAAGCAGAAGATCCAGCTGTTATGTGCAAGGGTCTATGTGGACATGTGACAAAGCAAGATGGCATGGTTACAGGGATGAGACCTAGAAGGCTGTTGCCTTTCACAGTTAGGCTGGATGGCACCCTAATGTCATCTGCACGGCACAAAGCAGAAGATCCAGCTGCTATGCGCTAGGGTCTCTGTGGACACGACAAAGCAGGTGGTTATAGGGATGAGACCTAGAAAGCTAACTGTCCGCCACACCTCGATCTAAGAGTTATCCATTAACAGATCCATCATGATATGATCCTGTGGTTAAAGTGACATAAAATAAATAGAGTAAACATGCAAGGTTTTTTGCCATTTGATTTCACATGGTAATCGAACCCAGGACCTTCCGAGCCTCACATTGCTGTGGAGGTAGCCACAGCTGATAGTGTAGTACTATATCAATATTAAAGACTTAAGTAAATAGAAAATTAACATTAAGATAGTAGTAGAATTAATTCACTTATGCAATATTTTCAACAAAGCAATCTATGTGCAAATTCTGGTTTAATTTAGTTGTTAGGAGTGATCCATAAATAGTTTAATAACTACAGCTAGGAATTTTGGATGCAAAATATTTGTCCAAAAGGTGTATAAAAGATGCAAATTTAAAATGTAAATATTCACTATAAAAAATACCAAAGCAAATTGCATGACAAATGATACAAAATTCACTCATGTATAAAAATGCCTGCCTTAAATATCATAGAGCACAAAGCTATTGAGGTCATTCGTGTAGAAAACTGTTAACAGATAAAAACCAACATTTCAAATTCACCCCCTCACCCAGTTAGATTGCACCTCCGATTATTAAATAAATATTTATATGTAGAAAATCAATGTTCCACATCAACAGATACAAGTGGAACATTCTCAACTTCAGAGCTTTAAGCTAACTGCTGCTCCAGCTTTTGCTTTTGAATATCCTCCAATTCTATCAGAACAGGCTCACTGAACACTGTTCCTCCAGTTCTAAAGTAGAGTTTTCAGGAAAAAGTATCCACGCACAGTTCATGTTATAATTCCTGTGGACCTACTAGTTCTTTGCCCTTTTTCACAGTTGATAATCTAATAAATTGCATATAGTTCTAAAATTGTTGCAAATAAACACTAAGTATTCCTTTTAGCGATAATTGGGGAACATCCTGCAGCTTCAACATATTTTTGTATCCTAGGAGTTCAGTTGAGGTGCAAACTAATTCAAAAGGTTTTACCTCACAGAAATGCACTGAAGCTGAAGTAATGTCATAGCATATGTAAATTCTAATAAAACATTCACTAAGCTGTCCATTTAATTTCTACAACTACTTTAATTGTTATAGGAAACACAAGACAAAGGACTGAAAACACAGAGAAAAAGTGCAAAAAGATGCAACCAAAATACAGTTATGAGTAAATTTTAATTATGTAGAAGCTAATAACAGTAACAATAATGGGTCGGTGGTTGGGACACATTACTTATTGGGTTTTATTGTCGTTTTTAAATGGCTAGTGGCTATTTCTATGTCTGTAATGAGTTCTTCTGTTTTTTGTGAATAGCTAATGCAAGTTTTTAACCCTCTGTTCAAGAGGAATAATTCAGTGTTGTTGCAGTTTTCTTTGGAGATATTTACTACATGGTTGTGTGTAGGTGGTTTGTAGTTTTGGTTGTGTTTTGGGGTCCTTTATTGTTTCGAAAGTAGGCTATCTAATTTCTTTTTAGTTTTTTTTGTTTTAGAGGTCAATTTTGTGCTCAAAATCAAAACAAAATTGGATCTTAAGTTTTACCACAGAGGTTGACTTAGTACTTTTGAATCTTAAGTGCAACTGGTGGATTTTGAGATCTAAATGTTGTACTTTTGCATAATGTTTGCTCTTTTCTATAAGAATTACTTTTTTCTCTGCCTACTATTGTTGAATTTCATGTATCTTCTTACAAAGTTCAGGCTGACTTTAAGACGTAAGAAAGGTTTAAGAAGTGAATATCTGCAGATGCATTTTTTGTTGTTTTTCTTCCAGTTTTCCAGTTTTAGATAGTTTTTTTACATCTCCTTTAGCTCTGTTTATGTCTGAATTGAAACTGTAAAAATCTGTTCTTACCTCCATTCAAAGTGGAAACACAATTAATGACTAATTTTGAAGATTTAGAAGCTAGTGACAGTGATGTGTCATAATTTAAAATAGAGAGTTGAGGGTTATTACACTACATCACTATGATATTCTTACTTGAACGCGTTTCGGGAGACGGCTTGTTCCCATCGTCAGCATTTTCTCTCAACTGATTTTTGCCGGTCATCGTCTGGGGGATGTGTGTGGTTTGTGGTGTTCTCTGGTGCTGGGCTGATGAACCTCCAAAGGCTGTTGGGAACTCCTCAACTCTCTATTTTAAATTATGACACATCACTGTTACTAGCTTCTACATCTTCAAAATTAGTCAATAATTTGGACTTACAAGTCTATAAGAAGCAAAGAATAAACACTGATATTGCCGCACGTAACAACTAAAGAATATGGAGGTAAGCACAGATTTACACAGACTCTACGGAAACTTTGGAATAAAACAGGACATAAAATTATACTTAAAACTAGAAATCAAAAAGAAAAACACGGCTGCAAACATAAGATTCCTAAATCTTTGCTTAAAACACAAAGTTACGCCAAACTTCGTTAGAAAATACGTAAAATTTAATCACAATGTAAAACATCAAACAGCAGCAGACAAGAAAGTAATTGAAATAGAAAAGAACAAACATTATGCAAATTTACAGGACTTGGACCTTAGAATCTATGAATTACACTTATGGTTACCGAAAGTTCTAGGAATACCCTTATGGGAAAATTTACGGTCAAATTTCCTTACGCTACTTAGCAAGAAAATGAGCACCAAAACAATGAAACTGAAAAAGAAACTAAACAACCTTATATTCAAACAAAAAAACTCCCTGGAATACCGGGAAAAATCTAGACATAACCAAAAACGGAAAGCAATATAAACATAACCTAAACAATGAACCTACCACAGGCCAATATGTAGTTAACCTCTCAAAAGAACCATTCACCAGCACTGAGCTTTCTATCTTGAACAATGGCCTAAAAACCTGTTTCAACTTCACAAAAAATACAGAAAACTTTGTTGCTGATATTGAAATAGCCTCCAACCACCTTACAGATAAGGATAAAAGTTTAATACAATCACAGTGTGAACCAATATTGGACCAGATACAAGCCCAAAAACACCACTACGTACCACATCAAAAAATTATCAAATCTCTAAAGTCAAAACCTGTAGTATACACCAAAGCAGACAAAGGAAACACATTAGTGATATTAGACCAAGAAGATTATGAATCTAGAGTTATGCAATTACTACATAACCCAGAGTACGTAGAAATCAGCAAAAATCCATTAAAAGAATGCACCAAGTCACTCCAGAACACATTGATAAGAAACCAAAACATTAACAAAAGCCGAAAAATCCAGAATTAAACCAGATTTTCCCACCATACCTAGGTTATATGCACTACCAAAAATACACAAACTCGGCAACAAAATGAGGCCCATAGTGAATAACATAAACTCTCCCACATATAAACTAGAAAATGGCTTTCAAATACCTTCAACTCCATGCCTATGTTCAAAAGTCGTAGGATAAAAAATTCTTTAGAATTAACCAGTCACCTTTCAAATATAAATATATCACCCACAGACATGATGGTATCATTTGATGTCACTGCACTCTTCCCAAGCATACCAAAAGAAGAATTATTACCACTCCTAGAAAATTGGATATTAAACAATGGCACACCTAGAGCACAAACAGAAGATTACCTGAAACTAACAAAACTATTTATTTAAAGGTGAGTCGAAATTGTAACACTAACATCACTTAAGTTTACTCACTTAACATGTTTCGGGAAACCGTTGTTCCCATCCTCAGAAGGTTATTAACTCGACTGAGTTAATGAGTTAACTCAGTCGAGTTAATAACCTTCTGAGGATGGGAACAACGGTTTCCCGAAACATGTTAAGTGAGTAAACTTAAGTGATGTTAGTGTTACAATTTCGACTCACCTTTAAATAAATTCAATACACATCACTGTTTCTAGCTTCTTTTCATTACAATACATACGTAACAAAACTATGTCTGGACCAGAATTTCTTTTCATTCCATCACAAAATCTTTAAACAAATCTCAGGCCTAACTATGGGAAACCCCCTTTCACCATTTTTAGCAGAACTATATATGAGCCATTTTGAATCCCATATTACTAAATCTTTCCCACATCTATTCAAAACCTGGTATAGGTATGTAGATAATATTTTTGCTATTGTTCCAAAAAAACTTTCAGAAGATGCTTTGAAATTATTAAATTTACAAAAAAAATCTATAAAATTCACAATGGAAAAAGAAGAAAATGGCCAATTACCTTACCTAGACATCAGGATCATCAGAAATAATGCACACAACAAACTAACGTTCGGCATTTACAGAAAACCAACACACACAGAAAACTATATTAAAAACAATAGCTACAATCCTACAAGCCACAAACATGCAATTTTAAATAGTATTACAAACAGGTTAGTACATATACCAATGGAGAAAGAGGAATACCAGAAAGAATACCAACACATTATCAGCATAGCCACTATGAATGGATACCAGAAAAAAACAATAGATAAAAAGGTTTGAAAGACAGAAATACATCCAACAAATGACTACGTTACTCAGACAACAAAAACCACAAGCATATAGAAAATTCACTTATCACCCTTGGACACATCATAAATTTCAAAGGATTTTCAAAAAATACAACATCACCCTGTCTCCACAGAATAACCACAATATACAGAAACTACTATGCAACAGAACAAAAGATCCTATCCCCAACGATAAATCAGCTGGTATATATCAAATTGATTGTAATGAATGTAACCTGGTATACATAGGAAGAAACAAAAGAAATCTTGAAATAAGACTTAAAGAGCATATGAGATGCATTTACCAAAAGCAGCAAGATAAATCAGCAGTAGGACATCATTTCTGGTCTTCAAACCATGATATCATTCCAAACATAAAACTCTTAAAACCGATCAACAGCAGCAATGAATTGGACATTTGGGAAAAAATACATATTGTCAAACACAGGAATCACCTAATGAATTTCAAACTGCCGCCACCCAATAGCCTTTGGAGGTTCATCAGCCCAGCACCAGAGAACACCACAAACCACACACATCCCCCAGACGATGACCGGCAAAAATCAGTTGAGAGAAAATGCTGACGATGGGAACAAGCCGTCTCCCGAAACGCGTTCAAGTAAGAATATCATAGTGATGTAGTGTAACAACCCTCAACTCTGTATTTTAAAACACAATTAATGGTGAACCAATCTGGAAGTTTTTGCTCCTAATTAAACTTGTTGGTCCATTATTAAATTTTAATGATGTAAAGTCCCAGTCCCTGACCCATTATTACAGGTATGAATGTTTATTTTATGTCTTCTTTGTAAGACAAGTAAATTTGGATGTTATAATAGCAAAAAAAGAATAAGGTGCAGCAACTAAAATTCCCAGCTCTATTAATAACAAACTTCTAGCATCAATAAACCGACTCACAATGGTGCTATTAAACTTTTTAATACGCACTCTCTATAAATTTCTGTCCAACAAAGTGGAAATAAACTTCTTACGTTATAATCTTAAACTTTAGGTATTATGAGGCAGGTATTTAAAGTGCCACTGCAGTTGGATTTTCAGCATGTGCGATCACTTCCTCCATTCATTAGGAAGCCAGATGCAGCTATCGTCACTTTGTTTTTCTTGTTGTGTGAGCATTTCAAAATGTTCAAAACAATCGAACAACCCACCGACTGTGAAGACACATCATGATTAATTTTTTGAATGCTAGAAGTGCTACGTCAGCAAATAGTCATTTGCCAATTGTGCGAGGTTTATGGGAAAACAATAATGAGTGACAATGCCCAGCCAAACAACCTCAAGATCTGATCGCATCATTTAACCACCCTCCCTATAGTCCAGATTTGGCACCAAGAGATTTTCATCTGTTTCTTCATCTAAAGAAATTCCTTGGTGGAAAACAAGAAATACAGACTTGACTTTCATCACAGGTGGCATCATTCTTTGATGAAGGTATACGTTATAAGTGATGTAGGGTAATCAATCATAATACAGAATTTGGAAAATTATGTTCTGTTATTTTTTAAAAAATTATCGGTACTACCTTTAAAAGCATGCTTATACGAGGGTGGTCTGAAAGTTTCCGACCTAATAAAGATACAAGACATTTTTTCAGAATTTTTTTTTTATTATTTTTCAACATAGTCTCCTTGTAACTCTATACACTTCTCCCAGTGATGCTCCCATCTCTGTAACCCGTCCAAATAGTACTCAGCGTTTTTCTCTGCAAAATAATTGTTCACGAAGGCGATTGCCTCTTCATTTGATGAAAATCTCTGTCCTCCGAGAGCAATTTTCAGATGAGGGAACAAAAAGAAGTCGCATGGGGCTAGATCTGGTGAGTAAGGCGGATGGTCAAGCAGTTCAAACCGTAATTCGTGGATTTTCGTCATTGCAACCGCTGAGGTGTGAGACGGTGCGTTGTCTTGATGAAACAGGATTTTCTTTTTCTGCAAATGTGGCCGTTTTTCCACAAGTTCTGCCTTCAGCTTATCAAGTAATGATGCGTAGTACGCTCCTGTAATGGTTTTTCCTTTTTGAAGATAATCAATTAAAATAACTCCATGACTATCCCAAAAAAGTCGCCATCACTTTCCCAGCCGAAAAAACAGTTTTTACTTTTTTTTGGAGCCGGTTCCCCTTTTGCAGTCCACTGTTTGGATTGTATTTTTGTTGCGGGCGTATAATGGTGTATCCAAGTTTCATCTACAGTAATTAATCGGCACCTAAACTGCGTTGGAAATGTTCATTTGAACACGTTTTTGGTCTAACATGAGCAAACGCGGCACCCAATGCGCAGACAGTGTTGATTTAATATGTGACAAACATGTTCATAGCATCTGCTATCTCTCTCACTTTAATTCGGCGGTCGTCTAGCACCATTTGGTGAACTTTGGCGATGTTTTCGTAGTTGCATGTCCCAAACGTTCGTCTCCCAAGCTCTTGCAACCACGTTTAAATTCAGCTGCCCAAAATTTCACTGTGGTAAATGATGGTGCAGAGTCCCCATACACAGAATCCAACTCATCTTTGATTTGTGTAGGCGTATTGCCTTTCAAAAACAAATATTTAATGACAGCTCGATACCATTTTCATAAAACACTCACATCACCTCACTCAAACAACTGTTACATAACAACTGAGCGTCCAAAATGGCTGAAACTTTGGTGAGTGTAACTGTCAACAGATGAACAACGAAATTCACTAACTTTTATTTACGAGTGCTGCCATCTTCATGTTGAGGTCAGAAACTTTAAAGACCACCCTGGTACATCCCCATAAACTTGCTCCTCCTAATATTGTCTCTATCATTCAACTATAACAATTTTGTTTTACATTAGAAAGCAATCAGATATATCTAACGACAAAAATCTAAATAACCCTGTCATGATGTTTTTAAAATTGTGAATTAAATGTTTATAATTGTAGCATTCCGGAATTGGTTAATAAGAATCAATACAAATTACACATTTCCTTCTGCACCGACTCACTTCTATCAACACGTATAAAAACACTTGAACAAGTAGTAGTGCTCCTGCCGCATTCAAGCCATTTGTGAATCTTCAGATTACTTATCAAATTCACATTTTATTCACCATTTGCAAAAGTTTACAAGGCTTCATCAGAACAAAATATAAAAAAGTGTATGTATACATTTAAGTGCATTAATACAAATAGTCACACACGCACACATTTTATATTATACCGACTAGCTGCTATTGACATTTGCTACTTTAGGTGTATACATTTTACATCATTAATACTCAGCTATATATACAAATATTTTATATTATTCAGACTAACTACTATTGAAGTTAGCTGCTTTATATTTACCAATTGGGTACAAAGCATTGTTAATGAGGTAAAATCCTTATTGCTTCAATTTTCTTCCTCTCTGCATTTATTTATTTAATCTGGTGAGGTAAATGATTGCATAAATTCTTGCATTGCTTACAATGCATTTTGTATGTAGTGAGCCTCTTAGTCTGTTCTTAAAATAGTTCACTTATGTTCTTGTGTTACGTTTGTGCACATTTATATTTTTTCTTCCCTATGTATTCTTACTATATGCTTAAGGCATTCATACATATATAAACAAGGCATGTGAGGATTCAAAGATTTTTTAAAAACTACTTTTGCATGACATATCTCGTGTGATGACATCTGAAGAGTATAGAGGATGCTGTGACACATTTCTGTCAGTGTAAAGTGACTGGAACATGTAGTTGTGCTCCTTCAGATCAGTTTTCAGCCATGTGATGACATCTGGAGAGTATAGAGGATGCTGTGACACATTTCTGTCAGTGTAAAGTGACTGGAACATGTAGTAGTCCTCCCTTCAGATCAGTTTTCAACCATGTGATGACATCCGGAGAGTATGGAGGATCTGTGACACATTTCTGTCAGTGTAAAGAGCTTGGAACATGCAGTAGTGCTCCCTTCAGATCAGTTTTCAGCCATGTGATGACATCTGGAGAGTAAAGAGGATGCTGTGACACATTTCTGTCAGTGTAAAGTGACTGGAACATGTAGTAGTCCTCCCTTCAGATCAGTTTTCAGCCATGTGATGACATCCGGAGAGTATAGAGGATGCTGTGACACACTTCTGTCAGTGTAAAGTGACTGGAACATGTAGTAGTGTTCCCTTCAGATCAGTTTTCAGCCATGTGATGACATCTGAAGAGTATGTAGGATGCTGTAGCACATTTCTGTCAGTGTAAAGAGCTTGGAACATGCAGTAGTGCTCCCTTCAGATCAGTTTTCAGCCATGTGATGACATCTGAAGAGTATGTAGGATGCTGTGGCACATTTCTGTCAGTGTAAAGAGCTTGGAACATGCAGTAGTGCTCCCTTCAGATCAGTTTTCAGCCATGTGATGACATCTGGAGAGTATAGAGGATGCTGTGGCACATTTCTGTCAGTGTAAAGTGACTAGAACATGCAGTAGTGCTCCCTTCAGATCAGTTTTCAGCCATGTGATGACATCTGGAGAGTATAGAGGATGTTGTGGCACATTTCTGTCAGTGTAAAGAGCTTGGAACATGTAGTAGTGTTCCCTTCAGATCAGTTTTCAGCCATGTGATGACATCTGAAGAGTATGTAGGATGCTGTGGCACATTTCTGTCAGTGTAAAGAGCTTGGAACATGCAGTAGTGCTCCCTTCAGATCAGTTTTCAGCCATGTGATGACATCTGAAGAGTATGTAGGATGCTGTAGCACATTTCTGTCAGTGTAAAAAGCTTGGAACATGCAGTAGTGCTCCCTTCAGATCAGTTTTCAGCCATGTGATGACATCTGGAGAGTATAGAGGATGCTGTGGCACATTTCTGTCAGTGTAAAGTGACTGGAACATGCAGTAGTGCTCCCTTCAGATCAGTTTTCAGCCATGTGATGACATCCGGAGAGTATAGAGGATGCTGTGACACATTTCTGTCAGTGTAAAGTGACTGGAACATGCAGTAGTGTTCCCTTCAGATCAGTTTTCAGCCATGTGATGACATCTGGAGAGTATGGAGGATGCTGTGACACATTTCTGTCAGTGTAAAGTGACTGGAACATGCAGTAGTGCTCCCTTCAGATCAGTTTTCAGCCATGTGATGACATCTGGAGAGTATAGAGGATGCTGTGGCACATTTCTGTCAGTGTAAAGTGACTGGAACATGCAGTAGTGCTCCCTTCAGATCAGTTTTCAGCCATGTGATGACATCCGGAGAGTATAGAGGATGCTGTGACACATTTCTGTCAGTGTAAAGTGACTGGAACATGCAGTAGTGTTCCCTTCAGATCAGTTTTCAGCCATGTGATGACATCTGGAGAGTATGGAGGATGCTGTGACACATTTCTGTCAGTGTAAAGTGACTGGAACATGCAGTAGTGCTTCCTTCAGATCAGTTTTCAGCCATGTGATGACATCTGGAGAGTATAGAGGATGCTGTGGCACATTTCTGTCAGTGTAAAGTGACTGGAACATGCAGTAGTGCTCCCTTCAGATCAGTTTTCAGCCATGTGATGACATCCGGAGAGTATAGAGGATGCTGTGGCACATTTCTGTCAGTGTAAAGTGACTGGAACATGCAGTAGTGCTCCCTTCAGATCAGTTTTCAGCCATGTGATGACATCCGGAGAGTATGGAGGATGCTGTGACACATTTCTGTCAGTGTAAAGTGACTGGAACATGCAGTAGTGTTCCCTTCAGATCAGTTTTCAGCCATGTGATGACATCCGGAGAGTATAGAGGATGCTGTGACACATTTCTGTCAGTGTAAAGTGACTGGAACATGTAGTAGTGTTCCCTTCAGATCAGTTTTCAGCCATGTGATGACATCTGAAGAGTATAGAGGATGCTGTGACACATTTCTGTCAGTGTAAAGTGACTGGAACATGCAGTAGTGTTCCCTTCAGATCAGTTTTCAGCCATGTGATGACATCCGGAGAGTATAGAGGATGCTGTGACACATTTCTGTCAGTGTAAAGAGCTTGGAACATGCAGTAGTGCTCCCTTCAGATCAGTTTTCAGCCATGTGATGACATCCGGAGAGTATAGAGGATGCTGTGACACATTTCTGTCAGTGTAAAGTGACTGGAACATGTAGTAGTGTTCCCTTCAGATCAGTTTTCAGCCATGTGATGACATCTGAAGAGTATGGAGGATGCTGTGACACACTTCTGTCAGTGTAAAGTGACTGGAACATGTAGTAGTGTTCCCTTCAGATCAGTTTTCAGCCATGTGATGACATCCGGAGAGTATGGAGGATGCTGTGACACACTTCTGTCAGTGTAAAGTGACTGGAACATGTAGTAGTGTTCCCTTCAGATCAGTTTTCAGCCATGTGATGACATCTGAAGAGTATGGAGGATGCTGTGGCACATTTCTGTCAGTGTAAAGAGCTTGGAACATGCAGTAGTGCTCCCTTCAGGTAAGTTTTCAGCCATGTGATGACATCTGAAGAGTATGTAGGATGCTGTGGCACATTTCTGTCAGTGTAAAGAGCTTGGAACATGCAGTAGTGCTCCCTTCAGATCAGTTTTCAGCCATGTGATGACATCTGGAGAGTATAGAGGATGCTGTGGCACATTTCTGTCAGTGTAAAGTGACTGGAACATGCAGTAGTGCTCCCTTCAGATCAGTTTTCAGCCATGTGATGACATCCGGAGAGTATAGAGGATGCTGTGACACATTTCTGTCAGTGTAAAGTGACTGGAACATGCAGTAGTGTTCCCTTCAGATCAGTTTTCAGCCATGTGATGACATCCGGAGAGTATAGAGGATGCTGTGACACATTTCTGTCAGTGTAAAGTGACTGGAACATGTAGTAGTGTTCCCTTCAGATCAGTTTTCAGCCATGTGATGACATCTGGAGAGTATAGAGGATGCTGTGGCACATTTCTGTCAGTGTAAAGTGACTGGAACATGCAGTAGTGCTCCCTTCAGATCAGTTTTCAGCCATGTGATGACATCCGGAGAGTATAGAGGATGCTGTGGCACATTTCTGTCAGTGTAAAGTGACTGGAACATGTAGTAGTGTTCCCTTCAGATCAGTTTTCAGCCATGTGATGACATCCGGAGAGTATAGAGGATGCTGTGACACATTTCTGTCAGTGTAAAGTGACTGGAACATGTAGTAGTGTTCCCTTCAGATCAGTTTTCAGCCATGTGATGACATCCGGAGAGTATAGAGGATGCTGTGGCACATTTCTGTCAGTGTAAAGAGCTTGGAACATGCAGTAGTGTTCCCTTCAGATCAGTTTTCAGCCATGTGATGACATCCGGAGAGTATGGAGGATGCTGTGGCACATTTCTGTCAGTGTAAAGAGCTTGGAACATGCAGTAGTGTTCCCTTCAGATCAGTTTTCAGCCATGTGATGACATCCGGAGAGTATAGAGGATGCTGTGGCACATTTCTGTCAGTGTAAAGAGCTTGGAACATGCAGTAGTGTTCCCTTCAGATCAGTTTTCAGCCATGTGATGACATCCGGAGAGTATAGAGGATGCTGTGGCACATTTCTGTCAGTGTAAAGTGACTGGAACATGCAGTAGTGTTCCCTTCAGATCAGTTTTCAGCCATGTGATGACATCCGGAGAGTATGGAGGATGCTGTGACACATTTCTGTCAGTGTAAAGAGCTTGGAACATGCAGTAGTGCTCCCTTCAGATCAGTTTTCAGCCATGTGATGACATCTGGAGAGTATGGAGGATGCTGTGGCACATTTCTGTCAGTGTAAAGTGACTGGAACATGCAGTAGTCCTCCCTTCAGATCAGTTTTCAGCCATGTGATGACATCCGGAGAGTATGGAGGATGCTGTGGCACATTTCTGTCAGTGTAAAGTGACTGGAACATGTAGTAGTGTTCCCTTCAGATCAGTTTTCAGCCATGTGATGACATCCGGAGAGTATAGAGGATGCTGTGACACATTTCTGTCAGTGTAAAGTGACTGGAACATGCAGTAGTGTTCCCTTCAGATCAGTTTTCAGCCATGTGATGACATCCGGAGAGTATAGAGGATGCTGTGACACATTTCTGTCAGTGTAAAGTGACTGGAACATGCAGTAGTCCTCCCTTCAGATCAGTTTTCAGCCATGTGATGACATCCGGAAAGTATAGAGGATGCTGTGGCACATTTCTGTCAGTGTAAAGTGACTGGAACATGTAGTAGTGTTCCCTTCAGATCAGTTTTCAGCCATGTGATGACATCTGGAGAGTATAGAGGATGCTGTGACACATTTCTGTCAGTGTAAAGAGCTTGGAACATGCAGTAGTGCTCCCTTCAGATCAGTTTTCAGCCATGTGATGACATCTGGAGAGTATAGAGGATGCTGTGACACATTTCTGTCAGTGTAAAGAGCTTGGAACATGCAGTAGTGTTCCCTTCAGATCAGTTTTCAGCCATGTGATGACATCCGGAGAGTATGGAGGATGCTGTGACACATTTCTGTCAGTGTAAAGTGACTGGAACATGTAGTAGTGTTCCCTTCAGATCAGTTTTCAGCCATGTGATGACATCTGGAGAGTATAGAGGATGCTGTGACACATTTCTGTCAGTGTAAAGAGCTTGGAACATGCAGTAGTGCTCCCTTCAGATCAGTTTTCAGCCATGTGATGACATCTGGAGAGTATGGAGGATGTATGGCACATTTCTGTCAGTGTAAAGTGACTGGAACATGCAGTAGTGCTCCCTTCAGATCAGTTTTCAGCCATGTGATGACATCTGGAGAGTATAGAGGATGCTGTGACACATTTCTGTCAGTGTAAAGAGCTTGGAACATGCAGTAGTGCTCCCTTCAGATCAGTTTTCAGCCATGTGATGACATCTGGAGAGTATAGAGGATGCTGTGACACATTTCTGTCAGTGTAAAGAGCTTGGAACATGCAGTAGTGCTCCCTTCAGATCAGTTTTCAGCCATGTGATGACATCTGGAGAGTATAGAGGATGCTGTGACACATTTCTGTCAGTGTAAAGAGCTTGGAACATGCAGTAGTGCTCCCTTCAGATCAGTTTTCAGCCATGTGATGACATCTGGAGAGTATAGAGGATGCTGTGACACATTTCTGTCAGTGTAAAGAGCTTGGAACATGCAGTAGTGCTCCCTTCAGATCAGTTTTCAGCCATGTGATGACATCTGGAGAGTATAGAGGATGCTGTGACACATTTCTGTCAGTGTAAAGAGCTTGGAACATGCAGTAGTGTTCCCTTCAGATCAGTTTTCAGCCATGTGATGACATCTGGAGAGTATAGAGGATGCTGTGACACATTTCTGTCAGTGTAAAGAGCTTGGAACATGCAGTAGTGTTCCCTTCAGATCAGTTTTCAGCCATGTGATGACATCTGGACAGTATGGAGGATGCTGTGACACACTTCTGTCAGTGTAAAGTGACTAGAACATGTGGTAGTGCTCCCATCACACTTCAGCAGTCGTCATGAACCTTCAGATCAGTTTTCAGCCATGTGATGACATCTGGAGAGTATGGAGGATGCTCCTAAACATCTGTGTGGCAAGATATTTTTTACCAGTACTCATCAATATGGTGGCATATTGTCCAGCAAAAGAAACTAAGTACTTTGTACTCATTTTTCCCCGAAGTTTCCTTTTTGCTGCATTCCAGAGGCAACAAAGGACTTTCACATTAGGTCTTTTATTACAGTATGACCTGAAATAAACTCATTGTGGACAACATCCTGAATGTCAAAGAAAACATGCAGCATAACTCTGCCTGTGCTAGGATCCTCAGGAAACGTTTGTTTTGGATTTGCACTCACATGACCACTAATTGGGCAATATCCATGAGTTTCTATTCCTAATGTTCTTGTTCTGTAAGTTTAACAACTTAAGAGATGACTTCTTGGATGACATATTTGCTTTCATTCAAGTTGAGCTTGCAGAACAAGGACATTAAGTGAGACGGTAATTTGTATCACAAATTACTTTAATGTAAATAATTATTTTAATATGAATATGTATTTTTATGTGACATTGATTTCAGAGGTTTATTAATTGTAAATATTATTGGTAAATAATAATATACGGCTCTACTGAAACTGTCAATAATAACGCAATAATGCAATGAAGGGGTTATTTGTTTATCGTTACCGGGAACCAGGAAGTTACGTAATGTTTCGCGCGTTTTTTCCGTTTAGAAGCTTCTAGAACATTTCCTAAAGCATATGTATTAGTGGTTTTCATTGGATATTAAAATAGACGCTAATGTTGGCGCGTTTTATTAGCCAATAGCAGTTCATTTATAATCTTTAGGTGTATCTTAAGGCAAGTCTATAAATAAGCCATGTCTGAGGTAATCGTCCCCCAGTTCGGCAAGATTCTCAAAACATTACACATCGTCTCCCAGTGTGCAACGAGATTCACAACACATAACACGTCAGCTCCCAGTTCAACGGAATTCTCAGTACAGTACAGATCGTCAGTCAGTCCTTCATTTCGTCAAGTTACGCGTAGAAGAATTACAAGAAATCTTATAAAGTATTATACAGTTGAATATATAAAGTTAAAGTACGTGAGTTAAAAGTGATAAGCGGTTATTACAAACAGTTTCAGTTTGGGCGAGTATTCAAATTAATTTGTGAAAGTGTTCGTGAACGTGTTCTGCAATAAAGATTATAAAACACATTTCTTCACTAGTAATTTTTGGATAAAAGATTCCTTTCCGCTTCACAACCTATAAGAAAAACATGCCTACCAGATCAGATGATAGCTAGCCGGTGGACATTTAAAATTCATGCAAATTGCTAACGCCAGAGGGATCTACGGACCAGACCAAACCAACGAGTGACGTCACACAAGATGGCAACGCAGAAGTCAACATAACAATCTCCCATCATATTGGCTTCCACAACGTGGTGCTATAAACACGTAAAATTGCTATTGCAAATTGGCTCCCATACGTGGGGTAGTTAAAGTTATGTAAACAAACATTTATTTGCAACATACAATTTGTTATACTCGCAAATTGGCTCCCATACATGGGGCAACACACGTGAAGTAAACACACATATTTGCTATCGCAAATTGGCGCCACCAACGTGGGGCGAAGTGACTAGGAAAGGAACAAGAATAACCAGGAAGTAGCAGAATTAACTAGGAAAGGATCAACATAACCAGGAATGCAGAGGTGAAATCATCTACAAGACCCAGATTCAAGAAACGACAGGGACGACTGACTTCGATCGTAATTCCGAGATTACGATGCAACAAGGAATTCAGCTACAAGAAAACATCGAAACGACGTAGATTCATCATAAAACAACGCAGAAGCGACATACAAATCTAGGAGAAAGGGGCAGAACGCTGGACATCAAGGCTACATCAGCAGACAGCGTCACAAAAGGTCAGAATATAGTAATTTTTTTTTAGATAACAAAAACAATGGCTACGAATAATACAGAAGAAATAATTATGGAAGGAGATAGTGTAACAGTTAGCTGTAAGTCAATACAGGTTACAAAAAAAAGCTCAAACAATGTAATATTGGAGGGAGGAAATATTAGTGCAGAAACTAAGAATAAAACAGCAGGAAATATTAATATTGATGCTGGTACGATGATGGAAATGATGGAAATGCTGAAAAATATGAGGGAAGATATACAAAGGAGTTATAGGGAATTAAGGGAAGATAATGAGCAATTAAGGGAAGAAATTTGTAAGAATAATGAGAAATTAGAAAAGAAAATAGATCAAAACAGGGAAGATATGCAAAAGAGTCATAGGGAATTAAGAGAAGATATTGGTAAAAGCTTAGAACAAAGCAATGAAGAAATTGAAAAGAAAGTTATGAAGTTAGATAGTAGTAGGCCAGAAATGAAAGATGAAAATGAGGAAGTAATAGCAAGTGAGACAGGTGAATTTTCAAAGAAAATGCTAGACATGAGCATGGAAATAGGTAACAAAGAAAGTGAGGTTAATACTAAAAGTGAGGTTAATGTAGAATGCACAGAGTTAGGAAATCAAATGAGTATTATTTCAAGTGAGCTAATAGAGATAAAAGAGGTTAGGAATGTAGATGTAAATCAGGCGCAGGTTAATTTCAAAGGGGAAATAGCAGAAATACAGAATGTGACAGTAATGCAAAGAAATAAATTGTACCAAGATGTTCAAAATGAAAACTCCAGTCCAGTACAGTTTAGTACAGATTTGTTAGAGTACTTTCAAATTAAAGAGATAGTAAAAGAATTGAAAATGAAAGTTGTTAAAAGACGTATTGTTCAAGAAATTGTAGATTGTTTTCAAATGTTATCAGAGAACGAAATGTCATATGAATACAAGAGGTCATTCATGAATAAAAATTTGAAGGTTAGGTTACGGCTACGAGTAATGTTTAGCCACACACAATTTGATCCAGGAGGGTAAATAGCAATAAGATGTAAAGTAAATGCTGGATAGTTAATGACGACTTGCAAAGAAATGTATTGGAACGTAAGAGGGTTAACTAAATATATATGTCATTTGAAAAGAGAAATAAATATTTAAAAAAAAAAAAAATAATAAAATAAATAAATAAATAAATTTTTAGTAACTGTAACAACATTTGAAAATTAAAAATGCAAAGATTGAAACTTAAGATGCTATTAAATTAAAAGTACGTAAATACAATTCCAAGATTTAAAAAATTAAAAATGCAAAGATTGAAACTTAATATGATATTAAATTAAAAGTACGTAAATACAATTCAAAAAGTATTGTTAAAATAAAATTCAAAATAACAAAAATGGTAAAAATAATTCAAAACAAATACTTACGTAGCAAACAGAAAAGGTGAAACATTGTCAAGATTTAAGAGATGTAAATATATTTGTAAAGTACAAAATAACAAAATGGGTAAAAATAATTGAAACAAATACTTATGTAGCAAACAGAAATTGTGAAACATTGTCTAGATTTAAGAGATGTAAATATTTGTGTTGAGGGTGAATCTTTTGGTAAATATGTATAGTAATAACAAAAAATTCTTAAATGTATAAATTTTTGTCAACAATGTAAGAGGGTAAACAATTTTGAAACAGTGATTAAATAATTTGGGGTGAAGTATTTGCTATAAAAAAAATTGTAATGTAAGATTAATATCTAAATTAATTAAACCAGAGCCAGTAAGTAGTGGCGAGATAAAACATATGTCGTGTGTTAAATGCGTGTGAAGTGTTAAGTGAAAGTGAATAGCGTGTGTTACAAGATTTAGGAGACTAAAAACAAAATTATAAAATTTCCAAACAGGTTATAAATGTTTATAATTATGTTTCTAGTGGGGCATATGAGACGGTAATTTGTATCACAAATTACTTTAATGTAAATAATTATTTTAATATGAATATGTATTTTTATGTGACATTGATTTCAGAGGTTTATTAATTGTAAATATTATTGGTAAATAATAATATACGGCTCTACTGAAACTGTCAATAATAACGCAATAATGCAATGAAGGGGTTATTTGTTTATCGTTACCGGGAACCAGGAAGTTACGTAATGTTTCGCGCGTTTTTTCCGTTTAGAAGCTTCTAGAACATTTCCTAAAGCATATGTATTAGTGGTTTTCATTGGATATTAAAATAGACGCTAATGTTGGCGCGTTTTATTAGCCAATAGCAGTTCATTTATAATCTTTAGGTGTATCTTAAGGCAAGTCTATAAATAAGCCATGTCTGAGGTAATCGTCCCCCAGTTCGGCAAGATTCTCAAAACATTACACATCGTCTCCCAGTGTGCAACGAGATTCACAACACATAACACGTCAGCTCCCAGTTCAACGGAATTCTCAGTACAGTACAGATCGTCAGTCAGTCCTCCATTTCGTCAAGTTACGCGTAGAAGAATTACAAGAAATCTTATAAAGTATTATACAGTTGAATATATAAAGTTAAAGTACGTGAGTTAAAAGTGATAAGCGGTTATTACAAACAGTTTCAGTTTGGGCGAGTATTCAAATTAATTTGTGAAAGTGTTCGTGAACGTGTTCTGCAATAAAGATTATAAAACACATTTCTTCACTAGTAATTTTTGGATAAAAGATTCCTTTCCGCTTCACAACCTATAAGAAAAACATGCCTACCAGATCAGATGATAGCTAGCCGGTGGACATTTAAAATTCATGCAAATTGCTAACGCCAGAGGGATCTACGGACCAGACCAAACCAACGAGTGACGTCACACAAGATGGCAACGCAGAAGTCAACATAACAATCTCCCATCATATTGGCTTCCACAACGTGGTGCTATAAACACGTAAAATTGCTATTGCAAATTGGCTCCCATACGTGGGGTAGTTAAAGTTATGTAAACAAACATTTATTTGCAACATACAATTTGTTATACTCGCAAATTGGCTCCCATACGTGGGGCAACACACGTGAAGTAAACACACATATTTGCTATCGCAAATTTTCACACTGCAAATACAAATTGATGGATGCCTTCCATTCCTGGACCTTAAATTAGTTAACTTAAGTGGGAAACACAGAGATGGGCAAATGCCTGTAATCCAACTCAACATAAGCATGTAATGGTTCAATAGTGTAGGATAAAAACATCCCTCTAAATACATCTGAATATAATGAGTTACCCCCCCCCAAAAATAAAAATAAAAATAATAATAATAATAATAATAATAATAATAATAATAATAATAATAATAATAATAATAATAATAATAAATCAAGAAAATTACAATGAACAATGGATATAAGTGAGACTTGGTGGACAAGAAAATGGCTAAATTCTGTAGACAAAAGAAATTCAAACAATCCAGCACCTTAGATAGAATTAAGGAAGACAAAATCTTCAAAAACCTCATATACCACAGATAGACAGGAGATTCCAAAAAATGTTCAATGAATTCAACATCACACTAGCACAATACAATAGAACATGTAGAAATCACACAAAGAAAATAGATGAGGCATTTATCAAGTGGATTGTGAAGATTGCATTAAAGTTAGGAAAAACAAAACCAGGCTAAAAGAACACCTCAGAAATTTAAACACAAACATTAACATTTAAGGAATCCATTTTAAAGCAAGTTAGGAAAAATTGGATATGAACTGATTTGTAATGGAATGGAAGAGGAGTTATTAAGAAATGATAATCTGTCAAGGATGTTCAGAACTAGATTAGAGGATATTTGTATGCTGCAATTCCTCGTTATATTGATAGATGTAACAAGGGTGTTAGCATGGTTTAGATTAGGAATATGGAAACTACAGGGAATTGGAGGAAACATGGAGCAGAATTTATGTTCAGTGTGTAGCTGTAATGAGAATGTTTGCCACAAAAAATGAGAAACTTCTATCCTGTAACCACACAATGTGACTAAAGCCCTGTCCACATTGGTTAACATTTAACAAAAATTGTCAAGTGCAACATGTTATCAGTTTGCATGTTGGCCAAATTTTGGTGGCAGAATTGACTTAACATGTTAACTGAAAGAGTTGTGCTTGACACTTTTAACATGTTGGATGTTTTCCATTTTTAATGGAAAACTTGTTAAGTCAATTTGCTCTGTGTATATGATTGGGTGAACTTCAGAAGTTTCCAGACCGTAACCATGGCAACGGTGTACTTCTGATTCCTTCAAACTATTGTGTTTGGTAGTTCCATGTTGACTCGTTCTGTGGTTGTATCCTTGATTTGGTTTGCTTCATGTGATGTTATGGAATGGACGAAAGAAAAGACACTTTCATTAATAAAATCTTTGTTGAAGCTGTCATCATGGAACATTGTAATAAAAAGGCCCAAGTCTAACAGCTGGAATGGCTGCTCTCAAATATGTGTCCTTTTTATGAATTATAGGTTAGAAACCTTGCTCAAAGCTAAGTTGAAGTCACTTTGACTGTTCTTATGAAATTGAAGTCAAACCTGCTCCGAATTTTAAACTCATTAAAAATATTTTTACTCCTGTGCTGATTAACCAGATAGAGCCTCATCACCTTCTACTTTTCTTTTTATTACATACCAAGCACAGATACAAATAGCAATGGTCAAATCCTCATCACTGGAGTCCATTTTGCTTTTAGTTGAGAGATTTTGTTGTCCCAACAAGTTAACTGGTGTGGATGGAATGTTCAAAGTTCACAGTTATAACATGTTGAAGGCATTTAACATGTTGAATGAAACATTTTGTTGATTGTTGAATGTTAACTGTTGATATGTTGAACAGTGTGGACTCGCCTTAAGATAAACAGTTTATGTGAGAGGATTAACTTTACAATTCAGTCATCCATTACTGAATGTTCATACCCATTTACTGGTGGTTACTAGTGGTGCAATGAAGTTTTAAATCTGCATGCTAGGCATTTTATTGCAGCCCAGTGAAGGGGGCCCCATGATCATGATGGAGAGACACACAAATAAGCTCTGACCTATCATAGCACTGTATACCATTTACTAGATGTCACTAGCGTGGTCCTCCATGCTCTAAGGGTACCATGGTAGCCTCTAGTTGCCAAGGTTGTGGGTGCAAGAGGGCGATGGATTTTTTTGGGGGCGTAAAAATCCTTAACGTGGCTTCCTTCAGAAGGAAAGTAAAGCCAATGGTCCTATGCCGTAGATTTACAGCGCGTAAAAGAACCTCAAGCCTGATAAACAGGCTTCTAAGCAAAATTTCCAGTCTTTTATGCCCAATATAGAATAGGGTGCTAAGATCCATAGTAATTAAAGTGTGTCCATAAATAAAGCTCAATTTAATTTTAGGGGTCACTAGGGGTGCTATACATTTTTATTGCAGCCCAGTGAAGGAGGACCATGATCATGATGAAGGATAGACACACACATAAGCTCTGGTCTATCATAGCACTGTATACCATTTACTAGAGATCACCAGAGATGCTATACATTTTGTTGCAGACCAGTGAAGGGGGACCATGATCATGATGGATAGACACACAGATAACCTCTGGTCTATCATAGCACTATTACCATTTACTAGAGGTCACCAGTGATGCTATACATTTTATTGCAGCCCAGTGAAGGAGGACCATGATTGTGACGGATAGATATACAGATAAGCTCTGATCTATCATAGCACTGTATACCATTTACAGGTCACCAGTGATGCTATACATTTTATTGCATCCCAGTGAAGGACCACGATTGTGACGGACAGACATATAGATAAGCTCTGATCTATCATAGTACTGTATACCATTTACTAGAGGTCACCAGTGATGCTATACATTTTGTTGCAGACCAGTGAAGGGGGACCATGATCATGATGAAGGATAGACACACAGATAACCTCTGGTCTATCATAGCACTATTACCATTTACTAGAGGTCACCAGTGATGCTATACATTTTATTGCAGCCCAGTGAAGGAGGACCATGATTGTGACGGATAGATATACAGATAAGCTCTGATCTATCATAGCACTGTATACCATTTACTAGAGGTCACCAGTGATGCTATACATTTTATTGCATCCCAGTGAAGGACCACGATTGTGACGGACAGACATATAGATAAGCTCTGATCTATCATAGTACTGTATACCATTTACTAGAGGTCACCAGTGATGCTATACATTTTGTTGCAGACCAGTGAAGGGGGACCATGATCATGATGAAGGATAGACACACAGATAACCTCTGGTCTATCATAGCACTATTACCATTTACTAGAGGTCACCAGTGATGCTATACATTTTATTGCAGCCCAGTGAAGGAGGACCATGATTGTGACGGATAAATATACAGATAAGCTCTGATCTATCATAGTACTGTATACCATTTACTAGAGGTCACCAGTGATGCTATACATTTTGTTGCAGCCCAGTGAAGGAGGACCATGATTGTGACGGACAGACATACAGATAAGCTCTGATCTATCATAGCACTGTATACCATTTACTAGAGGTCACCAGTGATGCTATACATTTTGTTGCAGCCCAGTGAAGGAGGACCACGATTGTGATGAAGGACAGACACACAGATAAGCTCTGATCTATCATAGCACTGTATACCATTTACTAGAGGTCACCAGTGATGCTATACATTTTGTTGCAGCCCAGTGAAGGAGGACCACGATTGTGATGAAGGACAGACACACAGATAAGCTCTGATCTATCATAGCACTGTATACCATTTACTAGAGGTCACCAGTGATGCTATACATTTTATTGCAGCCCAGTGAAGGAGGACCACGATTGTGATGAAGGACAGACATACAGATAAGCTCTGATCTATCATAGCACTGTATACCATTTACTAGAGGTCACCAGTGATGCTATACATTTTGTTGCAGCCCAGTGAAGGAGGACCACGATTGTGATGAAGGACAGACATACAGATAAGCTCTGATCTATCATAGCACTGTATACCATTTACTAGAGATCACCAGTGATGCTATACATTTTGTTGCAGCCCAGTGAAGGAGGACCACGATTGTGATGAAGGACAGACACACAGATAAGCTCTGATCTATCATAGCACTGTATACCATTTACTAGAGGTCACCAGTGATGCTATACATTTTATTGCAGCCCAGTGAAGGAGGACCACGATTGTGACGGACCAACACACAGATAAGCTCTGATCTATCATAGCACTGTATACCATTTACTAGAGGTCACCAGTGATGCTATACATTTTGTTGCAGCCCAGTGAAGGAGGATCATGATCATGATGGACAGACACACAGATAAATTCTGATCTATCATAGCACTGTATACCATTTACTAGAGGTCACCAGTGATGCTATACATTTTGTTGCAGCCCAGTGAAGGAGGACCACGATTGTGACGGACCAACACACAGATAAGCTCTGATCTATCATAGCACTGTATACCATTTACTAGAGGTCACCAGTGATGCTATACATTTTGTTGCAGCCCAGTGAAGGAGGACCACGATTGTGACGGACCAACACACAGATAAGCTCTGATCTATCATAGCACTGTATACCATTTACTAGAGGTCACCAGTGATGCTATACATTTTGTTGCAGCCCAGTGAAGGAGGACCACGATTGTGACGGACCAACACACAGATAAGCTCTGATCTATCATAGCACTGTATACCATTTACTAGAGGTCACCAGTGATGCTATACATTTTATTGCAGCCCAGTGAAGGAGGACCACAATTGTGACGGACCAACACACAGATAAGCTCTGGTGTATTATAGTACTGTATACCATTTACTAGAGGTCACCAGTGATGCTATACATTTTGTTGCAGCCCAGTGAAGGAGGACCACGATTGTGATGAAGGACAGACACACAGATAAGCTCTGATCTATCATAGCACTGTATACCATTTACTAGAGGTCACCAGTGATGCTATACATTTTATTGCAGCCCAGTGAAGGAGGACCACGATTGTGATGAAGGACAGACACACAGATAAGCTCTGATCTATAATAGCACTGTATACCATTTACTAGAGGTCACCAGTGATGCTATACATTTTGTTGCAGCCCAGTGAAGGAGGATCATGATC